>OX457087.1:11087182-11123640 GCA_949752835.1 Empis stercorea
CGATTTTACATTATAAATATTATGGTATTAACCTTTGAAGAAATTTGAATATTTTTCAAATTTGAAAATCCTAAATAATTTCAAAATTTTATAACAAATTTAAATTAACATTAAAAAAATTGTTAAAATTCAATCGATTAAAATATAATTTATAGCAACAAAATTAATTTTCAATCAAAAAAATTTGATAATCACTTTTCAAAAATTCTTTAAAATATACAAACAAAAAAATTTAATGTTAAATAAATATTTAATTAATTTAATAATAAACAAAAAACCAGTTTTTTTTATATATCATCAATTAAAAATTATTTAAACATTTTCAATTTTGATGTAAATTTAATTACTTCTTGTTTTTGCAATTTATTTAATGTATAAGTAAATGGAAAATCATTAAAATTTCCATATTTAGTATATTTGACAAATTCTGACCATCAATGGATATTAAAAACATTTTTTTTATAAGTACATATAACTCTTTTTTTAATTTGCTGAATAATGATAAATAGTTATATGGTAAATTTAATCGAATATCGCGTTCAAGTGAGTGAAACTAGTAGCTTGTTTTGGGAAAAAATCAAGAAATACCAGAGGCTAAAAATTAAAAATCTAAATTAAAATATCTTGTTAATAAAAATTTATCTATATACATAATTAATTTATGATCAATTTTAATGTTATTGAAATTTATGGAGTTTGTTGGATATTTGAAAATAATTTAAATTATTAATGAGTTGTATGTGTACCAAATTATAATATTCGTGACTAGAGTAATTCAAATATATTTGAAAAATTTATCATTTCTAATTAATATTTCTAATCCAATTTCCAACCCAAGTTGAAAATATTAACATAAAAATTAAGACCTATAATCACATCAACAATTATTTTAGATACTTACTAATGTAAATTTTTAGATACTTACTGATGTAAAATTATATCCTGAAGCTTTCTAAAGGATAATTAAACACTTTTTACAGATCATTAAATATTTTGGCCATAAAACTTTCGATATAATATGAAAATATAAAACAGTTTGACAAACCAAAAACGAAATTTTATCAAATATTTAAATGAATTTTTTTTAATAACAAAAAAAGTTTCTTAATTAAAATTTTGTGTATGTATATAAAAAATATTTTTTTCAATCGCTACTTAACATATTTTAATAGTTTTTTTGTTGTTTGGGTTTCTTAAAGAAAAAATGCCTAAACGTTTTATAGTAGAAGCTTTTTCTGTTTATTTTTTAGTTTTGTGAATATTAATTTAAATAAAATTTTATTATATAAAAATTTTCAGTTTTTTTCTTCTTATCAATAAAATTCTTAATGAAGTTCACCTGCTGATAATTTATATTTGGAATTAATTTCCATTTGTGCTTCTTTTTTTAAATATGTAAAAATAATTTTATGTTAATTTAATTCATGCTGGAATTATATAAGCTTTAACATATGGTAAAAACAAGAGAAGAATTTTAAAGATTTCTGTTTTACTTTCTTAAATTATTAAAAATTTTGTGTGAAAATTCCGAAAAAAAATTTTGGAAAAAAAAATCTTTCGTTAAAATTCTTATTGATTTTTTTTGAATAAATATTATATATTTAATTAAAATATTTTATACATAATTAATAGAAAGGAATTTTTAAATTTTAATTAATAATTTTTAATAAAAATCAAAAAAAAATTATTCGATGAAATGTTATTTATCTGTTTTGTTTATGTCATTATCGATTATCAATGATCCAAGATTTAATTTTGAGTCGAACTCTTTTCCTAATTTAATCAACTAGTAATTTGCATTCGACTGAAAAGCCTGAGAAATTTTTCGAAAGATAAAAATAATCAAATCTTTGTTCTTCTCCAAATTTAATGACACCCCAAATAAAATTTGGGGATATCCCATGGAAAACGATTATATATTATTATATTTTATTATATGAAAAATTGAATCTTGAAATATGATTAATCAATTTACTTGAATTCACCATGCGAAACTGTTTCAGCTAGTTTAATAAATTTTTGTGATATTTTTGCCAGTTTCGAAATGTTTTTTAGTTTAGTTATTTTCGCACCTAAAAAATGTAATCAATGAAAAAATGATTTATGATTACCATCTTCAATCCGACAGCATATATGTATTAATTACTTTATTGTCTGCACATTATATATTAATTAACATTAGATACTTCTTTAGCATTTCCATGAAATCCAGAATCGTTTAAAGTTTAAAGTGACCAAATTTTTCATTGTGATTCAAAAAAATTGAATTAACTCATCCTAAATCATAATACTAAACTATAAAATTTCTATTTATAATACTTAAATATTCTTTAAAAAATTAATGAGTTTTGTTTTAATGATCTAATTTACAATCTAATCCTTTTCTTTTTCATCTCTCCGTTCGGCATTATTTCTACATAATTTCAATGATTCCATCGAAGAAAGTCAAACTGATACATTCTCCCCCCAAAAACATTAAAATAATGATCCTTTTTTTTCCCGACCTCCCAAATAGAACCAATTATATATGATAATAAAGAAGAATTGATTCAAATGTGTTTACATAACATTTCCCATTTTTTTCTTAAATTCATGCTGTGAATTTAATGATTTCAGTATTTTTTTTTTGTTACCTTAATAATATTAAAAAAAAAAACAAAATTATTATTAATAATTTAATATTTCAATAAAAATATAATTTAAAAATAAAATAAAATAAAAATCAGTCACGAGCCAAAATCATCTCTAAAAGGATTTTAAAGTGGGCGCGAAAATTGTTTATTTGACAACTTTTTAAACTGAAAATAATGATTTCTATTTCCATAGAGTTTATATAGTTGGAAATATATAATAAGAATTCTCTTCTAACTAGTCATACAATTTTTTTTTAAGATTAAATTTCAAAAAACTTGTTTAACAAGCCTTCACACCTTTTTATCCTCTTTTTATATTAAAAAAAAAAAAAATATATATCAAAAATTTAACAGTTTTGGAATATAGTATAAAATATATTTTTTTGTAAAATGCGGATATCTTTTAAAACCTACAAATGAATTTTTTTTTAAACCAATTAACAAATTTATGTTACCAGAGTTTGAAAAAGTTCTTCTCTTTTAAATAGTGTCTCTACTTTTAAAGATTTCGAAATACTATTTATACTATACGAATATTGAACTGAGACAACTTTCAAAGCCCACGTAAACTTGAATCACTTTTTTTTCTATATATATATTTATGATTTCTATAGCAAATGTGGTGGTTAAATGAACCGACAATAATTTTAGAATATAAAACCTTTATAACAATTTTTTTTTTTTGAATATCTTGTTTGTTATTATAAAAACATAACTATAGATCTGTTGGTATTTCTGTTAATCTGATATCAAAGAAAATTGATCTTTCTAGTTAGAAAGCATTTATAGAGTTTTATAAAATATCGAAATGGTATTAAAATATTTTTACACTACTTCCTCTTTCTAAAATATTTAATAGTAATAAGAGAAACCGGCCTACACTCCTCCTGGGGCTGATGATGAAATATTTTTTATATTATTAAATCTATATAACCAGTGGTGGAATCAGGCATGAATTTGTAGTATACTGGGATCAATTTGAATAGTTTGAAGACTAAGTAGAGATATTTCTTTATTATAAGTTGTAGCAGATTTATTAAATCAGGATCAAGGTCAAATAACGGCTAAAAATGCTCCAATTGGAGTAAAGATGTGATTTCCCAAGACGAGTAATCGCCTCTGTAAGCATTTATCGCTGTATTGATAATGTGTCATTGCTGAATTTATCTAAGCTTGGAAATTAATAATATTGAAATCTATCTAATATTGTGCTTCTTTAAATCGTCCCAATCAATCACTACTGTACCTTATGAACTGTTAATGTTAGACTATTTCATTTTAGATAGAAAGGATATCAAAATTTCTCCTGAGTATTCGAATTTGTTTTACTATACGATTATATGTAAAAGGAGATAAATTTGTACACATTGAAAATTTTGTTATAGGAAACTGCCAAAAATGAACCAAAATAAGAATTTTTATATATCATATTTAATCAGCAAAATTTTCTCTTTTTTGATGATATTTCAGGCTAGGATTATCCTTGAAAACTCCATCTCTGCTCTACTGGTATTAGAAAAATATTTTCTATATAAAGAAATTCTTGTTTAAACACAAAACCTTATATGTAAAAAAAGAAAAACCAAACCAAAAAGTTGATAAAAATATGTTTTTGTCGTCAAAAGGAAAAATCATCTATTATATAAAAAAATATTTTAAAAATCAAAAATCTGGTTTTACCGGAATAGAAAAATCAGTTTTCTTTTCATCATTAAAAAGAGTTTTACCTATTATATATATGATCTTCACATTATTACATATTAAAATTTATATATAAAAACATATAAAAAAAAATTCTTTTTATATAAAATTTTAAAATAATTAACTTCTAACCAGTATTGAAAAATTAATAGTTTATTGACTTTCGTATATCTTCACTCTATTTTTTAAATGAAATTCATAAAATATCTTGTTGAGATTTTCATATATATACATAAATATTTATATTATAGAATTTCCGATAATCAATCTTTTTGCAAAAAAAAAATAATAATGATGATAAATAAATTTAAAAAATATATAACAAAAAAAAAGTTTATTTTTCAAAAGAATTTTAGACCAGGAAACTTTAATGAAAGACCCAATAAAGTTCATTTCAAAAAAATGATATTTAACAATTTGATGATATATGTATATAAGAGGCTGGTAAGAAAATTTACATTATTTTGAGATGATGACTTGAATTTCATCTTCATAAATATTTTGAATTTAATATTTGTCTCTAGTATTTTTAAAAGAATTATTATAAGAATTATTTAAAAATCTTGTATAATTAGAAAAAAATGTAAATTTTATTTGGCGCCGCCATGATGACACCTTTTTACAATTCCATTTTAATGTGAATGTTTTAAAATTATTCTAGACTTAATGTAGATATGAATTTACAATTTCGTCCTTTTACATATTCAATTAGTCTTTTTAAATATCAAATTTAGTCTTTTAAAATATATCCCACAGCGAAAGGCTAAGAATATAATATTAAATATAATCCTTGAATAGTTCGAATGCAGTTCACTTCACCCTTCTCGGATATTAGAGTAAGATTAAAATTTGATTATTATCATCAGTGGCGGACCGTGATCAAAAGTTCTGGGTGGGCTAAAGGAAAAAATTTTGGTATGAAAAGCAAAGATTTGAGGTTATTAAATATACAATCTTTTGAATTTTTCGTTTTAGTGAGTTAATCACATTGGCATCTAAGCTCATCATTAGTTAGTTAATCACATTGGCATCTTATGTTTTTCATTTTCTTTCCAATAAAAAAAATCATTATGCATATGCTATGCACACAAGAAAAATAAATCACATATTATACACAAAAAAAAATAGACACATTCAAAAAAAATCGAACTAAATAAACGAAAATCATGGCACACTCCATACATATTTGAATAGTTATATTTGTATGCAATTGTGTTAAGTTTTCTCAACTAAGAATAAAATTGTTACTTTCTGAAATTTATGATCGCCTGGTACTAATTTTAAAAATTTAGTTCTAAGGTGTGCTATAATTAAATAATTTTTTGTCTACTAAGGGAATTTAAAATATAAGCGATAGAGCTCTTCCTAAACACCGGCGTACGGCGTATGGCGTCTGTCAAAATCGATATTGGTACATACATTTTGTATTGGAGCACCCGAAATACGCGACGTACGTACGCCGAGAATTGGAATTTCCAATTTTGACGGGCGTATAAAAATTTTTAATTTGATTTTTGAAATTTAGCAAAAAGAAACATCGATCAAAAATTTTTTAATGGATATAAATGTGGCATTTTATTTCGGGATACGCTGGCGTATCAGCGTATCGACGTATATACTGCTTGCTCATATAATGGAAATTTTCTAATAATTTTCTTCCATAGAAAAAATAATAAAATTCTGAAAATCATATAGCAATAACAAATATTTCGCATTTCTATGGGGAACACGTGGTCTTCGTGGGCTAGTTTAAATTAGCCCAGCCTGATCCATACAAAATTCAACACATACGCAAAATTGTTTTGTATAAAATTAGTATAATAAGGTGGGCAAATTTCAATTAGCCCCTGAAGTAAAGAGAAAAGAGTAGTTGTCTTTTTATAATGAAAAAGTTATGTAGTGTTAGTATAATATATTTGTATTTTAGCGTTCATATTCATATTTAGATTTTAGATTATATTTTTATATACATATTATATTTCGCAGCGGTGGTGTACGAATTTCGATGGAAAAAATTATATACACGTATATTATATGACATTTATTTTAAAAAAAATTTGAATTTTTTTTGCTCATTTTTATAATATATTTTAAATGAATATTTTGTAGCATTTTCCTGTAAATTCAGGTTGGGCTTAGCCCACCCTGCCCAATATGACGAGCCGCCGCTGATTATCATCTTTATAATCGAATTAGTTTTACATTACATTTATATTACATATGTTAGTTATTAACAGGTACAATACAATTTGTATTATATAACAGTCATATTACAGGCCATATTACAATTAACAGGCTAATATTAAAAATTCATTTGTAACTTAAGAATATTAAATTATAATTTCCAATTTTAATTTGAAATAAAAATAATTTAAATACCAAAAGGCAAATTTGATATGTAAAAAAACTATAAATTAAATTGTAAAAAGACCAATACTAATACTAATGTTAAATTATATTCTTTGTTCATATTTTTTACTACAAAAAAGGATATTAATAAAGTTCTTGAACATAAACTGAAGAATTTTAATGTCCTCTTTATCTGATCAAAAATATATGGTCATTTAATTTAGAATATTAAATGGTCATTTAGTATATGGTCATTTAATTTAGAATATTAAAGTTTTATTAATTTTTTTGTTTCTTTACAGTATTGATAATTTTAATTACATTTATAGAAAAATATATTTTTAATGATAAACCCCATACCATTACACAAAATGGAAATGTACGGACATATACCAAACTATAAATAATAAATAAGCAAATACTTAAAATAGATTTTTCGACTAAAATTTTCCAAAATTAGTTTTCTGAACCATCATATATAAAAACAGGAATTTTAATATTAAATTGTCTAATTTATATGATTACTGAAATACTGAAAATTCACAACCGAAAAACCTAATTTTAGTAAATTTACCAGTACCATTTATATACTGAAATTTGTAGTGTATATTTTGAAAAAATTTAAAGAGTTATAATTGTAGAATCAATATCAAATTACTATCTTTAAAAATTACCCCATTTTACAGTACATTATTCCAATAAATTTTAATGATCCATTTAAAAAAATAATAATAATTTGGTCCATAATAATTTCATTTCGGCAAATATAATGTGTCATAATTATTTTTGGAAATAAACAATCTCATTAATATAATCATGATTTCTTCTCAAAAAAGAATTTTATAAGAATTTTTTTTGGATTTTTTTGTTGTTTTTGTCATAATTTGATATATTAAAAATAAATTAGGTCTTTTCAGTTTATATGGTTAACAAAAAAAGCGTGTCTGTAACACCACAAATAGTGGCAAACATATGTTTGGTATAAATTTTCTTTAAAATAAATTACCAAAACAAAACGCTTTTTTGAAATATTGTTTCAAAATTATAAGAGACAAATAAATGAACCATTGGTGATTTTATTAAAGAAATTTTTGGTTATATAGAAATTTTTTTTTTTTGTCGAAATCATCGACCTTATACATTTTTGTGGGTGACGACCCTTTTTTTTGTTGAGTTAAATAAAGTCATAATAATAATTTTATGATTTTTTTTTAATTTAAAATATTTTGTTGTCAAAATCAATAACAAAATAACAAGGCAAACGCGAAGTGTGGGTTCACAAAAAAAAAAAATCAACAATTAATATTTGCTTTAAGTCTGGGCATTATTTTTTTCTCTGAAAAAAATTATAAAAACATTTTTTATATATTTACCAAATATTTTCTTTTCTATATTGATTTTATATACCAGACTTTTAATTGATTATTTTTTTTATGGTAAAATAATAATAATAATTGAAATGATGAAAAAGGAATTTTTTTTTAATGTTAAAGAAAAAAATTATGGAGATTATAAGCTACCATAAACGATAAACGACGATTTAATAAAGAAAAAAAACTACTTTAAAGAAATTAAAATATAGTGAAAGTGAATACTTAATTATTGCAAGTTTATGCTATTATTTTTCTGTAAATTTATTATTAAATAATTAAATTATATTTTACCAATTTTTTTTGGTAAAATATTAAATAGTTTTAACCTCATTTCACTATGTAAATCGTAAACAACCATATAGAAAAATATAATTACACTATACAAGAGGTGAGAAAAATACTGTCTCGTAGTCAATAATTATATCGCTTTGAGTCCGAGATCAAATATTCTCCAAAAGGACAAGCTATAGTTCTTATAAGAAATTAAAACTTTCTTCATAGACTCTGTGATAATTAATATCATTTTGTTTGTAGGTACCAATAAAACATAGTATACTCGAAAAATTAATTATCTTAAAAATTTATATAAAAATCTCTAAATTTTTGGTATTTTGATTAAATTTACTATTTACAATTTAGAGCATAATTTGAATTATAATATGTATATGTAATGAATCATTATTCAATTAATTAATTAATATTACAGAAAATTCCACATGTTGACTTAAGGTCAGTTCCGAAAAATATACCTTTAAAAGAGTTAGAAATCAAAATTATATACTAAATACTGTATAGTTTTTACCAAGCCTATTACTTCAATATAATCCAAAGTAGTAACCGCATAGTTGATTTTTCTACCAAAATTATTGTGTAGGTTGTTGGGGTTTCGATTTTCAAAACTTTTTACTTTTTATGTAAACATTTTATGTATTATATTCTATGAAAGGAAATCTGAAAATTTACATTTTTCACATACTTAAATACAATTTAAATTTATATGTTTCATTAATTAAATAATTTAATTCCAAAAACCATGCGACAAACTCAAATTTATCAAAAAAAAAACTATAAAGGAAAAATGAATGAAAATTATAACTAAAATTTATCAAAATTGTACAAAAATTTAAATTGTCTTTCTAAATATGAGCATAAATTTAATATAAAAAATTGAACGTGTCAGATTACATGCTAGTTTAATGAATTTTATCATCAATTTTCTTGACATAAATAATTCTTTTTTTTTTTAAAAAAAAATTTATGTTTTGACTAGTTTCAATCGTCTGAAAGTAAAGAGAATGCCATGTATAGCTAAAGTAGAACTGATTTTCGACAAAAAGGCGATACAAAAATTTTCCTGATTTTGTTAGTCAGATAACAGAAAAGATCATTTACAATAATAATTTAAATGTTTTGATGTTATTCTTAGATGGATGGGACAAAAATTATGTTGTAGTTGAAATCTAGACCCTTTTTCCCATATATACAAAACTTTAATGTCATTTAATTTAGATTCATTATTTTTTTGTTGTTGAAATTTTTGGGTGTGTTTTATTATTATTTGTTTTTATTTATCAATTTTAGATTTTTATGTGGGTTAAATTATTATGATTAATAGATTATAATTTCAAATGAAAAACTATATAAATGAAAATTGACTATTTCAATTATATATAGAGAATATTTTATGGTTCATAATAGTTTAAATTTTATTGGACAAATTATCTGAAAGAAATAGACAAATTATCGTATTTTTTTTTAATATTATTTCATTGAAAAATTATGGTTGGATGATATAAGGTCAATGGTAATAAGGTTTTATTTCCATTTTAAAGAGTACTGTGGACATTAAACTTGTGGACGTAAGTTCCATAATATGATCATCTAAAGCAAAACAAATTTGGTGCTGGAAAATATTGTTCAACTGAAAACTCATCTAATTACGCCATAAAGTGAGTAAATGTGAATCTTATTGTCAATTTTATAACCTACACAAAATCCTTTGGTCTACGATCATTTAAAGAACAATTAGAAATAATGTCGATAATGGTCCTTGTATGCTTGTATCCTCCCATCGGAATCATCGTATCTGCTTACAAAAAAACGTAACTTAATAATCTAAAATTATTAAATTTCGTTTCCCATTTTACATATCACATATATGTATAAATAAATATTTACTTAGATTACAATATGATCTCTAAAACAAATAAAAATTACTTCAACACTTTTCATTATTATATAGTCACAATTCATTAACACTTCATTATTATATTTGAACTTGAACAAACAAATAAACAAAAAAAAAACTACACCCTAACCTTAAAATTTCTCTTTAACCTTAAAAAAAAAGCGCGGGAAAATTAAAAATATCAACAATGATATTGTTTTTTGGTATACATAAAATATAACTATTTAAACATAAAACAAAAATTCAAAACTTTTCCAATTCAAAAAAATAAACAAAATCGTCTGAAAGAAAAACACATTTTTTGTTTTGGTGGAGTGGAAGTGGAAATGAATGCAAGTCCAAAAAAAAAATTTGAATGAAAGATTTTTTACACCAAAAAATTGATCCATTTCGTTACAAAAAATACAATAAAGAAAAATGTTGTTGTTCTTTTATGGTGAAAAAAAAACCGCTTAAAAAGGATTCAAAAAAAAAATTTTACAATGATATTTTTCTTTTCGTTATTATGTTTTACAAACCAAAAAAAAAAAACAAAAAATTGAAGAGAAAACTGGTTTAACTTTTATAAAAAAATCATTTTTTTTTTTCAAAAAAAGTTTTTCTTCATTTTTCTGTTTTACCTTTCCTGAGTGAGACCAGTTTTTGCTGTTGTATAGTCCCAACAAATTTTGTTTGCATCGGATAATATTCGATATACCAACATTCATATAAATTTTTTACAACATATACTAGTGGAATTATCATGCAGTCCTATTTTTTAATATGATTTCTTTCAGTTAAAAATATTAATGTTGCTTTTTTGTATGTAAAACAAGTGCAAAAAATTTTCATTTGTAAAAATGGCAAAACAAATACATTGATATTCTTTTACTTACCAATTGAAAAACCTGAATTCTATTTGGTAACAATAAGAAAAAAAATCGAAACCTTGACTTAAATTGGAAATATCCACATTTTCAGGAGAAGATATAGATATACAAAGAAAAAGAAATCATCATCAAAAGAATTCCAGAGAAGAAGAATGCTTAAAAAAAATTTTTCAGCATTAATTTATTTTTCCTTCGGTTTTTATTCTCCCTTATAGCATTGAGTATACCTTTAAGATTCATGCTTTAGTATAGAATATACTATCCATATAATTTACCTTGTTTGATATTTTAATACACTAATATAGAAAAGAACCACAGGACGTCATTGTCATTAACTCTTCGACACTAAAATTCCGTTGTACTACCACCAATTTGATTGCAAAAAAAAAAAAAAAAAACGAGTGAACTGAAATTTTTTAGTTTTACATTTTTTGACTCTGATGGTAATTTTTCTTTATGTCTGGGAATTGGATATAAAAGTTTTGTATATATACCATATCACAGAAATTGCTCTTTGGATGCAACAAAAAAAAACTTGTTGACTTGAAAAACAAAAAAAAAAAAAACAGGTCAAAAATATTAAAGAATATTTTACTGAAATTCTTTTCTTGACAAAATTCCAAAAAAATAAATATATGTATAGAATAAGTAATACAAATTTTTAAAGTCAACAACAAAAAAACAGAAATTGTTTATGAAAAGGTAAATATTAAAATGTAGAAAAAAAAGGACAATATACATAATTTCAAAGAATTATTTTTGAAGCACTTTTGCAAAGATGATTTATTATATGATGCACCACAGGTTTTAAAAACGCGTCGAACCCAGACAAAATAAACATATATTTTCTTATATTATATTATAGACTTTTCCATATACAAAAAAGGATATTTTGGTTTTGCAAAACGAGGTAAAAAGGCGAGAGTTTTAATAATTATGCGAAATTTTTTTTGTTGATTTATAGTATATATTTTAGTTTTCAAGTGCTTTATAGAGATTCAAATTTAATAGAGATGATTTGTAAAAATTAGTTTCCTAGGAATTTCATTGAATTATTTCTATTACCTGGCTAAAAATAAGTTTTTACGATCTTAGGCTGCAAAATCGAATAAAAAGTAATTAATTATAAAATGTCGTTGTTAGTTTCATTTAAGTAGCTATAGTGGAAATTGATTGTTAAAGGACATTGTTGCTTCAGAATTCCATAATACTCTTATCATTTTATACAAGCACTGCCTGATTATTTTCTGAAATAGTCACTTTTTAGATAGATTTTGTATACTATGACTAATTTCTTTCTGGATCTTTCTAGAAATACAGTAGACAAGGAATTTAACATTTTCCACTGCTTCTGTAATTCTGCAAAAATAAATTAATTTAAAATAAATTTTTAAAATACTTTGATCGTAGGAAAATATCAATAATTACTAAGATTTTCCATATTTTGTTAAATTTATCAGTTCTCCTTCGCCAACACGAGTTTAAAACTCATTTTTTTTCTGACCATTTACATCCATTAAATTATCCACATTTCCTTTTCATTTCGAATATTATAAAAATTAGTCATAGTATATATAATCTATCTAATTTACCAGATAATTATTTGGATGCCCCAGTCAATCAGAAAACAAATTATGCAAATTAATGGAAAATCCTTTCTGTTGTTCATTTTATTGGCGTCATTTTGTACCAACCAAAATTTTTTTAACCACTCGAACCTTATCTACATTAAACCATAAAACATTTAAACCCTTTCCAAAATTAATTGTTATTTGAAACTATAATATAGTTCTCCTTTAATAATATTTATCTTCAAAATTCCACAAAAACTGAAAATCTCGTGTACACAAAGTCAGGTAAAAAAAAAAATTATTATTATTCTTTTATATCTTTAATTGGGATAAGAAGATTCTTTTTCTTAAAATATCTTTTTCTTTTATGATATTGCCATGTTCGTCTGTTCATTTTCTTCTTCTTCTTCTTCTTTTTTGAAATTCCTTAAAAATATTTCTCGGTTATAAAAAAGAAATGTTAATATTTTTTTGGGTAATGTACAGCATGTTAAGTGCATATTGACGTATGTATAAGTTTTTTTTTCCCTAATGTAAACATATATATGAGGAGGACTTCATCAGGTTCATATATATATGTACGTAGTCAAATTGTGGTTGGGATTCTTAACCCGAAAAAAAATAAATAAATAATAAATTTTATATTTTGTTTTATGTTTTTTTGGTATAAATCAAAGAAAAGAGGTGTTAATACTCGTGAGAAGTAATCAGTCACAAAATATAAACATAAATGAATTCTTTTGATTATGTATTTATATTATTTTTTTTGTATGTTTCACCTTTGATGATGGAAATTTTATTTTTTTTATGTATGGTTTAATTTTGTCAAATTTGGATTGAACTTTTATATGTTACATATATATATATTTCTCAGTTTGATGTTAATTTGTTTATAATTCAATTTCCGATTTGGGATTTTAGGTTTATTGCCTCAAATAATTTTTTAGTTTATTGTAACACAATTTGATATGCTTCCTATGATAGTTTTCTTAGTAAACTTGATTTATGTATGTGCGGACAGGAAGAAAGTCTTAAATAATTTTTAGATAGGATTAGTTATTTACCACATAAAAAATAGGAAAAGTAAAAAGTAAGAAATACTTCCATATTTAATAAAATTATCCTTACGTTAGGTTAAGGTGGGCGGAACTTATCCACGCATAGACCTAAAATTATCCTTAAAGGTTTGAAATTCGTTTTTGTTATATTAAATTATTTTGGTTTCAATCGAACATTCAAGTCAGTGGTCATCTTTGTGGACCTTAAAAATTTTGGGAATAATTTGTAGCAGATTAAATGATTCTCAAGTTTGATGTGTGTTAAAAATTACTAAAAAAAATGAAATTTGGTCTTTGGTGAATTTAATTCTAATGGAGGAAATAATTTCAATGACAGATGATTCCTTAGTATTTTTTGATTCAAGTCAAAATTCAATGGTCGAATTTAAATAAATAATTAAAGACTTGTTCCTTAACTAATGTTTCTTCGATGATGTATAGCAATTGTAGTACAAGGTCTTTCAATCTATCAGAAACTATATCTATAAATAAAACGAGAAAAATCCAAATATAATAGTGATGATCCAAATTTGTCCATAATTAGTAAATTATTGTAATTTAACCGTAATTTATTCTATAAAATTAAATAACTTGTAACAAAAAAACATAATATTTCAGTCAAACAATTTGAAATTTATTAAAATTAAATTACCTCCTTTTACCATCAAATTTATTGATATTATATTCAAAATTAATTTAATTTAATTTAATAGAGAAAAAAAAATCTCCTCCATAAAAGAAAAATGCATAAATAAAACCAACGCTACTGTAAGATACATTTAACAAGAACAAGTATTATATATACAAAAATAGCGTTAATTACACTACTGTTCCCATGGTTAAATTTATTAGCCACAACAATATATCAGCACACTCCCTTTACTCTAAAGCCAAACATTATTAAGGCTTGTCGTTTAAAGATTTAATACATAATCTAATTTTATATATATTTTTTATGTTTATTATTATAATAAATTCTTTTCGTCATCCAGTTTTCAAATCAAAGCATTCGAAATTTCCATAGTACAAAAAATATGTATAAGAACTAGGAAGTGATTAATTTTAGTTTTTAAAAAACTATCTGACAAAAAGTCTTCCTGCTTTGAAATAGCAAAACTTTGTTGTTGTGGTTCACATTGTAATTCTTGTTTTATTCATTTTTTAAAAAATATTTATAATTATGTGAAAAATATTATAATTTGTAGAGTAAATCTAAAATGGAAATAATAATTAGCATAATTGACTATAATCATTTATAAATATGAACTAAAAACAAAAAAAAAATAGCCTAAGGTGTTCGTAAATAGTTAAATGTGTATATTATTCACTTTACTGATGACAAGAGGTAATTTTTAAGATTATATTTTTAGTTTTTTTAATTAATTCAAATAAATATATACATAAGTGAAAATTTACATAAATTGCTGGAGTGGCGTCATTGGTACACCACGCTATGCATAAGGTCATAGTATTTATTACATATTATATATCTGTGCCACCAGAGACATTAATGTTGCCCAATTTAGAATAATTTACAAAAAATTGATTATCCAGAATGTGAAAATTATTAAAAAAAAATTTTTGGATATAAAATTTACCGGCAGCTTTAAGGCTAACTATTAAAATCCAATTAGAAGTAAATTTTTTTTTTATTATATTATGATCACCTTAATTGAAGTTTTCAAGCTAAAAGCTTTTATAGTTTTAAAATTTTTGCAATGGAGTATAATTACAATGTCAATGTTTCGCGAGAAATTTAGGTCTGAAATGTACTTTTACTTTATGTTATTTTTTTCAATTAGAATTTGATTAATTTAAGTATCCCTTAAAAAACGATTTACTAAGTATAATACTTCAAAATTATATGCTCAAATTTTAAGTCCACGAATAATAATTAATGTAGCTAGAAAATATAGTATGGATACAATAAACTATGTTATCTATCTATTTATCAATTAATTTCGTTCGAGAAAGTTTGTATAATCTATATATACTACAATTACTAGCCCACAATTTCCATGCTAAAATTAAAAACGATGCACAAAAGAAACAAATTTAATAGAAAAATTCAATTACTAAAAAATTTCTCGTTACCAAAAACTATAAAAAAAAATATGATTTAACTAAAAATATGTATAGCATGCATTTTACTAATGAATACACTTATTATTTTCTAACCAAAGATTTTCTAAATAATTTTCTCCTACATAAAAAATCCATAAATTTTAAGAAAAATTTCACTAGAAATTTTTTTATTGATGAACCATGTTTTTTTTTTAATATCTAATAAACCTTAAATTTTTAATTATCAATTTACTAGGAAAATTTCACTTTTTCAATTATGGAAAATCATCTAAACAAAACTGACCATTACCCATTACTTTAACTCGCTTATGCTATGCAAATATGTACTCTATTATAAAAACATATAAACAATTTTCTTTTTAAATGGAAAATCATTTATTTATGAATCGTTTATTAGTGAAACTTGATTTAAAAAAAAAATTAATATAATTTCTTGTAAATGATCTCAATTATAATTTATTCACTTTATGCTCATTAGCATAATTCGTGTTTGCTTTAATTATATATTTAATTTAATTTTTTCTTTTTTGGTTCATTTTGTGTAAAACGAAAATGATTAGAAATAAATAAATTATTATATACAAGGAAAAATTTCGTTTTTCAAAAAATTGTGTAGGTTAGCCATAAATTAAATTTGTAATCTCCAAAATATTTTTTTTTTAATGAAAATTAAAATTTTAAAAACAAAAAAAATATTTGGAAAATATTTTAATAGAACACAATTTCATAATCTTAAAAGTTATATAAGAAAATTCATGTGACTTAAATTAGTATACATACTTAAATTAAAAAAGTCAAGAAAAATGAACCTTAAATAAATAAGTGAGTTTTTAAAACCTACAAAGTGAAATTTTAAAATTTATTATTTTGTGATAAGGAAAAGTGGAATTTATTATTATGATAAAAATTTTTTTTAAATTTATTTAATTATAAATAATCAAATATTTTTCATTTCGTGTTAGTGGAGGAGAGTAGAATTATAAAAATTTATTATATATAAGTTAAATTTTGAAAATGTAAAAGCGTCCATTCGAATTAATGACATAGTAGATACGCAAAATCGTTCAGCATTTATCTACTTCCATTAATCAAATTTTAATTTTTCGAAATATAATTAACAATATTTATAATTGTGCCTTAAAGCACACTTACTACTAAAATTAACAGCAATCTGAATTTTATGATCTCGTCAAGTCACAGAATAAAATGATGATGAAGAAAGTAGTTACAGAATGTTAAACAATAAAATTATAGTGATTAAGCCGGTGTATAAGAGCCAAGCTGCTAAATAATATTACATATAAAGTTAATATTGTTTTTCAGCTTTGTATATAGCTTTTAGTTAAAATAGACACAAATATACTCTGGTATGAGATGAGAGACAAGTAGTGTGTTTTAACCAACTGTTGTTGTGGCACTATTTTCATCTCTACACTCATCTATCAAATTGTAATTGGACAGTTAAATTACTATTTATAATCAATAATTATTCTATTTAAAAATATACTCTCTGTGTAAAAATTACTATAATATTTCCCCTAATTTAATCAAACTTTAAATACCTATCGCCGGTATCACATCACATGTTTAAAATTATCTAATAAATAGAAAAAATTGAATTAAGATATTTTTTAGCATAACAATAATTATGCTTTATGTATATAATTTTGTGATCTTAAAGAAAAAATTATAATAATAAGAAGACTTTATTCTTTCGGTGCTGTATATAATTAAAATTAAATTATGATTTAGATTTTACCAAGGGTATACATTAAAGACTTCTCCAATGTATAGTCAGGTGTTTCGAAACACGATGCAAATTTATGAAAAAGAATTTAAGTACTTTTCTTATTACTGTCAATTATTATGAAATTGTAAATGTACCACCGTAGTTAGAGTTAGAAAAAAGTTATCTTTAATTATTAATATGCTAAGATAAAATGCATTAAGTAGGAAATGTCTATTTTAAATATACCAGGAAAAATAAAAATTAATTTTAATATTCTTATCTTTGCAGTAAGATAGTTTCTAGTTTTTCAATTTCCAGTTTTTATTCCAAATTATTTAACTATCTAATTTTGTGTTAGTCGGGCATGTTTTCTATTAGAAGTTCTGTAGAGTTTAGTACAGGTACAGGTGAAATTAGTTATTCAAGCTTTCATATCTGTTCCATTATATTTGTGTCTGTATTAACATAAAATATGCTCATGGATAAATTGACAATAAACTGTTAAGATTCTCAAGAATCATTGAATCAAATATCAAACATTATATGGGAATATTTAGATTTCATTTCATAATTCATAAATTGTTCCCAGAAAAGTCACCTAAAATATTTAAAGCAAAAGTAAAACATTAAAAAATCTCATTAATCCTTCAAATGGTGGTAGTCTCTTATTAAATCTGCTTTCGGTAAGG
The DNA here is from genome assembly GCA_949752835.1 of Empis stercorea. Lineage (NCBI taxonomy): Eukaryota > Metazoa > Arthropoda > Insecta > Diptera > Empididae > Empis > Empis stercorea. Next base: position 11,105,428 of record OX457087.1, read on the forward strand.
AAAAATGTGTATGGTATGCAATGAAAATTATGAATTTTCAGAATTCATTTTTAAGGCACGTTCTGCTTCTTTCCAATCTGGAATTTTATTTCTTAATTAGACTCTGTACATTCCCTTTTGCAGTTCTAATTACTAAAATTCTTCATAGGTTGTTATATGTTGTTATATCTATTAAATATTATAGAATATTAAAAAACCGACAATTAAAAACTTTTACATCCATTTATCAAAAAATTTAAAATTTCATATTTTTTACATAAAGTAAATCATTTAACCATAACATTAAATACGGTTCAAGTACTATCAAATTTAATTTACAATGTAAAACTATCTATGGTATACTACTATATGCAAAATGATATTCTTAAATACAGTTTTTTTCCTTCTATAGTATAATTTTTATAGGTCATATTTTATATAGTAAATAATTTCTTAATATAATATTTCCTTACTTAATGATTGTATATAATTAAAATTTGTTGTTAAACTATCCGTTAAAACAATTATATAAGCAAATATGTATATGACCATCATACATAAAATAATAAAGAACTGATTAAAAAAAAAACCAGAAAATATACTATTAATTTTCATAAATGTGAAGCTTAAATGACAAAAAATTATTCAACCATCCTAGAAAAAAAAATCTACATCTCCTCTTTTACATATTTAAACTTATAAATTCTTTACGTAACCTTTTACATACCATTTAATCTTACGTGTATATGCGCGATACGAGTATAAGATGAAAAAAAAAAACACTTACTTGATTCTTTGAACGCAATTTACTTATTTTGGTTTAGCAAAGACAAAAAAAAAACTACAAAAATAATGTAAATAGTGAAAATTCTTACCACGACGAAGAAATAGTAAAATAATTTGTTGTTGGTTGCTTCCGTACGATGAACCAAAAACTATTAACAACATTTTGTAATCATTATTCGAATAACCTGTTAGCTATGATACTCTCCCGTTTTGATTATTTTTTTTTTTATAGAAATATTTTAAAATGCAAAGAGTTCAAATAGAAAAATTATTATAAGAAATATTATGAGAAAAAAAATTATCTTTTAAATGTTTTATATATAGATTAAAAATCAATTTGTAGTTTTAGGACATTTTATGCAGAACAATATATAGTCAGAAAAATTATTTAGATTACTTAGAATACAATTAAAAATGTCTAATATCCTTTTTTTTTTAATCTAAATTCGAAAAAGGATATTTTCATTACATTACAAGTATGAGTGGAAAATCCAATTATTGGTCTAAAATTCATCTACATTCCTCATACGTTATCATTTTTTTTTTTACGAATTTCAACCTCATCTTCACCAGGAGCTCTTTCGAACTATAAGACTACACAAAGATTCATTTTTCAATCAAAATTTTAGTTCAGTTACAATATTTATTTAAAAAACTTTTATAAAAAATTGACTTCTGTATCAGAAGTCTCATAAATTTGTCCGAATGATAACTGAACAAAGATCAAATAGACCAAATATTAAATAATAAATAATGAAAATCGACAATAAGCCTGTACTTAAATCTAACCTATTGCAAGGCGAGTAAGTAAAAAGCAAAAAATGCTCACAAACAAGTTGCTGAACTAAAAGAAGAAAAAATATTTGTAGTAAAACAAATTTCTAATTTTAATTTCCAATTGATTAAATATTTAATCAAAAATTTTTTTCCAATTTCAATCATCCTTAATTTTAATAGTCTATCTACTATCTATCACTGAATTGTTCTATATGAAACTTTACACAATTCCATTTACTTTCTCACAGAATTTCATGAACATATAAACTCAATTTATTTATTTGTATAAATTTTTTTTGTTTCTTCTATTATGTTGAAATAATCAACATAAAATTAATAATTAAAATTATACATAAAAGTCACTTTTTCTTCATTGATTATGAAATAATATCTATTTGCCAATAGACCGGTTTCATATTATAAAGAAAGATTCAAGCATAATTATTTATTACAGAGATTTTGTAGACAAAAAAGTTGATATTTTTTTATTAACACTTAAAAAAGTTAAAATAATTAATTTTTAATTTTTTTTATATAGTGGCATAATTATTACAGCTAATGTCACTGTCAATTTTAATTGAAATTAATATGAATTTTTTTTTTTAATTTAAATTTGTAAGAACTTAAAACTGTTTTTTTAGTTTGATTTTGAATATTTTTCTAATTTTAGTTACATATTTATGTTACATTTATGTTTTCATATAAAAAAAAATTATGGTAGTTTGTTCTTATGATTTTTTAATTAAATTAAGTAATTCTAGATTTTTGTTTCCCAAGTCTAATAAATTAATAATTATATAATTAATTTTCAAGAATAATTTTTGTATATATACTTAATTACAAAATTTTATGGTTTAATAATTAATTGTGACAAAAGAAACTTTACTTTTAATTTTTTAATAATAATAATTAAAAAAATAATTAATATTAAATATAATTAAATATTTCATGGACAAATTAAATGACTAATTTGTATTTCTATAAAAATTAAATTATTTTAAAATTTCCTGTTCAATTATTCTTTTTTTATTAATAAAAAAAAAATTGACTAATATAATAATTTTACCCCACATAAATTTACCCAAAAATGGTATACAAAACAAACAAAAATTTTAAAGTTAGACTTCTGTGTACCGTCAAAAATCCATCGAATTTAATATTGTATTATGTTAAAAGTTCGACTTGATAATTATTAATAAATGTGCGGTTTTCGTTTATACTTATTGAAAATTAAGTAGAAAATAAATCTTTTATTTTATGGTTAAAAAACAGCATCCGATTATGAGAGTTAATTTTTTTGTGGTCATTTTGTTCACGAAAAATTGGCGTAAAAGATGATTTTTTTTATTTACTTTAATATTGATAATTTTTATGGGTTAAATGGTAGAATATTATAACCATATTTTGGTTTATGATTAATTATTAAGTGTGGGTTTAAAAGTTAACTTGTTATTAAAAAAATATTAATTGGTAATATGTTCTTTAGAATGATTTTTGGTATATAGGTAGATGGTTAATTTTAATAATATTGTAAAATGAAATTTAAATCAATAAAGAAAATCAATTTTATGTTTTTTGGTATAAATGGAAAGTTTAGTTTTATATGTAAAAATGGTAAAATTGAATTGGTTGAAGAAGCATGTGATATTGATATCAGTGAAATATTATATAGTTAGGAGATAAATAATTGAAAGATCTCGTTTAGGTTTGACGATTATGATGACTCCTTTTTGTATTTGCAAGAGATTAATATTCTATCTACTACTTTACAAGTAGCACTTACTGATTGTCCTTTATAAGCTTAGAATTTACATTAAATATATTGAGCAATTAGAGTAATCCTCTATAGTATATCTGAAACCTACATCAGTGTGTACAACTGCTTGATAATAGAATCTGTAATATCCGAAAAAGTTGGTTAAGAATTTTCGATTATATAAAAACAATTTAAGTCTCAAACTTTCATATGGTATTCAACCTTAATTCATTTTTCCTTTTTTCTAATATTTCTCAATGTACAGAAGAAGACTCACTCATTTATCTAATAAAACGAATCCATAAAAGTTTGAGTATATAGATTATATAATTTTTTGAATAAAATATTCTTCCTGCTCTTATTTATTTCATTTACTAGAATATTCAATTTTATGTAAATGTTTTTTCCCTTAGATCCTCTAAACAAGTTTTCAATTTTATAAACAAAATTCTTCTTCAATCAATGAAAATTTTCAAAAAATAATAAAGTTGTTTATTTGCGTTATAAAAAAATGTGTAATTGATTAATTCCAAAAGCTGCGGGTACCATAAATCTAATTTAAATAATATTAAGCATAAGAATTTTTATTTAATTAAATTAAAGTCGTGATATTTATGGTTAAAAAAATTTATGGTTCATTTTAAAAGATGATAATTATAATTATTTATATATACTATCCATAAAAGAAGCATATACGTAGAACTTAAAAGCGAAAAATTAATTTAAACAAATTTAAAGTAGGGCATATATTTTTTTTTAAAAAATTTATAGATTTAATTTTAATTTTTATTAATTTTTTTGAATATATATTTACTTTTTTATTATTTGAATATTCTCAAGCTAATCATATAAAAAAATATTCGACCTAAATAATCATTGATTCATGATTATTGCAAATAAGTTATGTTCAGCAATTAATTATAAATGAGCATAATTATGACCGTCTTTGTATTGCATATAAAGTATCAGATTTATTAGAGATAAACATGATATATGTAATATGTATATTATGATTTATTTATTGAAGAAAATTTCACTATTAAAATTTATTTCACTATTAATTTATTAAAAATTTAATTGATAAATTTGAATTTTTAAAATTTAATTCAAAAATTAATTTATTTCACTTTGAACGTAATTATACCAAAATTGAATATTTAAATTATCATAAACAATTTAATGTGTATAATTTAAATTATGTTTAATTATATGTAATTTAAATTTTCAATTTTATGTATTGTAAAACGAATATATATATTGTTGTAATTTACAATTTAGTTAATGAGATTCTACAAAATTTGGTTAATTACATTAATTAATTTAATTACCATTTTATAATCAAATTAATTATACTTAAATCTTTATGGTAATATCGACATTGAATAACCAAAAAAAAGTTTGTAGAATAGAAATAAATTTTTTTTAATTCATCTTTATCTCATTCCATAAATTATACACTCAAATATGTGAACTAACATTGAAAATTGCACTTCCTTATTTGTATTTATAATGAATTATTTATATATATAAATTATACTACAATGTTGCAATGTTCATTTTATTTAATAAATTTTTTCAGTTGTCTGATTACATTAAGAACTAATTCATGGTCCACCGAATGAATTTGAAATATTCTTTTATACATATTTTCGGTCAGAATTTTCTTGACAATTTGTCGTTTTAAGCACAAATTTTGGTTGCCAGCAGTAAACTAAAAAATATTGAATAACGTAAAACTGTGATGACGTTAATCATAAAACTGGACATTAACAACTAAAATGTTTCGACATTTGTTTATTACTAAAAGCTGGAATTTCAAAAACCAGGTCATATTATATAAATACCATCAGCTACCCAAAAAAAAAATTATGATTTCTTTATTAACAGAAATTTTTTTGGACAGAATTATTTTTTAACCTAATGAATCCTTTACAAATACAAAAATTCTTCTGAAAATTATTATCATTCATTATTTCCAAATTGTTTTTAAATTATTATATTTATTATTTTTGAAATAATACAGAGAAAAAAAAAATGATAATTAAACTCGCAAAAAAAATGTTCCCCTCAGTTTGGCAAAATTTTTATGTATATTTTAACCATCCGATAAAAATTTGCTTTACAAAAGTTACAAAATTTAATTTTTTTTATTACAACCATGAAAACACTGTTTAAAAGAATATCATTAAAATGCCATTGTTACAGCGTTACAGGTGATTATCAGCGAAAAATAAAATGCACTTTTACCTTTTGTAACAAAAATAAAAGAAAGAAAACCAACAACAAATTATTTCGAAATGAAGAATAACATGTTTTTTGTTGCTGTTTTGTTATTTCATTCTTATAACTATTATGTTGCATGCAATAAGATATTTATACATATCTACTTATCTGTTGGGTATATTATTATATCTTCACTTTTGTATTAAAAAAAAATATCCTTTTTTTCTGGTGTAGAAAAAAAATAATACTGTCGAGAGAGCAGGTGTTATTTAATTTTTATATAAGTATTAAAAATACCGAGTTCTTGGTATTACATTTTCTGTATCTGCTGGCAATTTGTATTGTAATTTCAATTTCTAATGTTTTTCACTGTAATTTCTGTTGCACCATTTCTCCCTCACATAAATTAATTATGCTTCTTAATTTATATGTTTCGGTCATATACACTAAAAAAAAAATTTAATCAAAAATTCCTGATTTTATAATTACATTTTTATATTTATATGAATTTATGAATGTGTAAACATTTTGTGAAAGAATTTTTTGTTGTTCTTAGAATTTAGAAACTGTAGAAAATTTACATTTCTCCTTTTACTATTTGAATTTTTTTTAATTTATTCAAAAACGAAAATTTTCCATAAAAAAAAATGTGTAATAAATTATAAAAAATGGTTTATTAAATGTGAAAATGAAGAAAAATTAATTATTTATAATAATCATATTAAGAATTTATTAGCAATTTATTTTTTTCTATAGAAATAATGAAAATCTCACAATTATTTTTTAGGTTCTATTTCTATAAATATAAACAAAAAAAAAGTAACATAAAAAAATTTCTCACAAAAAATTTAAATTTACTTTTCATCATTTTCACTTATTAATTAAAACTATGAAAAAAGATAATTTTTTAATGGAAATTAATTTAACTGTGCGGTATAATAAAGAAAAGTAAAATTTTCATAAATTATTTTATTCATTAAAGTTTTTCTTATCTAGAAATTAATTGGAGTTTAATTATCTTTATATAAATAAATATTTGAAAAATTATGAACAAGATAATTAATTAAATTTCAATTAGTTAATAAAAATGAATTGAATAATAATTTTTTTTGCATAAATTGAATGATAAGGTAAATAAATAAAGAAGAATTAAAGGTAATTGAGTTGTGAGATTGAAATTTTAAAGATGATTCATTGAGGGTCACTGATAACGTCATCTGAATGTCCTTTTTTACATTGTGTGATCCTCTTGGTGTGTGATCCTCTGCGACTTATTGTAAGATCTATAATTAAGAAAAAAATTTCCTGTATACATTTTAATAAGGAAACTTTTAATTATCTCAACACATTGGCATCGAGAAACGAGAATTTTTGTTTAAAAAAAATGTTATTGTCGAGAAACCATAGAATTCTGGTTTTATAACAAGTGTGTGTTTTGGTGATAAATTTTGATATAACGGGATTAAATATGCAAATTTGTAGATTATGATTTTTGTTATTAAAATACCCCGTCTTATAGAAAAGTTTTAGAAAAAATGCTCGATGCCAATGTGTTAAGAAAATTAGAATGAGGTGTGCTAATCCTTAATTAATATCTCTTAAATTTTGTAATTACCGTCCATCATTTTCAATTTTCTTGTGATGTTGAATATAATTTAATGTTAACTTCCAAATGTAAATGAAACTCTCCATCAAATATCATTTTATAAATAAAACAAAATTTACTTATAATTTTCAAATTTTTTTTGCAATAAAATTCAAAATAAATTTAATATCTTAAAAACCAATGTTTTTTTATAATTTTCTGTAAAACGCAAAACACTAAATATAAAAATAAAAAAAAATTTCCCACTAAAAATATTCATCACGTTTTTATTTTATATTAGTTTGAATTTATTCGGTTCGTTTTTACGATTTTTTGTTGATTCTTTTTTTATTATATATTTATTGGAATTAAAATTTTCCTCAATGCATTAAAATAATTTGAAAATTTTTCATTTGCTCACGTTTATTGTTTTTCGTACAATAATAAAAAAAAAAAAAACAGAAAAAACAAAAAGGAAATTGATTTTTAATATTATTTTCATGGGAAATTTCATTCATAGTAAAAATAAAATATAATATCAATTTGAAAATGGAAAATTGATATTATAATAGAGAAACGAAATTATTGCAAAAAAAAAAACAAATTCGGTTTATTCAAATTTTTCATATATTTTTAGACACTTTATAGCAATTTGAATTTTGAGAAATACAAAATACTATATAAATTCCTTAATATTTTACAGGAAATATACCATTAAAATTTAATATTATATTATAATTATATACTTATGGTGTTCCATTTTGGATTGAAAATCTATTTTGTAACTACTTGAAATAAGAAATATTTAAAATATATCAATTGGTTTCTCGTATATATGTATGTATTTTTTCTGTATTATAAGAAAGACATAAATAGAATGATCCACATTTTCTACGTTACTGTGACGAAATAATTTCCCTATAAATGAAATCCATCAACAATATAAATAAGAATTTTGGGTTAAGAAAACAATTTTAAATTGTTTATTAATTTTCAAATAGTTCATTGGAAAAATTAAATTTTTTAGCAATCATATTTTTCTAAGAAAAATCATATAATCATAATGTATAAACAAAATTTTTTGGTATACATAAATCAAAAGAATCAATCAGATTGCTTAACATATATAAATAATAATATGTTTTTTAAATAGAAATTTAAATTAAAAATTAAATTTCTTAAAATTTTCTTTTGAAAAAAAAATGGCATTAAAAATGGTTTAGGAAAATAATAATATAAAATTTTATACTTATATATATAAATTCAATAACATATAAGTAATAGAAAATCACGTTTACATACTAATTATAGTTCTATGTATGAGAACACGATTTTTAATAGTTCTCAATTACTATAATTTCATAGAAATAAATTTTCATATATGTATACAATCTAATTTTTCTTTTAACAGAATTTTCTAAATAATTTTCATTTAAATATATTTTCTTTACAGATAAAAAAAAATTCTTCAGAAAATTAAATTCACTTTTGCAAACGATATAAAATGAAGAAGTACGATAAATAGTCAACATAAATCATAGAAATATGAGATACGACAATATATTATTTATAAAAGAAAAAAATTATGTTATTTATAAGAATTAAAAATAATTTCAAAAATATGAGTAACACAATAAAATTATGTGGCCATCAGCATTAATTTCAAATTGCTTATAATTTTTAAGAACATTTGACATCAAATTGAAAGAAATTGTTTTTTTTTGTTGTTAAAAAATTATATTTAAATTTTGTGGGGTAATTAATTAATGTTAAAACATATGCCACCTGGCCCCTCGTCAGGTCAACCACGTCCTCCGACGCGGGGCCTTCATCAACATGGTAGACCAATTCAACCATTAAATGTATCAACATTATCAACACCAACAACAACACTAACCGTACCAACAAAATTAATTGCTAATGGTGGTCCAAGGCATACAAATAATATATTAAATTCGACACCGATTCAACAGCAACAACAACAACAACAACAACAACAACAACAACAACAACAAACGACAAATAACAATAATAATAATATTAATAATTTAAATAGTAATCATAATAATAGTAATAATAATAATAATTTAAATCATAATATAACAAATAGTAATCCATGTAATTATACATTAAATAATAATAGTAATATTTTAAATACCAAACATCGTATTGGAGCTAGAGAAGCTTTAACAAGTTTAGGACTTTTATGTTTAGGTAAGATATTTTTTTTGTATAAATTTAGTAGTTATATCTTGTATGGTTCTCTAAATTTTAAATTTTCGTCAACATTTTTCATGTGCCGAAATGCGGAATTTTGTCTTCCATAATTCAAATTATTTTACATATCAATTTTAATCTAACTCAAATCAATGTAAGTTTATTAATGATAAGTTCTAATTATTTAGTTCTTATTACTCCTTTCTAACTTACTGCTATTGCAGTGTTCTGTAGATTAAATCAATTAATTTTTAACATCATGTTAGATGACATAATTACTATACCAAATGATATAAGAGATCAAAATTCAATGAATTATCCATGATAATTACTAGAAATGATCATATGCTCATGGAAGTAGAGTCATAAACAATTATCTTTTCCATTTTATTGTTGGAATACAAACAATCTCTGTAGAATGATATTACTTGACTAGAAACCTAAATGATACATGAAAAATTAATTAATCATTTATGTAAATTAACTAAATTACATTTAAAGCAGAGTTAATTTACTATACATGTTGAATTTTAAATACCTACATAATTAATATAAATAATGATTCAAACTTATATGGCATACTTAAAATAAGCAAATCATTCTTATATCGATTATACAATTAAGATTTCATTGAATAAATTTCAATACTATATGTACATCTTCATGAATCACCCCGGATACATTAATAACAAAAGTCCCTTTTTTATACCTTCCAGACGAAATATAACAAAATAAAAAAACATATATTCATTCTCACCTGCTACAACATACGCAACGCAACACACATATATTTTTCATTCATCACCTGAATTCACTCCGGATACATTTATTGATGTTTATCTGAGTTTTTTTTTTTTTTTTATTAAGTTCACCTGATCCTCTTTTAATAACATCACGCATGACCGAAAAAATAAATAAAAAAATAAAAAAAATTGAACGACACGTGCCTTTTTTTATGATATTTATACATTAAATATTAAATTTAAAATGTTTTGTATACCAAAGACATAACAAACAAAATGTGAATACAGAAAAAAAAATACCTTTTGACCCAAAGTCATGTTTTTTTTTTGTCAAAATAAAATATGACTTCCCCAAAATGTTTGGGATTTTTTTTATATCGATCATCTAGGTAACATGATGGTATTCTGTTTATGGCCACGTCTGCTATCACCACCATATGTTTAAATTTGTTCCACATGATTAAACCATTAAAAATTTATCATATTTTTTTTAGTTTATAAAATTTTCATTTTTTGTAAAATTCCATTTTTTTTTGTACATTTTCAGTTTCCCTATTATTAGCATTACTCTCGTTAATTTTTCTATTAAAAATATCACCTGGAGGAAGAGAATTACCACCGCCACCACCAGGACCAACATCACCAGAAGATTATATTATTGTATATGATGTAACATTAGCTTTATGTGCATTATCGTTATCATTGAATTTATGCTGTTTATTAGTATGTGCTATACAATTTTTATTTGCTGTTAAATTAGTTAGAGCACCAGCAACATCTGGACGGTAAGTTTTTGATTAAAAAAAATATAATATAATAAATTTTCATTCTCCAGCTTGAAAGGTATGATTTTCCGGGTGATAATTATTAATACTAGATTTAGTTAGGAACTAAAATTTCGATACGAAAACAAATCAGATATAAAAGTTTATGGTTCTCAGTGATTGAAATAACTTAATAGAAGATTTGGAGTCGGAATATAGGAAATATTTTCTTTTCTGAATTATAGAAGGACCTTTAATCATTTTCCTAGCCATTTCTTATTTATCATTCCACTCCACTCTGATATTTTGCTCTTTAAATTCAGATCCTTTGAGGGCAGCAAAATTGTAATATTTCTGAATAATCTCTGGGCTAGCAATAGGGAATTTACCTATACCGAAATCTATGGAAACAAAAAATAGCTTGACTGTGTCTTAAAAAATTAAGATTTACATTTTCTTCTCATTTTTTACTCTAAAATTATTTGTATGTCGAGAAAAAACCTTTTTCATCGAAACTATAAAAACTATGTATACAGAGTTTACTTTGTTGGGAAGCAAAAAAAATAAATCACAACTTCTTTCATATCACAAACATAATAGGATTCAGTCATTTATCTAACTCTTGCATAATATACTATCATATCTAACCATTTCATTTTTATGATCTTAACCTAGTTTTTTTTATAACTATAAAACATATTACAATAATGCATTAATCTTCAAAGCATCAAAATCATTGAACTTCTTCAATTCTAATGAAAATGTAATTTAAAATCACACATCATTGTGTGAACTTATATAAAATTGTACATACATATGTACATATATGCTACAATCATTTCATAAATAACATTCTAGCAAAAAATAAGAATCCGTTAACGCAACCATAGAATATACCTTTATGCATATAAAATCATTATAAACGAATGATTAGAGCACCATCGCTTTTCTTATTAATGCATTTTTCAAATTATATTTCGAAAGGAGGCATATAAAAAAACTGTTTTTCTTTTTCCACAAAGGTCGATTAAGTACCTTCAACTTTTCAAATATTTTAATTGCTATACTATATAGTACTTTTTATTATGGATCCCGAGCTTCAACATGTTGATTCAAAATTGAAGGTTTTTTTTATGTTGTTGAAAAAAACTGGTATAAAATTGCGTGTATATAAGATTCTGGAAATATATGCCCTTAGTCCATATATGCGACTCTGACAATAACTATTCTAGTGGAACGTTTTCTTAATTTTGATGTCTGATGATAAAATGACGGTTATAAAACAATCGAAAAAGGAAGTTTTTGTTGTTTAGTTTATAATGCCTTTTTACCTAGTTGTAATATTTTCCGTTGAATATAATTATTCACCCCTTCTTTTCCTTTTCATATAATCATATATATACATATATATTTAAATATTCTTTATGTGCGTGTAAAAACCACAAATTAGTTTATATTATTTTAATGATGATATGCCAAAGGAGGTACCTGTTATATAAGAGGGAAATTAAATATATTGACGGTTACAATGTTATGCTGTTTTTAAAAGTTAATTTGAAATATTGTGGATTTTGGGCTTAACATAAGTTTTTGAATTTTTGAATTTTAAATTCGTTAAATTGAGTATAATTGAAGAAGATTTTCTAGCGCGGAAAATAAATAATTATACAAAAATTTTCTTAAATTTAATCAACTAGTTAAATATAGGAATTCGAAATTTTTGGATTTGGGATACAATAATGTTTGTCCTTCGCAGTTTTTTTTAGTTATGAGTATTACTAAAAGAATAGCATAATCTTGTACAACGATTTCCTGTTGCCTCTAAACTCTCCGAGTAATCGTGTAGTCATATAATTAATACCATGAAATGAATATATATCACTGCCTCAATCCTTGTTAATAAGTTCGTTATTTCCCATATTGTAAATCATCGTAAAATCGTCCATTTAAAATCTATGAACAAAATCGTCCTACTTTTAATAGTCACAACAAATTCTCGATATTAATATGAACTTTAATTTAAACAAATGCTGTTTTATGGATCATTATATCCTTAATTACCCTAAAACAATTCTGGCCATAATCAAATATAATTAATTATTATATTAATAAAGTTTTCATTCTGAAATTATAGTTTAGTTGATTTATATAAATAAATTAATAATTTAATTTGGTAATAAAATCTTCCACCTCTTTCAATGTAACTTTAACCTCCTAAGATGAATGATGTAAGGCGCTATCATATTGTCAACCACTTGCCACAAAATACACAATTTAATCCAATAATATTAAAAATATTTAATTTCAAAATTCAATTTCACAATATATTTCATTAAAACGTACAAACATAAAATATTTTCAATTCATTTTCATCGACCAAAATTAACAAACAAAACTTGAAAAGTTTCAAATTTCAAATAATCCCTTGACAAATTCCATACTATACATTTTTTTTAATAGACTGTTTCGATTACTACTTAAATTGACTCTGATTTTATGGCTTCAAAAATGTTGCGGAAATTTAAATATACGATATTTTGGTTTTTTTTTTTGTGGAGGATTATTTTTAAAGATAATAATTCTGTCCAGGGTATTAAAAACAAAGTAAATATAAGTATAATAATAATATTTATAAATCAAAGAAAAACGTGTAGGTTCACTAGACTGTTACAAAACCAGGAAAATATTTAACATTTAATCAAAAATATATATATATATATATTACTTAAGTAAGAAATTTTGAAAACTTGTTACAATTGACATATTTTAGATTATATAAATTGAAAATAATAATTTAATAAATTGCATTAAAATATTTTAATTTCCTGTTTTTTTTTTAACTTTAAGTACATATATAGAAAAAAATGTAATAATTTCTCATTCTTGTGCAATTATATTACCAACATTTCAAAATATGAGAGATAACATATATTATGTTTAGGATATGTTAAGAATGGTCATGAGAAAAATTCTTTCACTTATAAAATTATATTATGAAGAATTTCAATTATGAAATTCTTTTTGATAGTAGAACATTGTCTTTGTCATGTTTGTGTACTTTCCATTTTCCAACAAGGTTGATGCATTTCTTTATTATAAAAATTATTTAGAAATGTGAAAATTGACTGTAGTAATTATTTTAGTAACTAAATTAATGAAAAGAATTAAAGTAATTTTTCAATCGACTGATAACAATAATTTAGATTTTCAATTGCAAGAAAGTAATATAATGTTATATGTGTTCGAAGGACTTCTGTTAATAATCTGTTAATTCACTGTTAAATCTTGCAGGTTTCTATATAAATAGCATCCACATTAAATTTGTTGTAAATATTTTTGGATAAATTAATTATTCTAAGCTATCTTAACAGAATTTATAAAAAATTGAAATATAAAATTAATTTTTCTATTTCAGGGGTAATAAATATTTACAAAAATCTAGTGTTAGTCGTGTTTGTGCAGTTGGTGGATTTTTCATATCAATTCCAATTTTCTTAACAGGTAATAATAATACAAAATAAAATTTTCTAATTATAAATAAAATTTAAATATTTTTCATTATTTTAATTCATAGGAATAATATTATATACATTTACGCAATTTCATTCAACACCAGCAATTATAACAAGTGTATTAATTGGTATTGGTATTGTATTTTGTGGTGGTGCAATGGTACATAATGTATTTGTTTGGCAAAAAGAGAAAACAATTTGTGTACGAAATCAACCATTAAATTTACAAATATCACCACAAATTAGTACTATAGCACCGCCAGCACAATTTTCAAATCATTGTAATGGTGGCGGTGGTATTGGTAATGGTCTTATATCAAATGGTTGTAATGGTATATTAAATCATTTACATATTCAATCACATAATCATCCTAATCATACACCATTAACACATACATCACACAATAGCCATGGTACAGCATTAACACCAGTTACACCAATATCACAAAATCATTCACATGTTAGTTTTAATCATTCCTATGTACCAGGTTATCTTGTACGAGCTGCAACAGCAACACCACCAACACCAAAAATTAATACAACAACAACAACAACAACAAATGGTGGTACATTAATGGGTAGTCGTGATGCTAGTGGTTCAATAAGTCCTGGTATGCCAACAGTAACAAATAATTTAGATATGAGTAATGTAACTAGTACATCACCACATGAATTATCGACTTTAGTTTAAGAAAATGTTTTCAATCAATTTTTTTTTTTTTAATTTGTAAACAATTAAAAAACAAAAATTCTTTTGATCCTTAAAGGATTTTCTCAATAATTTTTTATTAATTTTTATTGAAGAAAATTAAAAAAAAAATTAATTGAAATTTTTAAATAAGTTTTTCTTTTTTGAAAAGAAAAATATTAAATTAAATTTTTAATATTTTCCTTTGGTGTTTATTAATTATTATTTTTTTTTTGTATATAACAAATTTACATATATTTTTTTATTATTATAGTTAATTTAAGAGTTGTTTTAATTTTATTTATAATTTAATGAAATTCAAAATTAAATTTATATTTTTACTTTTTAAATAATAAGAATTTAAAAATAAAAATTTATAATATTTATATTAATGAAATAAAATTCTAGAATATATTTATATTTAAAAACTAATTAATTTTTAATTATTTATATTGGTAAGGAGAAAATTGTGTAAAAATATTACCTAGTCCTACTACAAACCGATGTATTTTATACATATATTGATATCGCAAATTATGTATCAATCCAAGGACATTTCAGAATTCAAGTTGAACTTCAAGGATATTGCAGTATTAGGTAAATAATAACTATATAGTGACTATACTTAGGTTTGTTCAGGATCATTTTAGTATTCACCTTAAATTTTACATTGAATTAAAATCAATACGAAATAATATTGGTTCATAGAGTAGAGACCATCAACGCGGCAATAGACTTGGCTCGAAATTGTTAATTTTACATCTTCGTAAAATTGATATTTATTTATTGACAAATTGTATCTAAACAGATTGCATATCCTTTTTAATCATGACATCCTGACCCTATAACCAAAAAGAACTTTATTTAAATAGTTGTAGATTGTAGAGAGTTTGAAGAAGAAATAGGCGAAGACTATATAGACAAAGCTGTAACATATACGACTGTACTAATAGACTTGGAAAATTAAATAATGCAACTTTAAGGTTTTAATTAATTTTCTTTCGAAGAACATAATTATAAGATGTAGAAAACAGTCCCCAAAAATGGTACTAAATAATTCAAATATACTTAAATTAAATCATAAAAATTTTTTAAAGTTAAAACATGAGTAAAATTCAATATTATAAAAAGCCTTGCCAAAAGTAAATCAAAGAAGATGTATACCATTCAAAATAAAGCAAATTTATATTATACCTAATTATTTAAATTGATTTTCATCAAAACCATTATAACAATAATATTTCCAATTCATCAAATTATTTACTAAGATCGATTTATATTCTTAATTCATCAATTATTACATAATCAAAACTATATAAGAATAATTTTCAATAATGTTAATCGAAAATAAAAATAGAACCTTAAAAAATTATATATTATTTATCTTCGCCGAATGTGGGCCAATTAAAGCCAACATCAATTCCACTCAATTAAAACTAAAAAAAAAAAGCAATTTTGATTTCAAAGAAAAATTTGTAATATAGAAATATGAGCGTTTATAATTATGAATTTAAGTTATTTTTAATGAACTTAAAACCAAGGCCACAAAAATGAATTTTTCTTTGGTATTGAAATTTGAAACTTTAAGTTTAACATTTTATTTTTCTGGCATTAAAATTTATTATTTTCAACAGAAATCACATATCCATATCCATACGTAGAAATAATAATTCTGAATTTAAATTACATAAATTGGTAATGAAAAAGGTCACTATATAAGTAAATTAAAATATAAGTACATATTATATTTCTAATTAATTTTATAGTGAAAGAAAAAACTTCGATTAAAAAAATTCTAAGTGGAACTTTTAAAACAATTTATTTATATATTTACTAAAATTTTATTTAACACCAAATTTTACATACTTATAAATTTTTGAAAACTAATTGTATATATATATATATAAAATTAATATTATCTTAATAAATAGTTTATTTCTATTCTGTATCTTTTACCTTACCATCCGATGATTTGTCTTTAATTTTCATTCCATTATCTTCTTCATTTTTACTATCAAAACTTTCGGAGTTATGAATAACTTTTTCAAAGCTTCTATTCAATTTATTATCTTTAATACTACTTGTATCCTTTATCAATTTTTTCTGATCACAATTTTTACAATTATTTACATTTTCTTGATTTTTTTCCATTTGATCAACAATTTGTTTATCATTTGATAATTCATTAATTAATTTCATATCACTTTTAATTAAACTTTGATTATTTTCTACTGCATTACTTGAAATTTGCTCTAAATGAAATTCTTCTTCATCACTATCACTATCTGTTAAATTTGTATAATTTAGTATCATTTCACTTGCAGATTTATATTGTCGACATGCTGGACAAGTACAAGCACTTAATAGACTTTTACAAATATTATTAATTTTATCTTTATTACCAAGACAACCTAAAATATTTGCTAATTCTAAATATTTACAAACACCTTGATCTTCAACAACATCACCACCATTAGTTAATTTTGTTGATTCATGTGATATTAATGCTTTTAATAATTCATATGGATTATTTTCAATAATTTCATCAAATCTTTTACCACGTTTTTGTCCAAGAATTTCTTCAATTGAATTTTCCTTATTATTATTATATAATTGTAAATATGATGCAGCTTCATCATCATCATCATCAACATCATCGTTAATATTATCTTTAATTAAAATTGTTTTTCTATTTGTTTTATTTTTAATTGATTTTTGTTGTTGTCGATTATTTTTTAATATTTTAAATGTTTCAGCACTATTTTCCGATATTAAATCATCATTTCGAAATTTCCTCACTGTTGAAATTTTCTTTAATTTACTTTTATTCATATTTTTATTATTATTTGATTTTTCACTAGCAATTTTTTTAATTATTTCCAATGCTTCTTTAATATCATCATCATTACCTTTATTCATTTTATTATTTGATAAAATTTCATCATTCTTTTTTAATTTTAATGCATCTCTTATTTCTATATCATCATAATCATAATCATTTGTTGGATAATAATCATGTTTTTGTAATTTTCTAATTGATGATGCTACTTGTTGGGCTTCCTTTACTTTATGAATTTTTTCACGTTCATCCAAATAACCAAGAAAATATGGTGTATATGTATATAATGGTATACGTCTAATAAAATTATCTGATGATTGCATTGGTCCATTATTACGATTTAT
>OX457087.1:11123840-11506158 GCA_949752835.1 Empis stercorea
TACGATTTATATTTGGTTCTAAATTTGGTATATTTATCATTTCTAATGAATAAATCTTTGTGTCAATATTTTTATTGATGCTAATTTTTTTTGGGGTGAAAAATTAATATTAAAATTTATTTAATTTTATATTAAATTTAAAGCACAAACCTTTCCTGTCCATTATGATGATTAATAGATTTTGTTGAAATGAAATATGGTAAAATAAATATTAATAACGCTTTAAGAATTAAATGATTTAAATTCATGTTTAATTATATTTTGTATGTTCTATGGTTAGAATTTTTGTATATTGCTCGTTAGAAAGTTTATTGAATTCTAATTAACATTCTGCACAAAAATTATTATTTATATATGATTTGGTAAATTTAAAGAACTTTCCACCACAAAATGTTTTAAACAATTGTTACGAAATTTTCTTTAAACATTTTATTATACTAAAAAAGAATTGTTAAAGGCCATGGTAATGAATATTGTCAAAGAGACTATTAAACTATCTATGATATATATATATATATATATATTATTTAGAAAACATTTTGACTTTCATGGTTTTCGCTATATTATTATTGTATAAAAGGTCAAAATTGAAATATAATACCAAAATAAAAAATTTGCAAACTTCAATTAATTTTTTGGCTATTCATTATTTTAATTTTTAATTTACTTGTAAGTTTAAAATTGATCAAATTTTATATTAAAATAAAAGTGTTTTAAATTCATAACTAAAAGGCAGGCTTTATTTAATATTTGCATATACTTTATGTATATTAACAATTCAATACCATCATTTTTCTTAATATTAGAATGGTAAAATAGGCCTATGATTTTTAATCTAAATCTAACTGATATAATAATGATATATGTATGTACCTTAAATTTACATCTTGGAAGTGCATGTCCTTTGCAAATTCTTTAAATAATATATGAAATGCTACATAATTTAACTATGGCTGAATTTTCGTAATTCAATATGGATTCTAGTCTGAATATTATCAATAGTCATAAACTGTGTAAAGTTTTAGGTAAAAATAAGTTTCATATCATCAATGATCAATGTAACATATTATAGTCTATATTTTAATTACGAGTAAGTAACAATCATTAGGAAATTTTAGAATAGTATATACAAGGGTAACCAAGGAAAATTTGCTAAACAATTTGTACAATGATCCATAATTAGTCTATAGATAAAATTTGTGTATTTAGTGCCAAAGTAATTTAAAATCTTATGCATTATTAATAATCGGAGAAAGAATATAAAAATTACCTTATAAATAGATTTATTTATTTATATATTAAATAATTCTTTGAAATATCTTTTAATGAATTAACATTTTCAACTCGTAAATTGACAGACAGGAGGCCCTAAAGTTTTGTGTCTGAATTTGAATTAACAGAGAATGGTTCAATTCAAAATCAAAATATTTTATAAAATATTCGAAATTATAATTTAATATTCAATTAAATACGTATATAATAGAATACTATAATTTAAAAGGATTATATAACAAACTTCTTTACTAATATTCTCTTAGCTTCATTTTCATTGCTTTGCTCCACATTTCCAGCCACAACTAGCATTTTATCTATATAATAAATTTAATGTAGATTTTTCAGTATCTCACTACTTCCAAAATTGAAACATGCATCTTCATATGAAGAATTTAATTGTAAATATAAATTGTGGATAGTGAGAGGAGTTGAATATACATATGTACTAGAAAATTAAAATTTCAATTGTCAATTAAATTACACTTTATTGTAAGGAATATTTTATATTAATTTAACAAAAAAATTATATTTATTTATATTATTTTTTTAAAATTCTTAAAAAGTTACAATCTAAAATGATAAATTTAATTCTTTTACAATTGATTTAAATGTTTCGTCTACAATATTATCTAGATAGTTGGGCATGAAAAGATTTACATGCTTCAGAATCGGCATAAATCGGATATCGTCTTCGATTGCAAATCGTTTGAAAATTATTTTTATCAACAATTAATGCTAATGCATCTGATCCATCATCTGCATCTGATTTCGTTTTCTGGTCATTTTCATCATCACTTTTTTTATTTTTAATCTTATTTTTCTTTCTTGATGACTCACCTCCTTCATTATTTTCATGTTTAGGCCTATTGTTCTCATGTGAACTGACAGGTATTGGATCGTCTAAAATAGAATAATGTATAATCTTATGATCTTCATCAGGTTTTTCTTCTTTAGGCTTTTTGATTTTAGGTTTTTCGCCAGTTGGTTTATTATTTTTATGATCATCATCTGTATTTTCGTCATTTCCTTCATTTTCATTTATTTCGTTTTTTGGTTTCTTTGGTTTTGAATTATCTCCTTTTGGTTTTTTCTTTTTAGGTTTTTTTGGTGTCGTATCTTCTTCCTCTTCCAATTGTTTCACTTCTGCTTCAGATTCCTCTAATTCTGTTAAATCACCTCTAATTCCTTCTTTTACAATTTTTGTTTTTTCTTTATGTGTGTCTTTGCTTTGATGTTCAATTCTTATTTTCCTATATTCATATTCTTCGGCCGATCGATCTGCGGACTTCGATTTTTCATCTGATTCATTAGAATTTCGAGAATCTGGATGTAACTTTGAATCAGGTTCTATATCATCGTCATCATCATCATCCTTATCGTCGTCGTCATCGTCGTCGTCGACGTCGTCGTCGCCTTCATCATTGTCACCTTCTTCATCATTATCGCCCTCTTCATCATTATCCTCATCAAATCTTCCATCCTCTTCGTTATCATCTTTAGTTTCTGAATCATTATTATGTTCTTCTCTATTTTTTATACATCCTTTACATTTTTTCTGTACTTTTTTTACAATTTCACCAAGTCGATTCCATAATTCAATATCTTTACAAATATTTTTCGTTACATGATCACCAAAATGATCTTCTTCGAAATCTTTAATTATTTTTGCTAAAATATTATATGCGTCATCACTATTAGCTTTATGATAACAGTTTGGCACTTCCTCAGTATGTCTCTTATATATTTCTATTAGCTCATTATTTGTTGGAATTGGATTTGCATTAATTACTAATTTCTTACCAAAATAAATTAAAATTATTAATGATTGAAAATAATTTATATTCATAGTATGGAAAAAATTATTATAAAATATGTAAATGTGGTTTGTTTAAGAAGAATATTTTAAAAGTGAGTAAAATATTTTGATAACATATCATATTTATATTATGAACGAAAAATATAAATACATAAATTTACATAATTGAAATATGATATAATAGTTTGCGTAGTAAAAGTGTACGAATTACCTATATATACTTCTTTGACTAAGTACACAACACAAGGTTCTTATTCTTAAGTATAATTTATCTGATGAACTTGCAATTTAAAATACGTTTTTTTTTCTTTTAATTATTTACAGCGTTTACACGATTAATTTTTAATTGTTTTTTTTTCTGAGAATTTAAACTATTTATTAAGACGCATTTAATTAAATTTAAAAATTTTTAGTTTGTTAAATTTTGAATTATAATTTTCTATTTTTAAAAAAGCTCTTTGCGAAATGACAATAACATTTTTATATAAGATGGAATATAAAAAGTAAAAAATTGTTATAAAAATAATGAAATTATTCGAATTTTATATCATATAAATTGATTTGTTGCAACCTTTTTACAATTCAAATTGTTCTTATATCAAATCAAATTGGTCGTTTTCCCTATAAAATTCTTGTTTTCCAAGTAAAATCATTCTAAAATAATACAATTAAAATATAAAGTAGTATAAATACTAATTTAAAATAAATAATAGTAAACCTTTAATACAATTGCATTAATTTAGAATAAATTATTATTATATAAATATTTAATTATACCGTAGTGAAAAATATTTTTAAAATTTTAAATATTCAAAATAGTTGTATAGTCTGAAAATTTCCCGCTAGATGGCAATAAGTTTTCATATAAATTAATAAAAAATGGCAGTACTTAAATGTTCTAAAAATAATTTTTGACATTTCACAGTTTTCACTCCACAGTCCACACATAACCTTCAAAAACAAAAGGCGGCGCGGATTATTACTTTTTTAATGTACACATATGCTTAAATTTTGTGAAAAATATAGAAAATAATAAATTATTATTTATAAATTTTAAAAATATATATGTAAATAAATTTTTTTTAAAATAATGCGTTTAACAGATACGGAATTAATATCAAAAAAGTATATAAAATTTGCGCAATCATTTACAAATAATACATTTGGTACAGCAGAAGAAATTCAGGAAATTTTAGGTATAAAAATATTCTAACTTCTAATATAAAAAAAAAAACAAATGAATAATTAATTACAATTTATCTTTAGATGATTCATTTGGTGGTATTGTACATAATGGTAGACTTGGTTGGTTAGCTAAGGGACCATATTTTGAAATTTTCTCATTGAAAAATGGTCAAAAAATTGGAAAATTTCGTTTTGATAATAATTTAGGTTTTGAGAGATCAATAATCACATCTATTTGTGAAATTGATGGAAATGGTTTTAATGGTTGTTTATTAGCAATTGGTATACAATTCGGTGATGCACCAGGTGGTATTATTGCCATTTATTCTGTACAAGGTTCAAAAGTATTAAGATGTATTGAAATACCAGAAAAAGTGACTAGTTGTCATTATATTGGTACAGATATAACAAAACGTACAATATTACAAATGATGAAAGGCTGTTTAGCTGTTGGTACAGATATTGGGAAAATAATTTTATTAGATTTAAATCTGTTAAAATGTGAAGAAGGTTTATATACAAAACTTGAAATGTCCAATGATTTTATATTATAAAAAATTTAAAATTACAGCTTTATTTTCAACAATTGGTAATGAAGATGATATTGTGGTCATACCAAGCCATTTAGTGCATAATACATTGGATTTTACTCACATTCGTGAACATTATAAGCATTCAATACAAGAAAATGTTAATTTTGGTATTGAATTAGAAGGTAAAAATTCAAAATTAATTTGAATTTTCGTAAATTATTTTCAAATTTTGCATTCTAAATTCTTTTTAGTTGTCGAAAATGGTGGTTTAGTATTATCATTACTTGCTATTCCACCATCTCTTTGTTTGGTTGCTGGTTTAGAAGATGGTCGAATGATACTTTATGATTTATCTGAATTACAACCATTTCATTTGGCATTTCCACCTGAAAATTTATCACCATTAGTTAAATTATCATATCTTGAACCACCAGATGATCCACGATCATGTATTTATATATGGGCATATCATGAAAATTCAAAAAATGCAATTGCTGTTATGCATTCAGTTATGTATGATAAAAAGTTATTAGAAGATGATGAATTTTATTTATTTGAAGATTTTCAAACATGTTACGTACGTTTAACATTACCAATGTTTGATAATCATAGTTTACCAATAAATTGTCGATCAATAACAAAATTATCATCACATGGTAATGAAGAAATAATTTCATTATGTTTATTATCATGGAAATCTGAAAATTATACACAATTATTAGTATTTGATTTGAATCAATGGTATAAAGAGGAAATGCCAAGTATTGGTGATTGGCGTAAAAATTTAAGTTATTTAGCTGCATTTCGATTAAATCATTGTTTACCATTTGATATTTTTATGGATTCAAATACAATTGCATTATTTAATTCAATACAACGTTCTGAAGAACATTTCTATCCAATATCATTGAGTTTTGGTAAAAAAATTAATATAAAAGATTATTGAAGGTTTTTACTAATATTTTTTGTTTTTAAATATTATTTTAGATTGTACTCTATTAATGCCAAAAGGTAGTTCTTATCTTCACTGGCCTGGATTACAAAATCGCGCATTAGATTTATTAAATTCGGCTGGATCTTTAGCTATTTTAGAGCCAAGTCCATATTTAAATGAAATTCTGAAAGCAACATTAATGCCACAATTTTGTGATTACAGTTACAATTCAACTTTTACAATTGTAATTTAAATAATACAAAGTTTATCTCATTAATATTATTTATAATATCTACATTTTTTTTAGAATGTTCAACGTGAAATATTATTATCAGTTGCATTGGAATATAATTGTTTTGGTTTATTAAAAGAATGTGCAAAAAATTGGGCTGATGGTAGTCATTTAGGTAAAAAACCATCTGAAGGTTTATCATTATCAACATTAACCGATTGGGCATGGCAACGTGCTGGTTTTATAAAAAATCGGTGTAATACATTATGTGTATCATTATTTGATCATTCTGGTTATTGTATTGATAATCGTAATCAAAAAGAATTATCATATTTATCACGACAATTAAAATTATTAGCTGATTTAATGGATATTATTATAGTAAAATGTAAAGATTATATACCAAGTCGAGGTAAAATTAAATTTCTAATTATATTTATTTACAAAAAATTTTAATTTATAAAAATATATTTGAATTTTTTTCTAGTTATTGATAATTTAACATCACAATATAGTTCAATTCGTATGGCATCTGAATATCAAGAAGTTTTACAATGGTTATTAAATATTGGTCTTTTACCAGAAGGTGCTGGTTCACATAATTCTGAATCTATGGATGATGATAATAATTCAGTTATTACATCACAATTAGTACCATATCCTTACAGAGTATTGAAAAATTATTATATGTCACAGCGAATGCGTTTTTATAAAATGAATAAAAGTTTGGTATCAACACGTACACAAAGTTGTCGTGTTTTATATATTGATTCATTTATTGAACATGAATGTAATCCAAATGCATTAAGAGAACAATGGTTAGAAAGTGGTGGTAATGGTTTATATCCACCACCATCATTACAAGCAATGTTAAGAACATTATTAGTTCCAGATGTACCATTAGAAAAAAAATATGTTCTCTTTATTTATTTATTTTTAGATTTAAATATGGCTGTGGAAGAAGAAAGGTAGAATTTGTATTTATATTCTTATTTTGTCAAATGAACCAATTTTATTTGTAGACATGCTCCAATTGTTCAAAATCTAATTAAATTTCCTGCCGTTTTCAAATTAAACGCATCACTTATTAAAACAGTTCAAGCATTTTGGAATTTAGATCATGGACAATTTGAGGTTTGTATAATATTATTTTCTAATTATCAATTTAAAAAAAATAATCCTGATTATTATAGGTTGCTCTTGAAGAAATAATTTCACCATTTTCTCAAGATAAGAAATTATTACAATGGCAACAAGAAATTTTAATTGAATCTTTACTTATCCAAGAACAACCGAATTTAGCTTTACGAGCATTACAAGCTCGATCATCACCAATTAATTCTTTACTTGAAATTAAAACATTAATGGCAAATGATTTAATATCTGAAGCATTTCATTTTGCACGTTCAAAAAATGATACAGATTTATTGAAAACATTTTTTAGTGGTTGTTTATATTTGGGTAAATGGTGTATATTACGTGATTTAGCTTTAACTGAAGAAGAGAGTAATATTGTTGCGGAATTATTTAAAGAATCAAAATCATCAAAAGCTGGCAATTTACATTTTATATATTTATTACAAAAATCAAAATATGTTGAAGCATTATCATATTTAGATGAATTAGCATTATTACATCGTTCACAAAATCAAAAAATTGTTGATTTAGAAACACCACAATTAATTTTATCAGCATATAATGTTACAATGACACCAGGTACAAAATCTTTAGCTGATTGTTATTATAAAATACGAAATCGTATTAATCCAACAAATGATAATAATTTAGAAATATTACCAAAACCTTTAAGTTGTCAATTATTAAAACAAAATGCAAATAATTTATTTGGTGGTATTTATCATAGTTCAGCGGTAAGTGTTGATTTGGCAACAAATTATTGGGATGAATTGAAACTTGTTCAATCTGAAAAAAATTCAAATCATTTATTAGATTCAAATAATGCACCATTTGTTAGAAAACCACAACCAGATGCTTATATTGATTTAATGCCATCACTTAAAGATACTGTATCATATCCAGAAATTTATAAAGCTGCACAGAAACGTCGTTTAGGTGATGATGAAAGTTTTATATTGGAAAAACAACAAATTATTGATAAAGATATTTTGGAAAATCCACAAAAACGAAGAAAAATAATGGAAATAAATGAATCATCTTTAATATTGTCAGCAAATGCTAATCTACCAACCAAACAATCAATAAATGCATCATTATTAACAAAATTTAAAGATAGAAAATTAAATAATTCTATTAGTTTTGCAGATAAAACTTTGAACTCAAATATGATATCAAATCAAAATATTACTGATCGTTCTTCAATACTTTTAAGTACACCAATTGTTAAGAGTTGTCGCCCAGATATTAAAGATAATAATAGTGATCAATTTGATATGCAAAGTGAACGTGTCCTAACACCACAAAGTATATTAAAAGTTAAAAATCTAATTCGTTCTGAAACACCATCATCTATAATTAGATCCCGTAATACACTTCGGAATTTAAATACCGATAATGTTAGTAATGGTTCAGATTTTGATGATAATCGAAGTGAAAGTAGTAGTGCTGTAGGTGATGATGAAAAATTAATTCGTTTTGAATTACCAAGAGAAAATATAATTTCGGAGACTAAAAATGATTGTCATCCAGAACATATACATGTTAAGGAACATGAGCCTAGTAATAGTAGCCCAGTAGCATGTCGTTATTCTTGTCCACAAAAACGTAAATCAATTCGATCAGCTGATTCGAGCATTTTATCAGTAACATCTGTTGATGAATTTTTTTCTCCAATTTCATCACGTGATACATCACGTTTAGATTCTGGTAATGATTCAAAAGTTCAAGTTAATATTGAAAAACATTATAAAAAATATAAAAATGATGATGTTATAGATGGTGATGATGATGAAGAAGCTATGGATACCAGTGAATTAACACCAAAACGTTTAAATGATAAAGAAATTTCAAAAGATTCTGGGGCAGATGTATGTACATCTGCTGAGATGTCAACTACATCATCGAATAATCGTTCATTGTTTCCTCGAGCACCAAAACCACGGCGTCCATTATCGCCATCAAAAACACCACCAGAGAAAATAAATGTTGTTCGTGAAAGATCACCAATTCGTATTGATCCAATACCAACAACTCGGGCGACACGTTCGAAAACGCCAGATATTCTATTATCACCATCAAGAAGAAGTTCAAGATTGTCAACAAAGTTGGAACGCGAAAAAACACCAGAATTAATTCAACCGATTAGCAAACAATCTACACAAAAAACATTAAGTCGTATTGTACTTGAATCGAATACAATGAAAAATGTTATAACTTCAGTGAAATTTGATAAATCTTTACAAAAATTAGAAGAGGAACTTGATAAACAAACAAATGAATTACATAAAGAACTGAAATTATTAAAAAGTGATACAGATAAATTTCAACCATTGATATCGTCATCAAAAGTTGCTACAACAACTTCTATGTTTAGTGTTAGCAATGATATTAACACACCAAATCGAACATCAGAATATACAACCGTTGATGGTGATATTAGTTTTAATGTTTCTTCAGTTGAACCAGATATAATGTCGAAAACATTTGCTCAAAATATAGCATCACCAAAATCATTTTTGCCTGCTGACATATCAATGTTAACCGATGGATATACAGAAAAAAATCAAGATCGTAATCAAAGTTTAATGACTACAATGGATATGAGTAATATTAGTTTTAATAGCTCAATGTTTGGTGTACCAGAAAATATATTATCAGATAGTTCAATGGAAGAAATACAACAAGATGTTGAAAAACATGATAAACAAGAAATAACAAACATTGTACTGGAAACTACTGGTATTGAGGATGATAAAAAAATCGATGAATCTGAACAAGTTAAGGAGGAAAGTGTAGAAAAAACAGATTCACAAATGGAAAAAGTCGAAGAAATTGTAAACATAACAGATAATGATGATTTGAACTCTGAAAAATTTGTTGATAAAATTGAAAAAAATCTAATATCTGAAAATGAAGAAAATTTAGTAAACATAGATTATAATCAGATTAAAGTTTGTGATGATCAAATAGTAATTGATGAGAGTAGTAGTAGTAGTGAAAGTGACCAAGAAGTTGACACAGATTCAGATGCTGAGGG
The DNA here is from genome assembly GCA_949752835.1 of Empis stercorea. Taxonomy (NCBI): domain Eukaryota; kingdom Metazoa; phylum Arthropoda; class Insecta; order Diptera; family Empididae; genus Empis; species Empis stercorea. Next base: position 11,133,990 of record OX457087.1, read on the forward strand.
AATTGAATTAGAAATTGAAGAAGATAATGAATCAGAAAGTGATGAACTTAATAATTATGTTGAAGAACATTCTACTAATGATACAACAAATAGTACTAATAAATCCATGGAAAATACTAAATCTAATGATTATACTAAAGCTGAGACTGAGGGTACAAATTTAATTATAAATATTTCATCAAGTAGTTCGGAAAATTCAAATCTTGTAAAATTATCAAATTCATCATCGAATAATAGCCCGAAAAGTACTGTGCCACAATCATTTAAAGATGTCTCAGATTTATTATATGGTGATATTGATGAAGAAGTAATTGAACAAGATAATGATTTTGAAATGCCAGATTCTAGTGCATTAAATGATGCACAACTTTATGGTAGATGTGAAACATTCTCAGCTACTTTAAGAACTGTTACTGATGAACCATGCAATACTTTTGATTCAAGTGGAAAAAATATGAATTTCTTAACTGGTGAGCAGGATAATGAGCAAAATAATTCAATTGAGGGACGTTTAGAGGCAACTTCAACAAAATTATCTGAAAATACTGTCAATGAAATGGACATTGAATTAAAAGATTTAGGAAATTCCAATATTGAGGAAAATACAAGTATTAGTGAAAATCCTTTAAATTTACCTATTGTGAGTGATAGTGTCATATCTAATATTGAACTATTGAAAGAAAATGAACTTGATTCAACAAAAGAAATGAATAGTACAATTGAAGTTGATACAACAGTGGAAGATCCTGATACTAGTGTAAATATTTTAAATCAAGCTATATTTAATACCAGTAAATTAAATACCGATACAATTAATGAATCAATAGATATAGATAATAAATCAGAAATCATTAAGGAAACTATTTCAAATATTGAGAAAAGTAATATCACCGAAACAGTTAAAGAGAAGGATGAAGAATTAGTAACTATTAAGAAAACAGGTGAAAACACTATAGCATCAGATGATGATGTTCATTTAAAAGTAAGCGATGATGACGATAATCAAAATACTGAAATTTCTTCAGTAGGCATTGATAATGAAAAAATTAATAATTTAAAAAATAGTAAAATTATAGATGAAAAACATAAATCAGATATTAATTTATTGGAAGTAAATTCATCGATACAATCTAAATATAATTTAAGAAAGATTCGTGCAGAATCTGTTGATAAAGATACACCATCAGCAACATCAACAGATTCAGTTAAACGTAATATTTTACGTGCATCATCAGTACCACGAATAATTGAGTCATCTGTTTCACCACTTGCTATACCGAAAAGCATATTAAGAAAACGTGCTGATTCAACTGATTGCACAACACCAAAAAAATTAATTTCACGTCGTCGTTCATTACTTTTGGAACAAATCGAAGAGGATTCACCATTAGATTCGCCAGCCAAACGAACCAGATCCAGATTACGTTTAGATTCTATTGATAGTGATAAAACTGATATATTTGAAGGTGTTGCTGGACCATCAACTACACCAATGAGTTCAAAACGAGGTCGGAAAGTATCATCAGGAGCGAATAGTTTAATTGCAGCTGATGAAGTTACAAAAACTCCGAGAAGCACACGAGCTAAAAGTATTTTAAGTGAAGATAATTCACAAACGCCAAGAAGAGTCTCACGACGATTATCATTAGCAAAAGATTCGCCCATTAAAGAGGACGAAATAAACGAGAAGAAAATAATTTCTGATAATGAATCGGAAAAATCTAATAAAAAGAAAAATAGTGGTGGTAACAAAAAATCAAAAGATAAAATGAATCGATCATCATCAAAAGAAATGCTTGATAAAATTGAAACAAAAGAAACTGCAGATTTAACACCGACACCGCCAAAAAATAAAGATGCAGATGAATATGCAAATAGTCGACGTTTAACAAGAACACAAAAAACTGTTATGGAAAAGTCTATTACAGTACCAGTTGATCCAAAAACAGTACCATTAAAGAAACGTCAAACTAAATCCACAAATTATGATTCTGTTGGTGATGAATCACATAAAGTCATTAGTGATACCGAATCAATTTCTTCGCAAAAAAGTAAAAAATCTGTTACATCTGTAGGTGGTACTCCTAATAGGCGGACAACAAGAAGTTCTGGAAACATTAAGGTATACCAATTTGTAATAACATTAATAAGATTTTACCTTATTTGTTTTAGCAACAGGATGATGAAACTGCAAGTATTACTAGTTCTACAAAAAGTTCTAAAAGTGTAAGTGGTAAAAAGAAAACTGCTTACAAAACTAAGGATAAAGAGTCTATATCAGAAAGTTTAAGAGTAATACCAGAAGAAGAAGATCAAGAAAATGATGATGATTCTAATGGTAACACTGAATAATATTTTCGTTTAATTGTTTAATATAATTAATTGTTTAATATATGTTTTAGTTTCATCTGATATTGAATCGCCTACAGTAATACCGCCAAGGAAAAAAGGCAGACCAAGAGCAAAACAGAATTAATAGAATAAAAAGTTATTTTTGTATGTAAAAATATTTTATTTGCATAAAAAAAGAAATGTAACTTTAATGATATTATAAACTATAATTTAAATGTTATATTAAATCCAATTAGTTGGAGTGAATATTCATGATTAAACTAAATCATTTTTCACTTAATTTTTAAGTTTTGGTAATTATTTTTATTTGTTATTTGGTAAAATTAGCGAATGAAATATATAATTCATCCCGGTTATGATGGTTGTATTACTTGGAGTCTCGTCTCATTTTACTGGTCGTGTCGATTATATTTTGGTATTATCATTAATCTTTACTTTAGTGGTATTATGTAAGCTACTATACGATACAAGTCGATTGGCAAAATTTTCCTACCATTATGATAGATGTCGTACTACTCGTCAATGAATAAGAAAATGAAGAAAATAAAATAATTTAAAATTTTTAAATATATTTGAAATATTTGAATAAAAAAAAAAGAAATGAAAAAAAAATGTGTAGAAATATTTAGAAATGAGGATTTCCTAGTGGGGTGTGGAGAAAGTACCCATAAAAAAATTTGGGGTGTGGAGAAAGTACCCATAAAAAAATAAATAACAATAACATAACAAAAACAATCGGGAAGAATTCTACCATCTTAAGTGCAATGATACCTATATTCTTAAATTATTTAATTATATAGTTTTTTTTTTTTTTGAGGTTTTAGTTGTTAGAATTCCAAATCCGGATTTGGAATTCAAATTGGCCTGAGAATCTCTCCTACATCGCCAGTAGCTAGTTTTTTATTTATTATTTTTTGGAGTACCATCAACCACGTGCCATAGCCATAGATAATAAGTATTAATATCTAACCTATATTATGTATGCCTCGTACCGGATGCTGAGTGGTACTGTAATTATATAGTTAAATTAATTTTTTCTCTACATAATCGTATCCAAAAACTTCACGTTCACCTAATTTCATCATTATTTCAGACGACAAATGTCAGTTCAAAATTATTACATAATACCCCAGCGAAAAAACTTTTTACGTAAAATGTTCAACGTAGTTTTGACTTGCTTATTTCACGTCAAATGTCTAGTGTTAAACGTTCTTTTGACGTCAAATAAGCACGTTGAAAATTTAAAAAATGTACTGAAATTTGCGGAAATCGTTGAAATGTTTATCTGGGCATTTGACGGACTTTCAACGTGAAACATAAACGTCGTTTTTGCGTCTACGTCAAAAATCGCACTGGGACGCCTTTGTAAGTACAACAGATGGCGGTATCGCGATAATCGACAAAACGTCGAAAACCGATAATTATAGTACGAATACGAACTCTATGCTACCACTTGAAATTTGAAATTATAGAATTGCGTTCAAACGTACGATTTGATTGTGTACATAGGTATGAAGTTGAACTAATACGCAACGCGTAATGCGTTGATATCGAGGTAATATTTGTAGTAAATTTTATTTTATTTTCATTTTATTAAATTTTATTTTATTCTTATAAACCAACGAACTATTATATAGTTCGCTATATGTATATATATATGGTCCGTTGTTATAACATTTTGAATTTTTACACTGACTTTTTGATTTCAAATTTATTAATTGTCCAAATTATTGTAACCGACGAGTTCATCGAAAACGAGTTCATCGAATACGAGTTCATCGAAAACGAGTTAACCGAAAACAAGTTCATCGAATGATCAATTCATCGAATGACGAGTTCATCTGAATGATGAATTCATCGAATGACGAGTTCATCCGAATGATGAATTCATCGACTGACGAGTTTATCGAAAAAATATTATTTTTTAACTATATACTTACATATTGAAGATTTTTTTAAAAAAGTATGTTTATGCATTGATAATGAAAAATAGCTATAAATGCGAGATAAGACGTTTTTTTAAACAAATCTTCACTTTGTTCCTAGTAAAAAGTTTTCGAATGCGAAAGTTATTTTTTTGCAATTTTAAAAACTAATAGCAAAGCCTATATAATATTTTTTTATATACACCTTTGCTAATAGGTGTTCGGTTGAAAATTAAAATAAATATAATTTTAATTTTAATTTTAATTTTTTTATACTTATAATCTAGAAATATGTATCTATTAAAATAAAACATACATATATATGTTATATCGTTATATGTATATTAATTTTTAAATGAAATTAAAATGATAAAAATTTAGATATAAAAAATTTATTTTTAATTTTTGTCCTTTTAAATTCCTTTTTTTAATTTCACAAGCAATACCCACACTTCAAACAACTGAATAAAGAAATTTAATAGAATAAACCTAAATTTACGAAATATAGGAATAGGACTAAATTGTCCCATATACAATTAAAATTAAAAAAAATGATATGGTCTTATGAACATGGCTATAGTCACAATGAACGTGTCGAAACGAATTCATTCGAAAAGAGTTAAAAATATTTTAACTTTGCCGGATGGGTCGCATGACATAACCTATAAATTATACATTTGAAATTTAAATTTTTTGAATTATTATGGGGGAGTTTATTGAAAATGTTAAGAAGCCTCCAGTATTGTATAATAAATGCAGAAAATATTTATTTTAATACATAAAATAGAGATTAAACATATTTTTTTATATAAAAGGAACGAATACATTGTGACTATAATTTCTTTAAAAAAAAAAAAATAATTTCTATAAAAAAAAAAAAAATTTCTTTTCGAAAACGAACGCCACTGTGACTGGCACTTTAATTTCCCCGCACGACGGCCCAACATTACTTACTTCTTTTATGAACGAAGTTAACTTTGCCGGTCTGATCCTACCACCCTCCTCTAAGTCTGTCATGAAATGGTTCCTAATTATTTTAATCTTTTACAACGCATTGCAGGATATCTGAATTTCATGTGTGAGTGCCCGGCCTTTATCCAAACTCGATTGGGTACATTGGTTGCATACGTCCTTGACCCGACGGATTTGCCATCGCTGCACCAAACATCGGTTATGAGCTTTATTAAAAGAACTAAAATGATTTGGGTAAGCTACATTGGTAAATTCAGATGGATAGTGCAGTACCATTACCGATTTAACTGGCCAAGGTGGCAAACCTGCATGGGGTAAGTGATACATGTGCGTGAGCTTGGCTGTTGAGAGTCAACGTTTTGTCTAAATCTCATCGGTCTAGTGGATTATCACTCCAGTACTGGTGACTCGATGCGACTTACAGTGACTCACAGTGAAAATGGTCCACCTTTAAAAAAAATCAAAATTATAAAGAAAAATCTTGAAAAACCAATAGGGTAAGAAAAAAGTAAAACATGTAGATTTTTATAGTTTAATAGTTGCGTAATGTCGTTTAATAAAACAAATTCTTCAAAAAAATAACAAAAATTAAAAATAATTTAATTCAATTATTAAAATACGACATCACAGTGAAAATGGTCCATCTTAAATTGGAACTAGAAAAATTACATTTTGGACCATTTTCACTGTGAGTCACTGTACACTGTTCATTGTCGAACCAATAGATATGAGGTAATCTGCATCTACTCTGCCGCGATTATATTATATTGTATTACCGGACCGCGGTTTCGTTTTTGTAAAACATAAAAATATAATACATTGTTTTAAGTTAGGTACTAAAAAATTTTTGGTTTTTTTTTGGTACAATTTTTCATCCAATTTAAGTACAATATGACATACCTCAATATCATCCCTGCTCCACACATTTTTTTTTAAATACACAGCTGTCAGTCAACAGTGACATTTGACATTTCTTTTTGGTGGAAAAAAACTTCCGTGACTACACGTGAAGATTCTAGAAATCCGCAATTTTTGCTAAATAGATTCATCAAACAGCAGGTTTGTTAAACAAAAATAATTATAAATATTTTAAAAATTATTTTTTAATTAAAATTCAATTATAAAAGTTTCATAAAGACTGTTAAAAAACGTGTAAAATGAAAAAATGAAATTGTGTAAAATCAATTTCCATATATTGACTCAAAAGAAAAAATCGATTTACAAAATTGTAGCTACCCAGTTTTTGTATTCGTAGGCAATAAAATTTTTTTGGTTTAATAAATAAAAATATTAAAATAAAACTAAAATATAATTTTAAAAAAAATTCTACATAATTAAAATCTAAGTTTTTTCTTGAAATATTTCTGTTGATGGTAGTTTTTCTTTATCTACCAAAGTGGAAGTAATAAAAAAAAAAAATTCTAAGTCAAGGACATTTGTATTTTACATAACCTCAATAAAAAATTAAAATTTTTTTTATTTCTTTTTATGCAGATGAAAAGTAGAATTATTTTAAATTTTTATGAAAAAATGGTTATCAAAAAATTTGTTTATTTTAATTTAATCTTTTTTTTTTATTGAATATAATTGAATTTAATTTTAATTGCACAATTTTTATTGCAATATAATATAATTTATAATAAATTGCATTCATAATTATGACGTCAGAATAAAAGCTATGACGAATTTAATTTTTTAATTGATTTGTGAATATTTATTAATCATTATTAATTAAAAGAATTTATAAATGAATTTTTTTATAAATGAATTATGTATTTTAATTGAATCTAGTGAAAAAAAATGTTATATTAAATATATTAAAATAATTTCAATTTTCTTTGTCTGCTGTAAAAATGTTCAATGAGAAATTATAATTATATGTATATATCTACCTATAGTAAAATTTTACAATCGTAATAAAAAAAAACTATCTATGCCAACAGTTCACAATTACACGCTTCATTTCATTTTGCCTATATTTAGTAATAGAAAAGTATATTTTATATACATTATTAATTTTTCCCCTTTCGATTTGTTTTATTATTTTATTTATATAAAAAAATATTTAACTTTTTTTTTACAGAATCAGAAATTTCTATATCTGAATTTCGATAATTTGTAATATTTAAATAATATAAAAAAAATTTATAAACAATTTTGTTTGTTCTTAAAAATAAAAGCAAAAGGAAAATCCATTTTTCGTATTTTAAATCATGCCATCTGACGCTAAAAAACGAGATGCACAACGTAAAAAAGATGCACGTAATAAGAAAATTGCATCTGTAAATAATAAAACTAATAATAAATGTGAAACAAATGGTTTTTCAAATGGTGGTGATCATATTGAATTAACTGAAGAAGAGAAATTATGTGCTAAATTAGAAGCTGAAGCTAGAATTAGCGCTGAGGCACGTGCATGTACTGGTTCATTAGCTGTACATGAAAAATCACGTGACATTAAAATTGCTAATTTCTCAATAACATTTTTTGGTAGTGAATTATTACAAGATACAATGCTTGAATTGAATTGTGGTCGTCGTTATGGTTTAATTGGTTTAAATGGTTGTGGTAAATCATCATTATTAGCTGTATTGGGTAAACGTGAAGTACCAATACCATCACATATTGATATATTTCATTTAACACGTGAAATACCAGCTAGTACAAAATCAGCATTACAATGTGTTATGGAAGTTGATGAGGAACGTATTAAATTAGAAAAATTAGCTGAAACATTAGCAACAGCTGAAGATGATGAATCACAAGAACAATTAATGGATATATATGAACGTTTAGATGATATGGCTGCTGATTGTGCTGAAGCAAAAGCAGCTAGAATATTACATGGTTTGGGTTTTGATAAACAAATGCAACAAAAACAAGCTAAAGATTTTTCTGGTGGTTGGCGTATGCGTATTGCATTAGCTAGAGCATTATTTGTTAAACCACATTTACTGTTGTTAGATGAACCAACAAATCATTTAGATTTAGATGCATGTGTATGGTTAGAAGAAGAATTAAAAACATATAAACGTATATTGGTATTAATATCACATTCACAAGATTTTTTAAATGGTGTCTGTACAAATATTATTCATATGAATAAAAAACGTTTAAAATATTATGGTGGTAATTATGAAGCATTTTGTAAGACACGTATGGAAATATTAGAAAATCAAATGAAACAATATAATTGGGAACAAGATCAAATTGCACATATGAAAAATTATATAGCACGATTTGGTCATGGTTCTGCAAAATTAGCCAGACAAGCACAATCTAAAGAGAAAACATTGGCAAAAATGGTTGCTCAAGGTCTTACTGAAAAAGTAATTGATGATAAGACATTGAATTTCTATTTTCCATCATGCGGTACAGTACCACCACCAGTAATTATGGTTCAGGTAAAATATTAATAATTAATTATTTATTTTATTTAGTATATGACATAAATGTAGTTATAATAACTTGAAGACTGTAAATATATAACATAAATAAATATTTTCAATTTCAGAATGTTAGTTTCCGTTATAATGATAAAACACCATATATCTATAAAAATTTGGAATTTGGTATTGATTTAGATACTAGATTAGCATTGGTCGGACCTAATGGTGCTGGCAAAAGTACCCTACTCAAATTATTATATAGTGAATTAGTACCAACATCTGGTATGATTCGAAAAAATTCACATTTACGTATTGCACGTTACCATCAGCATTTACATGAATTACTTGATTTGGATGTTAGTCCACTTGATTATATGATGCGTGAATTTCCTGAAGTTAAAGAAAAAGAAGAAATGCGTAAAATAATTGGTCGGTATGGTTTAACTGGACGACAACAAGTTTGTCCAATACGTCAGTTATCAGATGGTCAACGTTGTCGTGTTGTATTTGCATATTTAGCATGGCAAGTACCACATTTATTATTAATGGACGAACCTACAAATCATTTAGATATGGAAACAATTGATGCATTAGCTGATGCATTAAATGATTTTGAAGGTGGTTTGGTACTTGTTAGTCACGATTTCCGACTTATTAATCAGGTAAAATTATTATTATTTTTAATTTATATATATATATGTATAATAATTTTTCAAAATTTTAAATAAAAAAATTTATAGGTTGCCGAGGAAATTTGGATTTGTGAAAATGAAACAGTTACCAAATGGAAAGGAAATATTCTGGATTATAAAGATCATTTAAAATCAAAAATTATTAAAGATAAAGATGTTACAACTCCAACAACAACTACAACATCGTCATCATCATCTAAGAAAAAATAATTTTTTTATATAGTTTCTTTAATTTGAATTATTTTTTTTCCACGTAATTTTTACATTTTTTTTAAATTTTTTTTTTCGGGATTTTAAAAATAATTTTATTTTTAGAAAAAAAAAAAACTTTTGCGATAAATATTCGTTCAAAACAACAAAATTTAGTTAAAATTTTATATTTTTCAATTTGAATTAACACAAAATAATAGAAAATATATATACAACCTATATATATATATCTTTAAAAATAAAACGAAAAAAAAAAAGAAATATAAAAAGAATTTATAAATTAAATATTTAAATAATACTATTATATATTTTATTCACACATTATTAAAAAATGTTACATGTAAATCTTCAACAACTATAATATATCATATAAATTAATAATATTATAAAATATCAAAATGTTTGAGAAAACATCACCACACTCATTTAATGTAATTTGTTTTCGGAAATTATTTACATAAGCAGCCGCTTTTCCAAAAGCTTTAAAAAATTCAAATTTATATTTTTGCTAATAAATTTTTTTTTATTTTCTGGGTTCTCTATGTAAATGTATTAATTTTTTGAAAAATTAATTTATTAAATAAAATATAGTTTTTAATATAATTTACAAACAGGTAAAACATAATTCTTATTTTGGATTTATATAATAAAACAACAAAAAAATAGTAAAAACGAAATTATGAGAAAATTTATGTTTTCTTTTGAAGTTTTTGAAATTTTTTTTTAATTTTGGTAATTTTTCGATTGTTCTTTTTTCATAGCTTTTAAAATACAAAAAAAAAAATTGTAAATGGAATTTGAAATTCTAACGATAAATTTATGTTTGCAACAAAATTATATATTTAATTTTTAAATTTATATTCAAATAAAAATTATTGTAAAACGAAATTATAACAAAATTTAAATAAAAAGTAAATAAATGTCATTTTACCGAGCTATGAAACGATACAAAAAGCATTCGTTTTTTTTTTTAAATTATTATTGCATAATTAAAATGTTTGCGAAATAATTGATGATTTTTTTTTCAAAAAATTATATTCTTCTAAAATATTAATTTTTTAATGATATTTTTTTGGAACCTAACAAAAATTAAACGAAAATATTATTTATTAGTGAAACTAAAATAAAAATAAGTTCTTTGACCTCTTTTTTTTTATTTTAATATTTATTTAGCTGGGGTGAAATAAACTGTACGCGTTAATTATGATTAATGAGGGGAAATAGTAATAATTCCACTGTGCGAAATAGTAATAATTCCAAATAGATTTATTTTTAAGCAATTTAAAATTTTAACTAAAATTAAAATTGTAGAATTATATTTAATATACATATGTATATGTATTAAAAAAATGTTCAAACATCCGCCAGCATATCTATAATAAAAATAACTAAATATTTAATACTTATATTAGTAAAATTTATTTTGTATATAATTTTGTTATATCGAAAATACTTTTATCTTACATAAAATATTGAGTACATTATAATATTCTTAAAAACTAAACTTTATTGTCTATAATATGATTAAAATTTTGATTATATAAAATTTAAATAGTATGTATAAATACACCTTAGGTACATAATAACAATAATATCAGAAAAAAAATGCATTCAAATATAGCAGCTTGTAAAATTTTTGATTTTAAATTGTATATATTATATATTTTTTATTTAAACATAAGCTTGTCTACAAAAATCAAAACGATTGGGTTGATCAATTGCTATTGATGCTTTTCGTAATATCTATAAAAAATATAGTTTTAAAATATTATCTACATAAGAAAAATATGAAAAATTAGATTACCAATAAATGTTGATCCATTTCTTGTAAACTTTCATCAATCCATGATTTATTAATACCAACTGATGATTGTGTTAATAAACCAAGCTGACCAACAGCAAGAACTAAAGCAGCTACACGTGCTTCAAGTAATCGTGGATCAAGGGGTGGATACATAGCTTGTACTACAATATAGAGAAATAGGTTAATAAAATTTTAATTATATATTTTTATACATTTTTTTTTTACATACCAACATCATCTACTCTGGATGGAATTCTTTTAGCTGCTTCAATTAAACGTTCTGATGAATTTTTAATTATTGGTCCCATTGCAAGTGTTGCTAAACGTTCAGTTAATTTATGACATGTACGTAATACTGATAAACAATGTGGTATTAAACCAGTTGCATCGTCTACCCATTGTTCATCTTTCATTATTTGATCTAATGCATTACCAAGTCCAATATCATTTAATGCCATTGCTAATTCTGGTTCTCTTCGTTTTTTTGTATTTCGTTTTATTGATCTAAAAATCAAAGTAATAATTAATATTTGGTTAGTACAAATTTAGTTTTAATTACCGATTATCAAAACGTTCCCATTCTTTCTTTTTTTGTTGTTGTCTACGACAAACTAATAATAAAACAATAAATGAACCAACAAATACAGCTGCTAATGCACCTATAGCAGCTGCTACAAGTGTTTCTTCCATATTTATTTTTATCCCTAAATAAATTTAAAATTAAATTTTTTGTTATCAAAACAAAATAAAATCACTTATTAGAAAATTCAACAAGTGTCATTAATTTCCCAAGTCTTCAAAAATTATCCAATTCCTTTAATTGGGAGGGAATAAAAGATTTTTTTTTTCAAATTCTTCAGAAATGACGATTTCCTTACTATAAACTTCTTTCCAATTTGTTGAACATCTAAATTTAATAATTGGGTGGAACTTATTCCGCAACGGCACTGTCAAATGAAATTGACTGGCATCTGGCAATGCAACAACAAAAATCTGACAGGCGTCGAATTTTATTTTATGACATTTCATCTGTGTAATTTCTGTGCAAACCATTTGATGTGAAAATTTCATTTTTAATCAAAAGAAATTTGCGAAAAAAAGGAAAATACTAATTTAAAATAGTGAAATACGTAATAAAAATAAAATTGTATATTGTGAATTTATTAAAATAAATAAATAATGTCACCAACGGATGATAAAAGGTATGGAAAATCTTAACATATTTTAAACGTTTTGTAATTTTTCTTGCTTGATTTATAAACCTTTAAACGTTTAACAAATAATAAAATTTCTCTTACAGTTCATATGAATCAAGTGATTATAATATTGATGATAAACAACAAAATAAAAATGATATAAAAAAGAAAAAACATAAAAAGCATAAAAAACATAAGAAATTATTGAAAAATAATATATTAGATGATCGGAAGAAACATAAGAAACATAAAAAGAAACATAAATTAAGTGAATCTACAACAAATAAATATGATAAAAAAGATAATACTAAAACTACAACAATATCACAACAAAAAATGAATATAACTACATCAAATAAAAGTGGTTTGGATAGTAAATTTACCGAAATTATGCAAAAATCTAATAAAGATGTATCATTGGTAACAATTGTGGATAAATCAAATGGACATCCAATTTTTCTAAGAAAACCAAATGTATCAACAGATCCATGTAGTTTAGTTGAAGAAATTACAAAAACATTAAAAGCTAAATCAATACCAACAATGGAAGTTGTTTCATCAGAATCAGATAGTCCTGAGTATGTAAAAAACTAATAATTATGTATATATACAAAATAAATAACTTTATTAATATTTTTAGACCAGAACAAATGGATGTAGCTAGTCCAGATGTTGCTGTAATTGAAGATGAATTAAATTTGGAAGATTTAATGCGTCAAAAAGCATTATTACAAGCAAGTCTTGGTGCATATATGTCCGAATCAGATGATAATCAATCAACACCAAAACCAGTTCAAATCAATATATCAAAAACAATTGTAAATAATACAACAAAAATTATACCGAAAGAAACAACATTACCAATTGTTACTGTAAGCACAAAAGATAAAAAACCATTGGACGATAATGTAAAAAGTATAAGTACAAATCTAAAAAAACCTAAAGAGAAAAAAACTAATGATAATGATGTTATATTATTGGATGATTCTAGTGATGATAATAATAATAATAATAATGATGATCGTAGAAAATCAAAATCAAATAATCGTCAATCAGCACATAATTCGAATCGACAATCACCAATAGAACAACAAAGATTATCATCATCAGGTCAATCAAAATATAATAAAACTGAACGAAATGATAGTGGACGCAAGCATAAAGTTGATCGTCGTAAATCTGAATCACCAATATTACAACAATATAAAAATAATGATAGGGATAGTCGGAGTGATGATAGAACAAGACGACAACAATCAACTGAAAGAGATCGGGGTGATAAACGTCAGTATACAATATCGAGAAATAGAGATTTTGATAATCGTGGTGGTGGCGATCGTAGTGAAAGAGATCGAGATCGTGGAGGTTCAACAAATCAACGATTAAGTAATAGTAATAATCGGCGTGATAATGATAATCGATATAAAGAAGATTTACGCCGTGAAATTGATCGTGATAAGGAACGTCAACATTATAATCGTGATCGTAATGATAATAAAATGAATCGTTCATTTAATGATCGTGATAATAATGGTCGACGTGATCGTGGTAATGAATGGAATTTAGATGATAGCAGAGGTAGAAGAGAACGCAGTCATAGTCGTAGTAAATTTGAGTCTGATATGAGGCGAGAACGTGAAAGGGAACGAGAAAGAGAACGTGAAAGAGAAGCAAATAATCGTCGTGATGGTAAGCGTGATAAACGTGACCGTAATGATAAATTTAAAGGTTCTCTTAGTGAAGGACAAAAATTTGATGATGCTGAGACAAATAGTGAAAATGAAATAATTGATGTTGATATGAATTATGATAGTGATACTGATGATGAAGAAAAAATTATTGAAATGAGACGTAAAAGGCGAGAAGAATTACTTAAGGTAAAAATTTTTAGATTAATATTTATTTTTACGGAATTGAATTATATTTTTTAAATAATTATGTTGTTGTGTAGAGAAAAATATTTAATTTAAATTTTAAAATTTTCAATATAAGTTTTGTGGGTAAATATGTTTTTATTGTAGAAACTTGGAAAAAATGATGATAGCCAAAGTAGCCAGTCTATCACAACACCAGAAATGGAAAAACCAAAACCACCGAAAATTCCTATAATATCACCAACTAAATTAAATATTGCTTTAACACCGCCACCACAGAAAAAACCAAAATTAATTGAAAATGATACAAATAATACAATTAAAAATAAATCTTCTGATAATTTAACAACTATAAAATCAATTAATTTAATTACTGAAAAAGAGATAAATGTAAATAATGATAAGGAAAAAGTCATGCAAATTGCAGCAATTAAAGAATCAACAACAAAACCAAAACCAGAATGGGATATGTTTGCTGAAAAAGATGTTGATTCAAATTTTGACGTGAGTTTTGTAAATTTCGAACATTTTTTAAATTTTTTCTTAAGAATATAAATTTCATTAATATCGAAACTATATGTTACGATTAATTTTTTTTTCAGTCACCACATACAATAATTTCAAGTAAAAATCAATTTGATAATCCATCATTAACTGATAATTGGGATGATGCTGAAGGATATTATCGTGTACGTATTGGTGAAACATTAGATAATCGTTATACAGTTTATGGTTATACGGGACAAGGTGTATTTAGTAATGTTGTAAGAGCACGTGATCAAGCTAGAGGTAATGCAAATGTAGCTGTAAAAATTATTCGTAATAATGAAATAATGTAAGTAAAGAAAAATTATTTTGTTCTAGATAGTAAATATTAAATTGAGTTTTTGTTTTTTTCCGTAAGGCACAAAACTGGTTTACGTGAATTAGAAATTTTAAAGAAATTAAATGATGCTGATCCAGAAGATCGTTTTCATTGTTTACGATTATATCGACATTTTTTCCACAAACAGGTAAAAAAAATATATATATATTCTCTTGTTTTAAGTGAAATTTAATATCAAATATTAATATATTAAATAAACTAATTTAATTATAATTGTATATTATAGCATTTGTGTATGGTATTTGAACCATTGGCAATGAATTTACGTGAAGTTTTAAAAAAATATGGTAAAAATGTTGGTTTACATATAAAAGCTGTACGTAGTTATACACAACAATTATTATTAGCATTAAAATTATTAAAAAAAACTGGTATATTACATGCTGATATTAAACCAGATAATATATTAGTAAATGAAACTCATTTAATATTAAAATTATGTGATTTTGGTTCAGCATCAACTGTTACAGATAATGAAATAACACCATATTTAATATCACGTTTTTATCGTGCACCAGAAATTATATTAGGAATACCATATGATTATGGTATTGATATGTGGTCAGCTGGTTGTACAATATATGAATTATATACCGGAAAAATATTATTTAGTGGAAAAAGTAATAATCAAATGTTAAAATATTTCATGGATTTAAAAGGTAATAAGAACGTATAAAATTATCATTTAATTAAACTAAAGTATTATAATGTTACTATATAAAATTTTCAATTCATATAAATAATATTTATTATAAATTTTATTTTATTTTAGGTAAAATACCAAATAAAGTTATACGAAAAGGACAATTTCGTGAACAACATTTTGATCAAAGTTGTAACTTTTTATATCATGAAATTGATAAACTTACAGAAAGGGTGAGTTTTATTTTATATACATACATTTTTATATATGAAATTATCAACAACAACAACAAAAATATAAATTATATAATTTTTTTTTTCTTTTATAATTTCAAGGAAAAAATCGTTGTAATGCATGTAATAAAATCATCTAGAAATTTACATCAAGAATTAATAGCTGAACAAAATTTACCAGATGATCAATATCGTAAAGTAACACAATTAAAAGATTTACTTGATAGTGTATTCTCATTAGATCCAGCTAAACGTATGTCATTAAATCAAGCATTAACACATCCATTTATACAAGAACGAATGTAAATTTCGTTTTGATTTTGGGAATTTTTTTTATGGAAGACAAACAAGTCATCAAAATATCAAAATATGGATAAAAATTGTAAATTTGAAATACGTGAAATCATTTTTTTTTTAAAAAGAAAAAGAATTTGCAAATGAAAACAAAACAAAAACATGTAATTACAAAAAGAAAAATACCATTTATAATTCGAAATACATAAAATATCCATAAAATTTTATTTATTTACATAAAAAAAGGAGATAAAAAAAATTAATATCAGGGAATTAATTTTTTTTTTTGATAACTTTGAAATGAGACGATAATTGTTTTTAGTTTTTAAGTTTTTTTTTGGTATTATTTCTATAATTATTATAATATTGTATTTAATCTCTGAATAGTAATTTTGTGTTGTTTCATTAGATCAATTTTGAAACTTACATAAATTTTGGGCATAAATAGAAAAATTATATATAGAAGTTTTTTTTTAAACACAAAATTTAACGGACACAAATAAATAATTTTGAATAATTTTTTTTTTTTTAAATAATTTCTAATAAATGTCTATTAATATAACAAAAAAAAAATATAAAAAGAAAAGTCTGCAGAGTTCAATTAATTTATATTTGTTTTATAAGAAGTTTTTTTTTGTATATGTTTTTTTAATAATTCTTTTAATTTCAGAAAAAATCACATCAGAGAAAATTTTATTATATATACTGGAAATATAATAACAAAAAAAAAATATAAAAAATGATTTTTGGTCTTCTTTGTGCCTATCCAAAAAAATAAATATATAATATATAAAGACTATAAAAAAATCGTGGTTGTGGCACTAGATCAATGAGAGGTAGTTTTTTAATACACAATATCCCAAAAAAAAATTTTTTATTCTTATCAAAAATTAAATAATTATTTTTTTATTAAATATTTAAATAAATTTTTTATTAAATTTTAATTTCTAAAAAAAAATGTTTTGCTAAAAATTATATATATTTGTTTTTACTTAATTTAAATAATTTCCTGTTTCCAGAACATCAAAAACAATTTTTCTATTAACCAGAAAAATTGTTTAACACCCGCCTTTTAAATTGCTCAAAAATATTACGTATTGAGTGTGAGTTCGTTGGCACTAATTTTTAAGTTTATCGTAAGTTTAGCAAACGGTTTACAAAAAAAAAAATAATAAATTAAAAATTACAAATACAAAATTTTATTATAAAATTATTTACTAATTTTTATATTTTTCTGTTTTTTTTTTCTTTTTTTCTTATTTTATTTACAGATTTTTACAAAAAACGATTTTATTTTTATATATTGATTGTAAAAATGTTACAACTTTGTGCTGGTCTATAGTGATCGTTTATTGAGAAATTTTAGGGTTGAACTGGAGTAAAAAACTTATGGAGAAAAGGTTTTTAAACTAAAATGAAGGTATTCGTCGAATTTTTTAAGAAAAACAAATTACCGCTAATTTTACGTAAGCTAAATAATAATGTTAGACAAATTATTTTTTTTTTTTGTTTTTTTCATTTTCAGAATTTTGAATTATTTTATTTTAAATTTTAAAATTATTCATTTCATAATTAAGATTAATTGAGGCATAATAATCTTATTCGATTCTGTAAAAGTTTGAATTTAATTTAAATTCGGAATTGAATATAAATTTTTTTGGGTTAGATTTTTGGTTTAGAATTGGTATTTGGATTTTTTTTGCTTTGTTAAAAATTCGTTAAAATTATTTTCGCTGAAAATTAAATGGGAAAAAGGATATGAAATCATATAAAATTTTCGTAACACATAATTTTGTATTTTATAGGAATGAAATTACAATCGATTGTTACTAATTTAAAGGAATTAAATTTAAATACAATTAAATACAATCATAATTTTTAGAAATTATATAATCTAATGTTGACTGTCGATAGAATTTGTAAAGTACTTAATCATTATATTTGAAATTTTCTTTATAATTGGTTATACTAGAAATCCGACACCTTTGCCTCCTAAAACCTACATATAACTATTAAAATCTTACAAGATATTTTAAACTAGTTTATTAACAAAATTTTCGATATTTTTAATTATACTCACAAAAATTACATTTAAAAATCCATTTAACATTTATACGAATACGACATTTTGTATAGTTCAAAAAGCGCACAAAATCAAAATAATTTAAAATCATTATTTACGAATCGTATTATTGGTATATTATTTTATGCTTTTTTTTTTTTTTTGCATTTTTAAACTTCCTGTCCAACAGACACAAAAATAAAACAAACCTATGTAGTGTACCTTAAAAATTGATGTTGTTATTTTTGTTTTTATAGAAAATATCATAAATTTACCATAAAACACACACAAAAGAAATCATAAAAAAAATCGCCTTTGGGCTTAACATAGTAGAATTTTGATATGATAAACATTAGGATTTATATGTTCAGTACAATTACATATATGTACATATATTTTTTTTTATCTTTTAATAAAAGAAAAAGGGTGGTGATAGTGGTAGAATACGGTTTTTTTTGTTTTGTTTTGCTCGTGCTTTAACTATAAAATGCAATTTGGTTACGGTTATATACAATTTTTGTTTTAGCAATTTTTCCTTTCTTCTAAGTATTTTAAAAATAATATTAAAATGTGGGTTTTTGTTTTTAATTCGGAAAAGGTCAAGTGTACAATTTTTGATTACAATTTTATTAGTTTTATAGTAAAGAGAAATAAATAAAATATCATTTATGTTAGATAAAAATAAAATCTTAATTTTCTTTTTTTTACCAAAATTTTTATTAATCGTAAAATTATAAAAATGAAATTTATTATTCGATCTTTAGGGGGGTTTATTTTTATTTATTAATTAAAACTTTTATTTAAAATTGTACAATTCATTATTTCTTATAATTTTTTTAAATTAATTTAATATTATAAATTTTAATTAGTTATAAAAAAATTCGAATTAAGAATTATTAAAAGGAAGATATCAAGAAATGATGTCATAAATTCGCTATTAATAATTTCCTATTAATAATTTGTAGCTATAAAAGTTGTTAGAATTTTATTAAATTCACAAAACTAGTTTATTTTAATTAGGTACACGCAATTCAATTAAAGAAACGCTTAAAATGGCATTGCTACAACAAGCGTACTTTTATTGACCGGAAACTTTAATCCTAAACAATTTATAGAAATAAAATTATTGTGATTAGAATTTTTTTAGTTTTTTTTTTCGGACCTTGACCTATCAATGTGTCACAAAATGTTATAATTAATTGATGGCATTGACACCAATATTAATTAAATATTCTTATAAAGTAATTTTATAAATTTTTCAATTTGATTTTCAAAGTTGGTCCAAATTATTAGTACAGGTTTTTAATTATAATTTTTATGGGTTAAGGGTAAATTTGGTTTGATCAATTCATGCTAAAAATTTATATTTTAGAGAGTTCCAATTTATTATAAATTGAAAAAATCTATTAATCATTTTTTGAGCTTATTTTCTGAGACCAACCAAATCAGAAGAAGATTCGTTATTAATATTACCATTAATTAATCTTTTTGAAAGAAAATTTATTCTAAGCCAATAATGGAATAACACATTTGTTAATAAATAAATAAATCCATGGAATTTTAATTATATTAATTTGTGACTTATATTGAAATTGCTAAAATAATTTTCCGACAATATTATTGTCTTTCTAAAATTTCTACCAATTAATTATTCATTATCAAACTTCCATAAATCTTCCAATTAATATTAATTTATACAATAACAAATTACAAATTTGTAATATTTTTTTTAACTTCTTACCAAATAATCGCGATAATTAACAAATAAGTTCCATTTATAGCGCCAAATAAAAAATCCTCTGTAAAATATAATTGATTTTTACAAATTAAGTACAACCAAAAAATTATTTATATGAATTATTAATAAGTAGTAGCTAATTATTTTATGTTTTATCATTTACTTATTCATCAATTAATAAATTTTGGTTCAACATACAAGGACATAAACAAAAATACATAAATTTCCGACAAACGAAAAACTCTTGTGAATCCAAAAAAAAAAATTGAATTCCTTAAATATTTTACTATCCATTTTAGGGACTCTTGAAATTACAAAAAATTATAAATTTTCCTTTCGCGGCTAATATTTGTAATAACCAGCAATGAGAAAATATTTTTTTTTTACTTAATTTATTTCAAGTGTAAATCCTCTTTTTTAATACTAAAATTAATTGAACTTGAATATGTTTTTTTTTTTTTTTTGAAATTTGAAAAGGCAGAAAGAAAACGTCTTTTTTTTGATTTTCTTAATTTTTCCCCAAAAAAAAATAAATAAAATTCTGGCCCATAAAAGAATTGACTACAAAATTGATGATGACGATGATAATGATGATACCATAATTGGGGGAAGAATTTCAAATCAAAAGAATTATAATTCTTTTATTTTTGGAAATATGCCAAACAATTTAAATCTTCATTTTTATAATAATATTTCTCATAACAACAGAAGTAGATTTTGATTTTGGGTTTTGATTTCTATTCACTGCGTTGTATATAGTGTAGCTTTATTATAGAGTGTATAAGAGAATTTATACTCTTGCCAAAACATGCTTAGGAAATTTCATAATATAATTTTTCGATTATATTTTTTTATATATTTTTTTTTTGTCATTCTATTCCCATGCTATGGTCGTCATCATATATATTTGATGCATTTGTTTTTTATCCTTCAATTCCTCATTATGTATTCTAGAATCACAATGGTCTTTTATTAGTTTTAAAACAGTCAAATTTTTACGTCAGATGAATATTTATATAATCTTATATTCCAATTTTACAATTAAATGAATAGGATCAAATTAGTTTATTTCTCCCTACCTAACCTATAATGCATTAGGTTAGTTAGGGTAGGTAGTGTATCAAGTATACCCGCTGTAGTTAAATTATTATTCACATGAATAGTTTGGTTATGGTCCCCTAATTATCGTTTAACTCTGTTCAAGAATTATACTTTTCTTTTTGAGGATTTTTCTAATTCGATGCTACCCAGGTACTTTATACATTGATCGAGATGAGCTATTACTTATAATTAATAATATTTATTAACAAAATTCCAATTTTCCGGAAAGTTTTAATTAATACTTCAAAAATTATCAATAAAAACTCACATAAATTTAAAAATTTCTAAAAATTCTGTTCATGGTTTAGAAATGATTGAAAAAAAACCTACCATGTAGTGTAGAGTAGAGCACTTAAGTCTTAAGTACTCATATGACGATATTAGAATTATTATTTTTGATATTTACCCTACAAGTCTAAATATCCTTTATTATTTCTCACATAAGGAAGAAAATAACGAGGATTCCCACATTGACAGTGTTCCCATTGCGCGCCCACCAAAAATTTCTTTCTTTTAAATTTTTTTTTCTCGACTTCAGGGATTTCCAATTGCATTTATATGCCGGAGAAGAAATATTTTATATTATATTTTGTTTACCTTAACTACTGAAGTTTGACTGTGTTTTTTTTATTATATTTACTTTTGTTCTCTACTGTTGTCTTTTTTTTATATATTTTGATGAGATCCTGTCCATATTTGGTGTAGAGGCGCTGAAAGAGTTATGTGAAAATCTTTTGAAAAAATATTTATTATTATTTTGTTGTAATATTGAATTGGAATTGAAAATAAAATAAAATTTATAAATAACAAAACGAAATTTAATATAAAATTCACAATTGTTGTGATTTGTGGTATTGCCAAAAATAGAATTGGAATTGGAAGTGAATTGTTTTGTGGTTACTTTATATAGAGAGATAGAATTTTTGTTTTGTGTATTCCCAAAAATGTATTTTAATGACACGTGATTGGAATTAAAGAATTTTTTATTGATATTATTTGAAGATTTAATTTCTTGCCTTTTTTATTTTTGTGTGCCGGACATTAGACAATTGAGAATAATGTTATAGACTTTATTTCTATTAGTTTCAAAGTTATTAAATTTATTTATTTTAATATTTTTTTTTGTAATGCGAAATTGTCATAATAGCATTTAAATTATTAGATAAAATTGAATTAAATAGGAATAGGAAATCAATTTAAGGAAATTAGTAAAAATTTAAATTTCTAAATATTAACTTTACCATTACAATTTTAATTCCAGAATAACCAATTTTGATTGCCTGAGATTTAACATAGTTAGTAGAAATATTTTAACAATACTGAGGACATTACTATACTAGTGTCAATTATATGTGTGGTTGGTCAATAAAATTGGTAGACCATCGATTAAATTGGTGACCCATCGATCTAATAACTTAATCTAAACAGTGATTTCCCAGATTTGTGTGTCAAATTAAAGACCTTAAATGTGATTTCCCAGATTTGTGTGTCAAATTAAAGACCTTAAATGAGACAAAGATTTTGTTAACACTATGATAGAGTTTCAAGATATTTCATTATGCCGTGTTCAGTTCTCATTATTACCCTTAAATTTCATGGTTTCTTTTATCCTTAAAATATCACAGAAATTATATAAATATACCATTCAGAAAATATCTCGCTTTGTTTAGTGTTAATTGAAAATAATTTATATAAAATTTTAAAAAACGAAATTGATTAAGATTTCAACATTTTCTAATTTAAATATTTAAATTTATCATTAAATTTAATGATTTAATTTTATTAAAGGCGAGAAATCATTACAAAATTTTAAATTAAAAATAAAATTGTTAAATTTTCTCATACTCATAAATTCATAGCACCCAACAGCAGATATGATTGTCTTCATATAAATGTGAATCATCATAGCTTCTGTATAAATTTCTATATTTAACGACAAATTTTAAATCATTCAGTCGATCATCCAAAAGAAAATCTTGTTAACACTTTTTTTTTTGTGTTCGTTCTTCTACCACTTATCAAAAAAACAATAATATTTTTTTATCATTTTTCATCCGTTGGTGCTATTCAAAGATTCAGACAAAATTTATAATAAAAATATGAAGAATTATTTTTATTTTATGTTAATATTTCCTTTTGGTTTACATAACATGATAAACTTTATTTATTATATAATATAAATAATTTTCCTTTTATACCATTTACCAATTTTCTGAAATATGGAAAATTTCTCACTTATATGAATGAGAAAAAAAATAATGCTTTTTATATTCTTGGAAAAATGTAAAAATGTTAAATGCAAAAATATAGAAAATTGGAAATATTTTTTAAGTGGGAGTTTTTGGTTTTTTTTTATTGTAGGATCTTGAAATTCTCATTTTTAGTGAATATATAAACGACGACGAATACGATTATAAATTATATTATTTGTGCCCCGTATAAATTATGTGGATAACCAAAAGTGGTAAACTATGTTAAAAGTCCAGGAAAGAAATATATTAATAAATCATAAATTTTCTTCTATTTTTTGAAATAAAAAAGGATTTCTTTTCATTTAGGGTTAATTCTCTTATACATTTTAGGGTTTAAATTTTTACTTTTGATTGTTTTTCTTTTATGTATATTTCTAGATTTTTCTATATAAGTATTTTGAAAGGATATTGCTATGCTATTTTTATAGTAAGGAAAGATTCATCGTCATCGGTTACATAAATAAATATTCACATATATGAATATTAAAATTTATATTTATATAAGAGAAGGATATAAAAAAAAAATAAGGAAATTGATAAATTAAATTTTACTTTTTTGAGAAATTATTTTATAGAACAATTTTTTCTCCAATTTTTAATTTAGGTAAAAAATGTACAAAGGTTTTTTATATATAAATTTGGTGAAACAGGTTAAAGATATAAAATTTGAGACATTTCGATATAATGAGAGACAGTGAGACAGTCTTAAGCTGTGGTAGCTGTTTTGGTATCCATATGTGGAGCTGTTGAAATCATCAAATTCAATTTATAATAATTTTTAAATTAATTATTTTCTTTTTAATTTAAATTTTTAAAAACAATATTTTAAATAAAATTATTTGAAAAGAAAAATTGAAAATATTTAATGTGTTTTTTATTTATTTAATTTATTTTCCAATAATTTTCTATTATAAATCTACATTTATCAATTTTTATGACTAAGGAAATCAATTAAAATCAAATTTTGCCTAAAAAGTGTTTTACAATTTCTTGGTGATCTCAATTTTCCAATTGTAAAACAACTGACTAAAAGATTGTAATCTGCTTTTTAACCAATATATGTGGGGGATAACAAAAAAAAAAAAAAAAAAAAAATAAGTAAATTAATTGATATTAAATAAAAATAAAGCTATAGAAATTATTTCAAAATGAATTAAATAAAATGTCCTGGTAGAACATCGAAGGTTATACGAGAACGAGAAATAACTCTTTCGTTATATACGTCCAATATTTAAAGATCATATAAATTTATGATTTTATTTAATTTGTTTTTTACTAACTATAATTTTTGAAGTTAATAATTAATGACGACTAAAAAATAATGAGCTTATTCAGATCTATAACTATAAAAAACATAATCTCGAGTTTTAATCTCATACTTCCATTTTACTTGGAATATTTCCGATATTTTATAACACTTTTCGTAGCTTTCAGCACTACAGCACGAGTAACTTTCCTTAACTACTTTCTTTCATCTGCTTCTTTTAACTAAATTTTCTAGTCTGAACTTCTTTAAATATTTACGATTCTATTCTGCAGTTTCATCTTTTTCGTGGACGACAAAGGTCTTCGTAGTCCAGGATTTAATTGAACTTTTCTCAGATTTTATTAACAGATGTTTGTTGTTGTCGAGGCATTTCAATTTCTATTTTATAAATTATAGTAAAATATAAGAATTATTCTAATATTACCAAAGACCATTTATTATTTTTGGTATAGTTTACCTAAATCCTTAAATGGTTCGTCATTACCATAAATAGCATTGGCAATAATAATAAATTTAAAATAATAACTTATCATGCTAATATTCAATTTTATTGTATTTTCAATTACCATAATCGACGACAAAAAGAATCAAATTTACATAAAACATAAATTACATTTATGTTCTGTTCTACATACGAAATTAAAGGGCCCCTTGCTATTTTTTTGGCGTAAAACATCGACATTCTCCAATATAGACTAATTTGGTGTCTATCGACGGGGAGTTTTATAACTAACAAAATTATGCAAACAGAATTGAAAAATCTTTTAATTTGTCCAAGTTAAGTTATAGGTTATAGCAAAAAAAAACCAAGAAACAATTTTGCTTCATTATATTATTTTTAAAATTTCTCAAGGACTCTTTTTTTCATGTTGCTTAAAAATATAGAAATTTTTGTCCGATATTTATGAACACATTATTCAATATTTATTTATGCTATTAGAAAAACAGCATAAATTTTAAACGATTTGTTTTTTTTTTGTTGGAAAAAGAAAAACAAATAGAAAAAGTTTCAAGGAAAAACCTTTCTTTAATTTTTTTTAAAGGTTTCATAATTTCAATGTCATGTCAAATATAATTTTAGATTTTTCTATTTGATTTCCCACAAGGAAAAGTTTTATGTATTTTTTTGTTTAGTATTGAAACTTCCACTTGAAAAAATGTTTTAGAAGAAGGAGTCGCGCACCACCGATTTATGAATTTATGGAAAATGTTTATCACAAAAAAATAAAACAAAACAAAAAAAAACAATCATGAATTTCGAATAAATCATAAATAAATAAAAAAAAGTACATTATCATAAAAATTCCATTTAAATACATAAAAAAAAATATATCTAAATGTTAAAAGCATAAAAAAAATTGTCTGTTTGGTATATTGACTGACGACTATTCTATATAGTACTTCGATTTTGATGATGATGATAAAAGGCAATCAAATAATGTCGAATAAAATGGTAAAATGATTGATTGAATTATGTTTTTGATATGACAATCTATATTTAAAGTTTTCACGTCATATGCGAGAAGCATATATATTTAAAGTTTTTAAGTAAATTAAATTTCATTTTGCATTTTCGGTTTTATTCAAAATAATTTTTTTAAGAATTTTATGTTTTTTTTAGGATGAAATTGAATTTTATGTGTGTCTATTATAAAAATTTGAAAATTATATTAGAAATTGTCTAAATTATATTACAAATTTTCTAAATATTATTTTTAATTTTTTATGGTAATTAAAATTTATTATTATGATTTTTTAATAGTTTTTAAAAAAGTGAAAATATATTTTATATTATAGTGGAAATAATATTTGTTTTTTTTTTTAAATGAAATTTATCTGTTTTATAATGGGAAATTTAATGTTTTAACATAAATTTGGAAAATAATAAATTTACCACTTTTATCAGACGCCAATAATAATGATATGCCAGCAAACAGTAACTAACTATAGAAGAACACATTAAAGAAATGTGATCGTAAATTATTATTATGATTAAAATTTATTAGTTATCAATAGTAAAATTATTTAAAATTTGAACGCTTTCTACTATATGTTTTGAAGGAGTATCAGAAAGTTAAGATACCGAAAAAAATTTATGTTGAACATTAGATGAGTTAAATTCCACTGATAACACTAAATTGAAAATAAATTTTCACGAATAAATTGTCTTTTGAGAAAGGTGGTTTCAGTGCTATTGTGGTCATATATTATATTTTTGAAATATGAAGGACGATTAGAAAAATCATATATTATTATTAAGTGTAAATGCTATTGCTATAGCGAAAGTGAGATAGTGATATTTGTATATCACTATTTAATTTTTTTGCAATAATTTAGAGTTACTAATATTTGATATAGTGAAATAAATAGAAATTAAATGGAAAAATTTATGATCGGTAATGAAAATAATATCAGCGAATGATATTCTTGAGAAAATATTCTTTGTAGACTTTAAAGAACTTCGAAAGCTTTAAAAAATTCCACATGTGACAATAAAAAAATTTGTAGTGGTATTACATAAAGTGATTTGTGCGACTATCAACTGCAACTATTACATCTTACAATTTGGCATAGAAATTTCTTTGCAATATTCCAGTATGTGATAGTTGATAGTCAAGTCACAGATCACTTTACGTAATAACCCTGCTGCTGAAATATGCTGAATGGACTATAACGAGTGTAAGATGCAAATTCTAATTAAAAGAACGTATATATTGTGTTCTAATCATAATAAAACTTGCAATAGAGAAATTGAATGTGAGGTAATATCCTTTAAACGTTTAGAGCTCCCACAATTTAAATATACCAAAGAGATACATATATCGAAATGAACACCCCACGCTCCCTATTCTACAAAGAACTACCAGACCATTTACATAAATTATATGCATATCATATTTTTATTGCTATTAATTTTCTCAATATTATGACAATTGATAATCAACACAATTTCAAATTAAAAAAAAATTACAATTTGATGTAAATTAATGATCATTGATCATATATGCATCCAATTCATACTTTACAACATTATAATGAAGAAGAAGAAGAAAAAAAAATCCCACGCATAATTTTCACAGAACCAAATCAAAACCAAACCAAGAAGAAAAAACTAATCATCATCAACGCCGCGCATTCTTTTTCACTATCGTAATAATAAAAAAAAAAAGGAAATGCATAAAAAAAAATATACTTTATTTATATAAAACTTACAGTTAACTATTATTTTTATACAAACTCTACACATATAGCTATATTATGATTTATTAAAACGTGCTGCTTATATCATTAGCTTTTTTTTTCATATCTTTTGCCGCTATTTTATGATTTTTCAAATGACAACAAAACAACAAAAAAAAAATGAAAATATGAACCAAAACGACCAACAACAACCTAAAAGAAACGAAAAATCTATATTCTACATATAAATATAAATATCATCTAAAAATTATATTATTTATTATATTACCGACAAATAGAAAATTTTATGTTAGATAGAATTTTTAAATTCCCCAATATCTTTTTAAGATACTTTTTATGTATATATTATATTTAAACATAATAAGCTTTATGTAAAGAACTATATATACGCTATATATTGTTTTACTTTATAGATTTTATTATTTTTGTACATAAACTTGAATGCACTTTTTCGGGTAATAATGGTATTTGGTATACAAAAAAAAAATATAATGTTGAACTATTCAAGTATGTATACAATATTCTTTTTCTACACCCATTTTCCCATATCGTATCTTTATGTATATGCTAAAAAAAAATATAGAAATAGTTCTAAAGAGTAAACACACTTCAATAATGGGATAACGAAAAAATATATATGTATAATAAAACAACAAAGATAATGTAATGAAATCAACATAAAACAACACTGTTTTTTTTTTTAAAGAAAAAAGTTATAAGAAGAAAGAACAAATAAAATTCCTTTATGAGAAACATCAGAAATACATTATTGCGCATGGTATATGTATATATTTTTTTTGTTCAGTTTTTCTTTTGGAGTTCTACAGAGTTTTGTGTGTCTTATCAGATCCTAGAAATTCATGTTTCACCAACATTGAGACTAAAAATCAAATATTACTACTAAATCTATATATATATTCGTAAAAGAATGAGAAATATTTGCGCGTTGATTTTTAATCAAAATCTTGGATCGGTTTGCGCGCACACAAAATGTTGTAACACATGACTGGTAACATAAGCCATATATATAATGTATTTTAAATGTTCAGAATGCCTATTGTAAGTTTCATTTGAATGTGTCATAGTTTATGTCTAATATTTGGATTTCATTTAATATTGGGTCATAAATATAGTATAGGAAGATGACTTGGTTCTATCTTACTATCTATCGGTTCGTTAGAGTAATCAGAAGAACAAACAAGTGTGATTTTAGATCATATAATTTATGCTTTGCCAATTATATTATATGAATTTTAGGTAATCCTGGAGGACAGATGAATATGGTAGAACTTAATCAATTAAATAGAAGCAATTTAAATAGTATGAATTTAAATTTTTTGGCCTGGTCCATCGTCTTGTAATGAAAAGAAGAAAAATTGTTCATATTCTTCGAAAGAAAAAGCTCGTCAGTAATATGAAAGCACTGGACGCGCACTGTTTTCCTAACTCCATAATTATCTTTAACCTAGAAGTGAAAAGCGAGCATGAATTTCGTAGTTTGCTAAATATTATACTAAATTTTGGAGGATAGAGGAGAACGCTAGAAACTTATCCTCGAAAGAATATAAACTAAACATTATATACAAACGAAATCCTGTAATGATAAACTGTGCTACATAAAAGGAACATTTACATTTCTACTAAGAAATTATAAGTCCTTCAATTCAAACAAGTAAATCAAGAAATTCATAAATTCAAACATAATATCGACTTAACCTTCAGTAAATTGGCACTAGAAAATGCTCCAATTTAAAATTGATTCTATCCAGGAACCTTCAAGGAACGAATTTTTACCAATTTCAAACACCAATTCAATGTTGTTCGACATCCCAATTTTTTTGCAATGGAATCTAAAACTTAAAACACTATCAAAAATATTTAATATTCCAAATTGTCCTCTTTATTTATTCCCTTTATTTTTTTTCTTGCAAAATTTTCGCGGCCGCATTTTCATATTCTTATAAATTTTGTGAACGTGGTTTCACCCCGACTGTATACAAAAGTCCAGAAGGAAATACATAATAATCATTTTATTATTGGTTACTTTATGGTAATAAGAAGACTTTACTTTTTGTGGTGTGTATATATACCATAATAGGCCAGAGAAATGTTCCTTTTGGTCATGCGTCATGAAACTGCCAAGACGTGCGATTGCAAAAAAAATAATATAATGCAAAAAAAAAAATATATTGCACTTTGTGGATTCACTTATTGAATATTTTGGTATATATTTTACCACTCTAATGGCTTATGTATTTCATAAAATGAATATATATGAAAAAAATATAAATATTTATATAAAATTTTTTGGTATACGAAAAGAGTTTATAGTTTGAGAAAATTTGAATTGAAAAGAAAGCTTATAAAATGCATTTTTTTTTGGTATTTGACCTTTTCGGTTCACACATTTTTTTTTGTCGGTAAAAAAAATATTCTAAAATTTATTTTAGCATAATTTATTAATGAGACAACAAAATCTATATTTTTTTTTTTGGTCTATTGATAAAAATAAATTATCATAAATTTTATGATGAAAAATATGTGTAATTCTTAAAAGGTTTTTGAATTATCTTGAAAAAATTGAATCTATATTTTCAATTTTCTATGATTTATATACCACAGTCCAGTTAAATATGACATAAAATGATGGAAATTCTTGACTGTTACCAAATATTTCTTCAAGAAATCTTTAATTTTTCATAGAAAAACCCAAAGAATTTTTTTTTAAAATAGAAAAACTTTTCTTGTGTAAGAAGTAAAAATGTTGTTCAACTGTTCAATAATAATTTTTTATATTTATATAAAATATTTTCATTTTTTTTTTATGATATCTTGAAAAGTCTTAAAGGTTATTTGTGAAAAATAAGCGTGAACAGCATCAGCAGCAGCAGCAACAAGAAAACTGATATTGAATAGTAAAATAAATATTTTTATGTAAAATGCAAATTTACTGTAGAATATTTCTTTTATATATTTACCATATTCCGCTTTTTCTATGATTAAATAGATTTTGTTTTTTTAAATTAAAAAATATAGAAAATATTAAAGTATATTTTTTTTTTATAATCTTATAAAAATTTAAGTGAAGAAAGAAGTAATAAATGGAAAGAAAATTGTAAAAAAAATTTTTCTAATAATTTGGTATGAAAAAATATATAGAACGTGTGCCCTTTTTTGTGATGGAAAAAAAATCGGTAACGAGAAAAGATATTATAGGTCAAATTAAATATTTTTCATGATATAATTTTATTACTTTATATACAATTTATGATATTTAAATTTTATTATTAATTTTATAAATTAAAGTATTTCTTAAAATTTTGTAAAAAATATTATGTGCTTATTAAGTTTTAGTTCGTCAAGTTGTTTGTTTAATTACAATGACTTGATTTTTCTGGACAATGTTAGTATATGATAGAAGCAATTGATAGCAATGTCACTTCATTGTGTATAGGAACTAGGAAGATTCTACATAAGATACTAGAATACTAAATTATTTGACTAACTAAATGCAATCATATAAATTCAAGCTACTACCAAAATCTTCGTTTTACACACCAATTAATTATTTTCGATATAAGATTAGATATTGATCTCTCTAGACCTAGAGCCTGTTAGGATTCGGACATTTCGGGAAGTAGGATATAAGTCACAATATATGCAGAAACAAAATTTGGATGTCATTTCATCGATCAGTGAAGTTGGAATTGGAACTGTGTGAGTGTGGTTATAAAAACGTTAGGTACAAGTTGTTTATCTACTAATGGCTATAAAGTGATCTATAGTTTCTGATATCTTTTTAAGGAATTGTCTAAATTCTAAATAAGAGCCACTTCTGTTAATAAATAATTTACTTGCCTTTTAACTAACTCCTTGTTTCCAAATATTACATCATTAAAATCTTATTTTAACCTTAATTTTTATTAGTTTCTTATAAATAATAATAATAATAATAAAAATAGGAAATAAAATATATTATTTAATAAAATCGTGCTCCTAGCTAACGAATAAATAATATTTAAAACGGTTTTGTGCGGTTAGTAAAAATATGATCTTGAATTATATATTATAATAAATGCTACTAAAACTATTTAAACATTTTAGAAATTCATAAATATTAAATAAAATTAAAATGAATTATTTACAATTTATTTCGAAAATAACAGAAACTAAAATAATAATAATTTCATTATTTAACAATTTTCAATTGAACTTTATATTCGTTTTTAAACTTTTGACTATGAAATTGATTTGTAACCGCATTTTCTTCTATACATTTTCTTACAGAAATATGAAAGGGTCTAAAAAATAATAAAAGTTTATTGATCCATTCTAAGAGTTAAGTATAATTAATTATGTAAACCCTCTTACCCATAAGAAAATTAAATTAAAACTTTAATGATAATAATAATGCTTAAAGCATATATTATTTTAATCATAAATTGATCAATTAATAAGGATACTTCCAATCTGGGTTATGTCCATAAAGAAACCTCAATATACATATAGACAAGAAAATTATTTGTGGGTATAATAGAGACAGCAACCCTTGAAGAAAGGCGATTGTACGTAATCTAATTTATGAAAAATTAACTCATCATATGAAAATATAGATAAACTAAGTCAAAATAAATATTTATCGATAAAACATTTTAACTATATTATTATTAATAATAATATCCTTAAAGTTTGTTATTAGGATATCATAATTTAATTTATACATGGGGTATATAATCAGTATAATAAATTTATAGAGACAATTTTGTTTTAATTTTTCAAATAAGCTTTTTGTCAGATATTTATATGCATAGACTATTATTTGCTATTTAATATTATAGGAAGCTGAAGTAAATTATTGATTTTATTTGTGGGAAAATTAAATGTACGAGAACCAAAATTTAATATTTAATGGTTTACTGTTTACTATTTCAATATTTAATAGTTATCGTAATTGAAAATTTAATGAATTTGGATATGAACATTTTACAGAACTGTTAATATTTTACAAAACTGTTAAATTAACATGGAAATTTTATATTATATTGTAGATAAATGTAATATTAATATTAATTCAATAAAAAGCATTACTATTCTACACCTTGTACCTTAAGTATTAGAATTTTATTAACAGATCTGCAACCGAAGGCAGTACAAGTAACTCCTTTTAAAATCTTCCAATTCTTAATATACTAAACTCGTCTTTAAGTTGACATAAAATCTGAATTAAATAATTAAATGCAAAAATGAAATTAATAATGAAAAAAAGAGGATGGAATGAAATTCGATTTGTATTAAGGATAATTTGAATTAAGAATAATTTGCTCCTCGATATGTTTGAATTAATGCTGTGTTACCAATACTGGGTTAGTGCTTGCTCGTGCAGAACAAATGCAGCTCTAACAATCTTGGATCAAGTTGTGCCAGTACAATATAAAAATTTCGGGACAGACCTGTATGTAATTGAGTTGTTGAGTAAAACGATAATATTAATTGCGTACACATCACAATTAGACGAATAATGCCAACTTTATTTGACTTTTTAGCAAACTATATTTAAATTATTTTCTACAACGTTTTTTAAACGCTCGAGAAGAAAACCAAAATATTTTCACTCCATTCTTATTATCTTTAAAAAAAAAACTATTGATAACTAAAAACAAAAAGTCATCCCTCAAAAAGCTATCCCCCCTAAAAACAAACACAAATAATTTATGAATATATTTATTTTCTTCGTTTCTTTTTTTTGTCATCCTTAATAATTTTCTATATCATATTTATATTTAATAAAACATATATTCATTGTCCCTTACGGCATTAAATACCATAAAATAATCAAAAGTCAACATTCCATATAGCAAAAAAACTATATAGACACACTATTACACAACATTATATTATTCATATAATATAAAATATGAAAATTTTAATAGGGCAATATTCGCATTATCATTTGCCAACTAAAAATTAGAACTGAAAAATCATATATTAACCACCACCCCTTAACATCTCCCATAATAAATGAATCCCCAAAAGCTTTCATATGACTACATATATATATGGTGGCTTTACAACGGAATAACTTGAATGTTATGCAAAAAAAATTATCTTCTTTACTCTGTTTGTATACACACGACTTTGTATAGTTTAAAAAAAAAAAAAAAAAAAAAAATAATAATAATATCCTATATCTGGAATGTGTGTGTACAAGCTACAAGGACAAACATTTAATACCCAAAAGGATCAAAAATTATATATACGGTATTATATTATGTGAAAAACAAAAAAAAATTCGTACTAGTTTAATGTAGAAAAGACATTTCCAGTAATATAAAATTTGTCCTGTCCTGATGATGTGTCATAGTTTATATGGTGTGCAACTTTTATTTAATGCTATTTAGTCCTGTTGCAGTAAAAGTTCTGTATACTAAAGATATATCGTAACATAATATTAAAAACCAAAATGACATCAATTTCAACGTTTCTTTTAACATATTTATAGATAGTAAAAGAAATATTATATTATTCTTATGGTTGTATATGATAAGTGCATTAGATCGTATTTCGTCCTTATTCGTAAGAAAAAAAAAATCCTATCTTCCTTTTTGTAATATTGGCCATAATAATATAAATAATGTCATCGACATGCAATTTAACAAGAAAAGAAAAAATAATAATAATGACTTGTTGTAAAGAAAATGAACACTATAAAAAGTAAAGTTGAAGGAGTACGAAAGGATAACAAAAAAAAAATGTGTGTTAAATACTCGTATATAAGAAGAATTTATTGAACTTAAAGGAAAAGAAAACTGTAAGGATATGAGCAACATATAATATTCTTATAGAATTTTAATGAGATGACAAACACAGCAAAACAACAAAACGTTTTATAGTTTCAGCATAGTAGAATATGTATTTTAAAGGTGAATTAATAAAGTTTTTATATAAATATTTTATGACATGAAGAGAGAAAACAAATTTAATTAATAAAAATTATAATTTGAATTGATTTAATTTGTTTAGAAATAATTAAGTATTTAAATTAAAGTAGTTTATTTTGTATCAATTATGAAATACCTTGAAACATTGATGAAAATTTGCTAAAATCTTTGTAAAATTTACATTTTTCAATAAATTTATAAGATAATCAGAAATATTCTGAAATATAATTATAGAAAATAACGAAATTAGATAGGAAATTTATAGAATAAAGAATTTATTTTTTTTTGCAAAATTTTAGAATTCCAGATTGTTTTTTGTTTCTTAATTTAGGAAAACTGAAATTCCTTAATATGTTCTAGGAAAATTTTAGGAAATCAAAAAAATTTTTTTAAAAATTTAGGAAAATAGAAATATTTCCAGGTAACCGGAAAATTTATTATAGACACCCAAAATTCCATAACCTAATTTTGGTAAATTTAAGGAAAATAAATAATTTTCAAAGAATTTCTGATTTACGTCATTGGCTTTATTGAAGTGTAACAAATTTCTTAACCCTTTTTTTCGATCATAACTTTTTTGGTATATGATTTTTAGTTTTTGTATATAATCATTTTGTTTGTTAACATAATTTAGTATACTGTGTAACCTCTTTTATTGGTTATATATTGATAGTGTAGGAGATTATCATAAATTTATGTAAATTTATATAATAATTTGTATATTTACATTTTATCCAATTTTATATTAATTTTCAATATGTTGTTTTTATGCTGCCATTTTGATGATATTTTATATGCAAATTTTTTGTTTATAGGGATATATAAAAGTATACACAATTTCTAGGATATTATGTTAATGAAGTTTACTTAAAACCCCTATGTCATAATTTTATTATTGATTAGGTATTGTCACGCCTTTATAATTTAGTATAATTTTAATAATATATTTATTTGCATTTTAACATATAAATTAATTAAAGTATTTTTAGGTATATTATTGATTTACACATTGAAATTAAACTGTGGAAGTTTTCCTATATTTTTTTTGGTAAATAAAGTTTGTGATGGATTTTGTTGTGGGAAGAATTTCTAATTACACATTATATAATATTGTAAAAGGTGAATTTTATAATTTTGGTTGATGGAATTTATAATTAGAATTATTTTACTTAATACTATATAATGACATTGTGGAAATTGTAGAAAAGTAATTCTGTTATATATAGTAGAAAGGTTAGATGAGAACAGAAATATAAAAAGGCTTGTAAATAGTAAAAAGGATAACAATTGAGTGGATATCTTTTTCACAAGAGCATATAGATAATTTGGAAAGAACCTGCTTTCACTTTAATTTAAAATTTTCCAAAATGATGGAAATCTCGTCATCAAGAACTGTTAGCAGCCTCACTATAGATATTGTAGAGATTGTCTTACGTGGTGGACTAAGTACTCGAAGTATAACTAATTAATTTCGAGAATAAAATTTTCTAATTAATTTTGTCAATTTGATGTTAATTCAAATTATTATTTTTCAATGAGGAAAAATGAAAAATATTGCAAATTTAATATTTGACTAATTGACCTTATATTATTCCTTTTAATTTCTACAATTTCATTGTTGAGCTTATTTCAATTGACCATTATTTTTGTTCATCCATCGATCTTCCTCATCAATGATGGTATACAACAATTAACCTCCTCTTAAGGATGTCTAATTTCTGTAAAAAGGACTAGCAAAATATT
The DNA here is from genome assembly GCA_949752835.1 of Empis stercorea. Lineage (NCBI taxonomy): Eukaryota > Metazoa > Arthropoda > Insecta > Diptera > Empididae > Empis > Empis stercorea. Next base: position 11,170,762 of record OX457087.1, read on the forward strand.
TTCCAAAAAAATTCACCATAAAAATGAATACGTCATCATAGAAATGAGCCAATATTTATAACTATATACATCAAACTGTCAAATTATTAAGATTTGGGTATCAAAAAAAATATTAAATATAAATAAAATTAATCTTGTTGAATGAATGCCTTATACAAAGTTTAAATTAATATTTAATTTCTTATACCATTTTTCATATTTATTTTTTTTCCCTTTAAATTCCCCAAAAAAAAAAACTTACAATGAAAAGAAAATATCCACTTTTGGGGATCAATTTATATTTTCTGTAACAAGGCAAAAAGGAACAAAAAAAAAACTTTGCCTCAACATTTTTTTATTATTATTTACAAGTATAGAGACTTCATTGATTAACCATCGATCGATTATATTTATATTCCGTTCATTATCCATGCCGCATTGTTACCATCATTTACAGAAATAAAAATATACTATAATATAGAATTGGAAAAACTTCAATCTTTCTGCTATGTTATTGGTAAAAAATGAAAAATGTAAAATGAAAAATAGTTGATGATGGTTTTCCATACGAGAAAGAATAAAACTTTTTCCATTGTTAAATATTTATTAAAAAAAAAAAAAAAAAATTGGATTTGAAAAGGGCTTTTAAAAATAAAACATTATTATTGAAAAGTAGGTCGCCACTGTTTCTGTGGTTATTCTCTACTCATTCCCCCCATTTATCGTTAAAAAAAATTTCCTAAAGGCATATTATTATTATTTTTTTTTTTTGCCCAACAAGCAATCATCAACTATATTTATTTTTATCCCGATTTTACTTACCACCATCCCCTTTAAAGTATATCTTTTGCTTTTAAAAAAATGAGGAGGAAGATGAAATTGGGATAGAAATCGGGATAAAACAAAAACCCACCCTAGGTGAATTTTTTACATCCCATCGAAGGAAAATTTCTTTTTCTCATTTTCCCAATTTCTTTTTCTTGTGATTTTTCCTCTGATATATGGAAAACTATTTTACAAGTTCCGTTTTTAAGTATAGTAACCCAAAAATATATAATAATAATTGTGTATAGACAATTTTCTTGATTATAAGGATTTGTAAAAAAAAAAATTTTGTTTCATCGTTGTTGGATTTGCATAATTTCCAATGTAATACATACTAGACAATTGAAAACTTTTCAAACAAATTGGTTTAATTTTATACTACATTATCTTTTCTGGTTCTCTGCTTCTGCTGCTTTGGTTCTTTTCTGCTTAAATATAATTTTTTTTTTTTGATTCGATATCGTTAACATTTTTATCGACAATTGTGATTTTCGTTGTTGTCGCGCGAGCTGTTTTAATATACTTAATGGTAATGTTGTTTTGAGATTTTTGTTCATAATATTGAAACGTGATAAAAGCGATGTTATTAAAAAAAATATTTAATAAAATGTTACAAAGAGATGTTTATGTTGAGAGAGAGATAGAAGAAGAAGAAGTTGATTGTTATCATTGCATATTTAAATAAACATTAAAGTGTTTTTGGTTTAATGATCAGAAACGGACTAAAGGATATTTTGATAAATGAATATTGGTATTTGGTTGTATAGTTATTGCTAATTGATGGTATAAGAGAGTCGAGCTATATTTTATTAAGAACGATCAATTGAAGGGGAGAAGAATCTTGCGCCTGTAATCTGTATGCCCAGTTCTTCAATCTCTAATCCTGCAATCATCTTCTATATTACTATCCATTCATTTACTATGGAACCAACCCAATCATCTAAATATGTTTTTATTTTTCATGGAGTTAGGCATTAATTAGTATATAATTGAATTTCACCTGAAAGAAATTAAGTTTCTCTCGTTTATACAATATTTTAGGTAACTAAATTCGATCATTAAAGAAAGTTTAGTTCGTTAGTAAATTTTGAACTTAAAAGTCTCTTAATCAAATCTTTAATTCGTTTCCCCAAAATTCCCAAAAAATACTCTTTAGAAAATTAGTTTTACAGTCTAAAAATTTCAATTTACAAATAATTTGTACCTTCAACCGACTCTGCTCTTATAATCATAGTTCAATTTGTAAACTTTGTGGTTATTTTTTTTTTGTATATTTATTCATGAATATTAAAAAAAAAATTCTGACTGGAATTTTGTATAAATTTTTTTTCCAACAAAATCTGATCCCGAAAAAATTCCAATTAGTCTTAAATAGCAATAATTTCATATTATCACATCGAAAACTATAAATTCCAATTACTATAAAAAATCTATAATAATTTTTTTTTTGATAAAAATCACAGAAACTTTTTATACTGCTTCAATATTTCCATACAAATGAGAAATTACAATGCTGCGGAATTACATAAAAATAAAAGTTATAAATAATTAAAAAAAAGTTGGATATGTGGCAAGGATCAGATTAATGCATGTGCGAAATATTATATAAAGCATCTAATAGATTTTACATAATTTTCAATTATAATTAAATTTAAATCTTTCGTTACTTTGTCCAATGAAATAAAAAATTGTTCGAATTATTGGAAATTTTCAACAAATTTATTAAAAAATTAAATGATTAAAAATTTTTCTTTATTTTTCAACAATTTCTTCCTATAAATTTATTTTGTGAAGAAACTTAATTATTAATTGTCCATACGAAAACTTTAGAAAACTTTTAAATGAATTTTTCAATTTTATTAAATATTTAAAAGTTTTCTATAAATAAGTTTAACGTCAAATACAAGAAAAGTTCTATTCATTACTGTCTTAATTTCATAATTTTAATATGTATAATTATGTGAGATATTAGCAAATCTATCTATAAAAATTGTTCAAAATTTTGGTTCATAAAAAGTAAAAGAAGCAAAAAATCTACTTTTATCTCAAAATTTTTTGATTAAAGATGAGGAAATGACGTTGCACGCATACAAATATAAAATAAATTTTACTGAATTCGCCGCAAACAAATTTGATTAGATATAGAGAAATGAGTGAATGAAATTCTCCCCAATTTCAAAATTATATATCTTATATATTGTATAGTATTTGGTAGATTCATGCTGCAAAATTAATTTTGTATAAGTTTCAAAGTAAAAAACTTGTTGTGGAACATCAAATTTCGAATATTATAAATTGGGATATGCGCAAATGTTAAGTAAAGGATATTATTTTTCCTAAAGATAGATTTAACATTACACTATTTATTTGTTATAGATTATTTAGTTGCTATTATTTACTTGGTACATTTATAGACTATCAAATATAATAAGGACAACTTAAATATTGTGAAGGATTTTTTTAAAATAATATACATATCTTAACTCAGATATAAGGACATCATTTTAAATAAATCTTACAAGCTATTTGCTTCTTAATTAATTAATTACTTAGCAAGCTTACAATTTAAGCTAGTTTTGTTTAATTAATTAGTAATTATGTCCATCTTTAGTATAGGCTAAATATTTGATTGATGATATTCCAGAGCAATAAAAATTGTAAGACTGGAGGTGTCTTCTTACTTTTAGTTTTCGAAATATATTTGATAAGATTGATGGATGAAGCTGCAAGTTATAGAATAGACCAATTTACCAACTAACAATAATATAATTTTGAAATTCTATGATTCGCCTAGTTAAAACCACCAAGTAAATTTGTTGCATTGCATATAATATTTTATTAAAAGAGAATTGAGAGACCTTATGAATTAGATGGGAAACGGGGAGATATATGGACTTTTGTGTAGATTGTACAATCTACTAATCTACAATCTACACTAAAGTAAAGTCCATATATCTCCCCATTCCCCATTTAATTCATAAGGTCTCTCAATTCTCTTTTAATAAATTATGAAATACCATTGCACAATATTTCGCCGGCTGCTGTAGTACAATTTACAATGCTATTATTGCTTTGCTTATGCTTTGCTGCTCCCCTTTTTTTTTATTAAATTTATATAAAAGAATTTTTTTTCTATATTTCAGTGTTTTGTTCAGTGGTTCAGTCACTTTTCGATTTTCAAACCGAATAGGTTCTATAATAATTTTCGGTTTATTATAATTACGGCGTGTAGATTTTTTTTTTTTAAAATAAATTTTCATTTCTTTGGAGTTTTTATAAAAATTCTTAGTTTTTGTAGCTTAATCAACACAAATAGAAGTTATAAAAAAAGTAACGACAATAAACGCGACGTGAATAAATTAAAAAGGACCTCCACAAAAAGTTATACATATAAAAAAAGGAGTCGGATAGTAGATAAACAAACTAGACGAGTAAAAATTTTACCCTCAAGTCTTTTACAGTTATTATAGTAGACAATCTGTCCACTTTTTTTTCTGCAGGACTCTATAAGGACGACTTTTTTTTTTTTACATAAAGATTTTTTGTTGTTGTTATTTTAGTTATTTGAAGTTTTGTGTACAAAACGATAATTTCATTTTTTTTTTTCGAGTTTTAGTGAAGTGTGCCATTTTTTATATATTTATATACAATTTTATTTTTATTACATTATCGTCCTGTTATAGGATAAGGAATTTTTTTTCCAAATATTTAACTTGAAAAACAGAAAATTTAAAAAATTGTATTTTGACGCAAAGCCACCCTTTTTTTTGTGTGTGTGTAATTTAACCGTGAAAAAAGGACGAAACGAAAAACAAAAAAAAAAATTATTCAAGAAAATTTGAGGGAAAATTATTTTGATTTTCTTGTTTTTGTTTATTTTTATTGCTGATGTTTTTTTTTTTTTATTTTCTTTGTTATTGTTTTTGTTTTTTGTGAACAAATTTTCCCTTTGTGTAAATTTTTTCGTCCTTTCATATTGCCGGGTACAAATAAAAAAAATAACAGTTTGTTTTGTTGGTTTCCGTCCATTTCATTAGTGTCGTCGTCGTCGTTATAATATGATAAAACTTTTTGTTTAAAGGAATTTTCTTTGCTGGAAAAAAAAATATAAAATAGGATAAAAAAAAAAGAAATAAAAAAGATTGTGTGTCCTTTCGTGTTTTTTTTTTTGTGTAATTCTTTTTAACCCTTTTATTGTTTTTTACTCAAAGATGACCACAAAGATGGGTGGAAATTTAAATTTTCTATAAACAAATTTAATTTTTTTTTATTAAAATTTTTCGTTTTGTCTATTTTCCTTTTTTTTTTATTGTGCGGTAATTTTTCTATTATTTTTCTGCAATTTAAATTTGAAATGAAAACAGATTTTTTTTTTTAAATATATATTTTAATTGCAGTTTTATGTCACGGAGCGAACATAATTTCTTTCTCAAAGTGAAATGTGATAATAATAAAACATAAGGAAATTAAAAAAAGGAAAAAAATAGAAGTGAATTTTATATAATTTAAATTGTTATTTGACAATTTAACCATTGACAATTTAATTATATATCAACATTAAAAAGTTGGTAACATCTGGAATAATTAAGGATTTATTTTATTTTAAAAAAAGAAAAGGACAATTTTTATTTTTGTATTCATTTTTGGTTTTTAATGGAAAAATTAAATGTAAGTAGATAATTTTTTTTTTTGTATATTAATGAATAATTAATTTAAATTTGATTTTATAAAATTTTTGGTTATTGTGTCCTTTAGCAGTGTCCTTTTTACTGAAGCATTTTGGGGCAACGATTTGTCAAATATTTAATTATTGTTATTGGAAAGATAGAACCAAAAATAGTCCAATAATTTCAATTTTTGGCTAGGGAAATATTTTTCCGGTTAATCACTTGGTATCATCAAATTAATTTGATATTAAATGACTATTTAAATAGACCATTTTCTGACTATATATTTTCTTTACTATTATAATGAAATTTCTGTTTTATATTTCATTGTAAAATGAAAATTTTGCCCATTAGTAAAGTTAATGGTAATAAAAAGTGTGGACAGAATTTTTTTGATTAATATATTAAATTTTAATTTATTTTAAACCTTTTTTTTTTAGATAAAATTTCAATTAAAATAAAAACAAAAAGAAAATAATGAATTTTCCATTTTCCATTTTGAGAGTAAATTTTTTTTTAATGAATTCAATTATATTTTTTATACGAATTTTGCATTTGAAATTTTATCTATGAAACACTTTTTTCGTTCTACCGAAGAATATTTAATTTTATCATTATTTGTTTTAACTATGATAGTAGAGTCGAGTAAGGTATAGAGACAATTTCCAAACTATATAATTAAATATTTATTTTGCATGATATAAACGGAAAAAGTTATAAAAAAGTCGAAGAAATTATACAAAATAAAAAAAATTATAAACTAAATAATAAATTAATTATATGTATACTTTTTACTATCAACTAAGAAACTACAATAAGAATTTTTAAGTATCTATACTTAAGTACATAGCTTAAATATAGAAATAAATTGTGTATATAAAAGTATAAAAATTGTAGATAAGAATTGTCCAAAATAAAATACATTTAAAATAAATTTTCGGTTTGGTATATAATTTATTATAAAAGTTCAAGTTCAATGTAAAATTTTGAACAAAAAAAATTTAACCATGAAATAAATTCTGAAACTTTTGGGTATACTATTTGTATTTGTAATGGTAAAATGGGTAAAATGTTAGTCTGTGCAATATAGTCAAATAAATATGGCACAGTTTAAGGAATACGAAGGTCTTTTTGTTGACTCCAGTTAAGTCTAGTCTAGTGCGGTTGTAGTAAGTTTAAAATTTTTGATTTCTTATGTCTCAAATGAAAAAGTACTGGACATATTTTATAATTTTTAGTTAACTATGTAAATTTCATAGTTTGATTTACTGTACATAGTTTTGAGTTTATCAATAAAACCTTAAAAAAAAAACAATTTACATCAATAAAATCTTATATAAAAACTTTAATTTTGTGCATAATTGATCATTTTACGACAACTAAATTGTTGCAGTTGTATTTTCTGATTAGTCCTGTCTCAGTTATTCATTAGTCAATGAACTTCAACTAAAAGTTATCATTCCAAAAACTAAATTACTTAAAATTTATCAAATAAATATTGAAATTTTCATACAAGAAGACAAAATTTTAATTAATTTATTTTCCGAAAACCTTTTAACTTTGTCCAAAAATTGTATACTCTTTCCCTAAATATTCTAAATTCTATTTACTATTTATTTAACTATAATTTTACAATAATTCTAAATTAATACTAAATAAACTTATTATATACTTTATAGACACCATAAACCAATTCACAGAACTTATGTAGGTACTATATGCAAAAATAAAAATAACAATCCATAAATAAACAATTTTTTCCCCACATATATTTAAACAAAAATGTACTTAAATTTTCTGAGGCGAAAACTTTTTAATATAAAATAAACTTTTTAGCTTTTTCAAAATTTATAATACAAAATAAATAAAAGTCTCTATGTTTAATTTCTTCTGTTTTTCTACTTGGCATAAATAAATTCTGTTTTGGTATACAAAATTTTGTTATATCGGAAAAATATTTTTTTTTGTTATCTTCATACGAAATAAAAAAAAATTATTTTTTGTTTGTTTACATAAAATTTTATCTAAAAATAAAAATAAAACATGAATTTTTGTATTACATATTTTAATCTAATTACTTTACTATACTTTTATGTAAAGATTAAATTATGCTTTTTTACCTTTATAGAAAAAAAAAATATTATTCTCGTTTCAAAAAAATTAATTTTTAACTCTTTTTTATTTTCTCATTTAACTAAAAATTCTTTATTTAATTTTCGAAAGTGATTTTTCTGTAAAAATTGAAATATTTTTTCTTATTATATAATTAAAAATTATCTCAAAAGTTATGATAAAAATTTAAGTATACAATTAAATTATTTAATTATTATACATACTTATTATATAAAAAAAATCTTTTTTGAAAAAATTATTATATTTTTCATTGTAATTAAAAAATTCTTAGAAAAATATAGAATAATCTTTTTTTTAGAGTAAATTATTTATTAAGATAATAATTTCATAATATAAATTTTTCTTATTTATATATAAATTTTGATTAAATATAGAAAAGGAAATTTCTTATTAAATTTCATATTATTATATTTGTTATTTATCACAAATTTTCAAGTTAATTAAATAAAAAAAAAAGTTAAAAGGAAAATTTTATTATTATTAATTAATGTTATAGTAAATAATAATTATATTAAATTTGTTTGTATATACAAAATTAAAAAAAAAATATTTAAAGCGAAAACATTTTATTTAATTATGAAAAAAAAAAAATAATTGGAATAAAGAAAATAATTAAAATTTATTTATTTCATTTTATTTTACCTTATTTAAAATTTTACTTTATATAGTTTGGAAAAAGTTGTGGTTGGGATTTTATTTAAATTATGGAATCCAAGAGAATGAGATTTTGCTATTGGTTTTTGATATTTCAAATTGAATTATCAATTTTGGGAATTCTGTAATAGAATTTACGTTAAAATATACTTAAAATTAACTAATATGAGGCATATACTTATAGTTCAAAGAAAATTAAAATTTTTAGAGGAATTTTATTGGAACGTTGACAATTTCTAGATTGTGACAATCTTAACTGCTGTTATTCTTAAATTGTCTAGTTTGCTATTATATAGTAAAATAGTTCTTAAATTTATTTACAAGCCCATATTTTTAATATATACCATTTTCTGCACAAATTCAAAGACAAACCTTTGCAAAGGGACTAATTTGATTTGGGAAAGGACATGATTTTATTTAAGGAAAGGACAATTTTGATTTGGGAAATAATTAAATCAATTTGATTTGAAGATTATTGTATATAGTAGATAGAGATTATAATATATTTTAGAGATTGTTTTTTTCTATAAAATTTGTCTAAATTTAATCATTTTTTTACTTCTCTAACATTTTGTACTATTATTAATTATTGATTAGCAGAATTTAGACCGAATTCGTTTTTTTTATATTTTAATCAAATTTATGAATCAATAAATTATTCAAATATTTAATAAATTTACTATTGCAAAAGTCTAATTTATAATTTTACCAATGTTAATCAAATTTCATATTGTCAACTTTCCGGTAAAAAGATTCCCTATGAATTATATTTACTTATTATTTATAAAACTCTCCCCTTCCACCCTTTCCAATTATTAATTGCATTTATACACTACCTACTGGCTACTGCTCGTTTATTATTTCAATTTTTCTTCTAAATCCCACTGAGAAATTCTATCATTATCCTTTTTTTTTTGTAAACCAAAAAAGGATGAATTTCGAGTAAACTAAACAAAACTAAAAATATATTTTCTTAATTTAGGAAAAAAAAATATATTTTTGGTCAAATCTTAATGATCATCAAGTCATATACTTCCTACTGCTTTAATTAACTCCTTCTATATTAATAAAATGTAAATTAAAAAAAAGGAAATTTTTCGTTTGTGTGACCTAATTTTTTTTTCTCTTTACAAAACAAAAGAAAACGTGTAAAAGATCCTTAATTTATTTAGAGTATATTTCTTTTCCCCTTTCTAAATCTTTGGAACTTGTTTCGTGTCTATATCACGAAAAGGTTTTTTTCCACGATTAACCCATTAAAAAAAAAAATTTTCTTTACACCTTCTTCAAAAAAAAAGAAGAAAAATTCCCTTTTTTTTGTTGCCTTAAATTAATTTTTTCTCTTTTGATTCTGGTAACAAGAAAATTCAATTTAAAAATATTTTTTTTGTTGTTGTTGAAAAATTCCAATTTTCTTTACAATATTTTTTGCACAACAACAACAACAAAAAACCGTCAACATAAACTCCTTTTTTTTTTTCTTAACAAATTAATTGGATCTCATTAATTATCGATGGTGATACCAAAACAACGCGTTTATACATGAATAATTTATATATACCGTACATTTTTTTCTTTCTTTTTTGCTGGACCGGAAATCTCGCAACAACAAGAAGAAAAAAAAATATGCAAAAAGAAAAGCCATCACCTTTTTTTAAGATTTTACATAAATCGTTTATTATGTATAAATCCACTCATTTAGTGTATACAAAAATTCCAATACATAAAGATACATTAATTCAATGATGTATCTTTATGTATATTTACTAAACTGCATTTATATATGTGACCAAAGTGCAAAAAATAATTTAAAAATTTTATGCTTTTCTTGGTAAAAGAAAAGAACGCGCCATCAGTTAATTAACTGTTTCACGCCTCTGTATCTAAAAAAAAATGGTTGGAGTGGAGAGACTATACTGATCGTTGTCGTGCGATTTTTACAGCATAAAAAATTCACCATTCACAATTTTCGTTATTAATTTTAAAATACTTAAAAATTTCATGTCTTTAATTGATCTTAGATTGAAAAATAAATAAATGAAATTTTTTATCTATTAATAAAATCAACTTTTATGTTGTCAAATGTAACCAACACGAGCGATCGGTTTAGTTATTTAAATTCTATGTTGTTTACCTAACAACTAAACTAAAATAGCAAAAGATAAAATAAAAATTAAGGAAACATTGTCAAATGATGACATTTTCTTGAAATTCCACAAAATGAGATTAATATGAGTATAAATCGAGGGGGGAATAGGGAATTTAACAAGATGAAAATCATGTTTTTTTAGGGTTAAAAAAAATAATATCATGGACATATCCAGAATTACATATTATTTTTTTAAACAAGGAAGATTAGCGCGCGGATGGTGATATGGATACCACACACCACATCACGTTCTTCTATTAAAATGTGTCGCATATTTTAATTATGCCCTCACCGCGATCATCAATTTTCCTTTTTATTCTGTGAGTGTGAAAAATCCAAAAATAGCAAAGAAAATTTATGTTTTTGAATATTTTTTTTGTACACTCAAATGTAGAAACATTTTTATGTACCAATGTTTTTGGAAATATGTTATGTTTTTTTTTTCTTTTTGAAATTGATAAATGGTAATTTTTGAGTTTGTTGCACTTTATACAGTGCAAAGTTATGAATACACAAATTGTTTTAGCTAGTAAAAGACATTATTTATATGAGATTCATCTGAAAAATCTTAAAGAAAGCATAATTTTTAACTACATTATTTTCAGAGTACTTATATATTTAAAATGAAAATGAAAATCTTTAATTTTACTTTTGTGTTTATTTAATTTAAAGAAAAAAATTTTTATTATGCTTTTTTGTATGCTTCTTTAAAAATACTCCGACTTTTTGTTGATCCATTTTACAAAATAAATCGCGATTAATGGTTAAAACTTTTTTGGCATTTTAACAAAATAATTTTTATATAAATGAGACAAACATAAAATATACGAGTATTTCAGTGTTTAATTTAGTAGCTTGCGACTTGCGATGATGATGAAATTTATTATGCTTTTGTTTTTGTTATGGAATTAAACTAGGGTTGCCACATTTTTAAATGCTCAAAGTAGGACAACCACCAAAAAATAGTATTGAAATAAAAAAAAAATCAGTATATTAGAAAATTAAAGATTTTTATTGATTGATATAATTAATATTATATTCATAGTATTTATTTATTATGTCTGAACTTATATTTGTTATCATTTTTTGCACATTTTAATAATTCATGATCAGTTTGTACAGTTTCAAAAAATTGTACGCAACTGCATTTTGAATTGACGCTAATGACCAGTTCTGCTTTAATAAGCTCAGCGGAACACCTATTTCTTTCATCAGTCCACTTATTGTTCATTATAGAAAACACACGTTCTATAAATGATGATGATGCTGGCATGCTTAAAATATATGACAAAATTTTAAATAAATTATCATTATCTGATGTTGTGTTTTTAAAAATAATATTCCATTTATCGGTGGTAGTACATTCTGTTTGCCAATCAGATGATTTGATAATATATTTTAAATGTTCATTAATAAACACAACTTCTTCAAAAAGTTTGTCCATGTTTATATTACAAATATTTAATCGTTCAACTATTTCAGCAAATATTTCGAAATTTGGCAATTTTGTTAGAGAATTATCAATTTTTAATTTTGATAACTTAACGATTACAGAATTTTCATCGAAATCAAATCTTGCTTCTACATAAGACAAAGCTTTTTTATAAACATTTAAAAATTCGTTTTCAAATTGTTGTTTTTCATATTGATTTAAAACTTTCATTTTTCGCATAGCTTCATATCCGAAAAATTTATTCTCAATTCTAGAAGTAAGTTGTTGCTTAAAATCATTTAGAATCGTGTACAAATCAATAACTGTGGTACTATTTTTTTCTAATAATTTTATCGACTTTTCGAAAATTGCAAGTATGTGATTGGCGAACAATAAATGTATCTCGATTTTAATTGGTATTTCTTCATCTTTAACATACAAAGCTTTTTTTAAAGCTACAGATAAATCACTAATATTACTATGAAAATATGATATTAATGCCGGCCATTCACGTAATAACCTTTCTACACAAGGTTGTAATGATAACCATCGAGTTACAACATGACGCGAAAAATCAGTAAACGCAACATTTAAAAATTCACAGAATTCTTGAAATTGATCTCGACGTTTTGATGACAGACTAAAATGAGAGTTGATTTTTAAAACGATATTTTCAATGTCTATGGTCAACTCTTCTAATGCATGTCTCAACGAATTGTGCAAAATATGCGCATGGCAGTTAGCTTTTATGATATTTTGATTATGATCTTGTAAATTTACGAAAAGTGAATGATTACGACCAAAATTTGCGTTGGTATTATCAGCGCTTAAAGCTGTAACCTTTGAAATATCTAAACTTAAATTTTTCATAGATTCATGAATACAAGCAAACATGCCATTCGCAGATTCATTACAATTTTCATAAAAATCAATTAATTTTTGCTGCAGGCCATCATTTTTTGAAAAGTATTGAATTACTAACGGAAAAAATTTCCTATTCTTTTTGTTTGATGCATCTGTCATTATAGAAAAATTTAAATCCTGAGTTTTTATTTCATTGATAACATTTTCTAAAATTTTTTGGCTCAAAACGTTTACTACAATTGCTTGTGCTTTAGTTTTTCCACAAGATATTTTGCATGAGTTATTATCATTTGGTAATGTCTTTGGCACGAGTTTCATCAAACAATCTAAAGAATTATAAGATAAATTATGTTTCACTGTATGGTATACATGTGCTAGTTCAATAGCAACAATTTTAAGTTCCTCTGGAGTGTTCTTTTTAATAATAAATTTGTTCATCAATTGAGAACTGGAAGATGCTTTCAATTTCGAACGATGATTTTCACTCATTTCATGTTGTTTAACAGCACTGATACCTTTCAGTTCTATTGAAAATGTAGTTAAGCAGTATTTACATTTTCCTTGAGAAGCATTAACCTTTTCGAGCCATTTATACTCTTGTAACCAGCTATCATTAAAATAACATTTCCGTTTTTTAGTTACTAAGCTCATTTTAGCAGTGTTACAAATACAAAGATATACTTTTAATTTTCTAATCAATTGCTATAATATATACAATAATTTCAATTATTTATTTAATACATAATATTAAAAAAAACTAATCAGTGAATTACACTTACCTATTCTGCAAATAAATTTTGTTTTATATGCTTCAAAAGTATTTATTCTATGCTTAACACTTATATAATAATTACATATATGATTTTCTTTATTACAATTAATAATTAGCACAACGTTAACGATTCCCATGCTCAATTAAACAAAACTAAATAAAAACTTTGCTTTAAAATTTTCTCGTTATTTTTTTTTTTTAAATTCCAGTTAAAAAATTTTTGGTTTGAATTTTTCTGGTTAAAAATTTTTTTTTTTTACTTTTTCCAGTTAAAATTTTTTTTTAAATTTTTCTGGTTAAAAAAAAATTTTTAGTTTCAAAGTAGGACAATTAAACTTTCATGTAGGACGTAGGACAAATATCATAATTGTAGGACTGTCCTACCGAAAGTAGGACGCGTGGCAACCCTAAATTAAACTGGAACGAAAAAAAATTATATTAATGGGATTATAGGTTAAGAGGAAACAAATGAATTTTTTTGGAAATATACTACAAAATGAAATTTTTTTTTTTTGAAAATTGTTGCTTTGTATGGTATATATTAAATTTAATGTCTTACTTACTTAATTTTAAAAGGAACAAAAATATAATGTTGGTTTTATTTAAGTAAAATGAGTTCGTTTTTTTTGTTATAGCTTAACTTAAGTTGATGGTTTCATTTCTGTGACATTTTTATACTTTTTATTAAAATTTAGTTAATCATTGTCAGAAATTATTTCACAGAATGAAGCAGGGTACAAAGCTAACCTTTTACTGAAGATTTTTGTTTGTATGATAGATGGTCAGGTCCTACTTTTCTGAATAAGTAGTAAGTAAGTAGATTAATACTAACCGATGTGGTCTTCTTAAGCTAACCTCTTAGAGGTTTTTCCGACATTTTATTGCAGTTCAAGACCTACTAATTTTATATGGATTCCGAATCATGAATTCCTCTATAGCGGAGAAACTATTTATTGCAAGAAATGGTATTGTAGTGAGTCAATTATTGTCAGCAATTGGACTGGAATGCTAGCATTTTTCCCTCTCTTAAAATTTACATTGCTGCCGCTCATTCAAAGTGCATGTTAAATTCAAAAATATTTATCACAAAGTATCGATCTTACATTCAAGAAGCTCTCGTAGTAGTAGAAATTCTACATCTTTACGACCACAATTTTTACGCACACAATTGTGCTTTTCTCCGTTTTTTACGTACTTTAAAATGTGCACCAAATTTCCTAAATTTTGACTTATACTGTCGGCTGATTTTCTTCTTCTATCTAGACTAATTTTAATTTACTATTGTCCTTCAATCAATTGCTCAGAATTAGAACCAATAGTCCACATTTACTTAGTTACCCTTTTAGATATTTTAAATTTACCAAAAAAAATAAATAATTGTATATAAAAAATTAATATTACAATCAACAAACTCCAAATTTACAATCACAATATTTTACTTCGTATTTTCTTAAACGAATTGTAGTAAATGTATATTAACTTATGCTAATATTTATGTCTGTTTATTATCGTGATTAATTTGATCTGACAAAAAAATAAAAGTTACATTTTTTATGGTTCATTTTGTACTTTTAATTTTTGTACAATTTTGTTGTTGTTGTTGAAAAATTTAGATCAATTTTTTGTTTCCCATTTTTCTTGTAACTATAAAATACAAAACGCATGTTTAACTTACTCTAGTAGCTTTTCGTAACTTTAGTTATTTATTTCTTAAATCATTAATATATCTTTAAATGGAAATTCTTTTTCGTGCCAGTCGTGATTTTGATTACTTTTTCATAATATATTTACATATTTTTCTATAAATTTTTATTAGATTGTTTTTCTTCTCAATTTTAGATTTTTATCGAAAATAAAAGAAATTTTCTCGTATATATATTTTTCATGAACATGATTTTTCGTTTTTGGTTACAATAATTTTTTTTTATTGATTATTTATTTATATTTGATGTAATTTTTTTTTTTTTATAAATATTTATTTATGATTTATTGCATTTAGATTACAAATAATAATAACAATAATCAAAATGATATTAAAAAGTAAATATTATTAATGAAAATTGATCTGAAAGATAATTTAGAAGTTTGAAAAAAAGTTTATGGAAAAATAGTCGTGATTTTAATGTTTTTAAACTCTTTGTTTGAAAAAAAAAACGATATTTTTTAGGTATTTGAAATCATTTGATAAATTTAGAGGAAAGGACTGTTCTAATTATCTAGAATAAAAGAGTTTTCTTCGATTTATTGTCGATTGAAATTTTGAAAAATTGTTTTCAGATTTGTTGGCTATCATTATTTAAAGTGATATTTAAATGTTTATAAAAAAAAATTCTACTTGTTAATGGACTGTAAAGAGTTACCTTAATATTTATCTTCTTTTAGTTGTATATGTATTTATTTCTTTATTGTTGCTGTTATCCAGAAATTCTTGATTTTCTCTACAACTTATTATCAATTTCCAGATTTTCTATCCAATTTAAACCCATTTTTCTGAATGGTGGGCATTACATCAACGATTTTATTTCAACAGTACTCATTCCTCTTCTGGACTAATTGGAATTTTGAATTAAGTAAAATTGGATATACAACAAAAGGTATACGAGTATAACAGGTCAATAACAGTCAGTAAGAAGTCGATGAGATTCATTGCTATACTAAGTCGATTATATATTATGTAGAAACTGAACTCTAATATTGGAAAAAGCTAATGAAAAATCAATTTTAATAGTACAACTATTAATATTTGTGAATTCTTAATTATTATCATAAAAAATATTTTACTTTTATTTAATATTATTTTTTATTGGTAAATTTATAAAATTAAATAATAATTTTTAATATCATTTTACTTTCAAAATAACCATTTAACCTTCTCAAACCTCCCAGTAAAAGAACTAAAGAAAGTAAATTTTCCTATATAATAGTAATAAATTTTCCAATTTTCTATTTGTACAAAAACATTATAAAATAAATAAATTTTCAATAAAATAAATTTTATCACCCATTTTGTGGTCTACATCAGTTGCTATTGCTAGCTAAAATTTCTATATTTATCATTTCAGTTTAATATCTTTTTCATTTTTATTGCAATTCATTAAAATAAATTAGAAAATTTTCTTAGCAATTTAAATTTTTTTTATCTAAAATTTAAAAGTTTTGAGGTTGTAAAAATTTAAAAAAGTAAAATTTAAATTATACCTTCAATATATTTCTAATAACTTATTTTAAAAGTTATAATGGTGGAAAATTATTATTAAAATTTTATATATTTCCAAAATAAAGTTATAGGAAAATTTTAACATTATTGAAAAGTTTTAATAGATTTTTGTACTCTATATATATAAAAAGTGTATCGGAATAAAATAA
This sequence comes from Empis stercorea, assembly GCA_949752835.1. Taxonomy (NCBI): domain Eukaryota; kingdom Metazoa; phylum Arthropoda; class Insecta; order Diptera; family Empididae; genus Empis; species Empis stercorea. Next base: position 11,187,603 of record OX457087.1, read on the forward strand.
TTATTTAAATTTTCAGTAAATATAATTTTTCCCAATCTACACTATGTCTGTCATATGGTATGGTAATATACTCTAACACTTATAATTTATCCGGAAATTTTAATATTATTTACCCAGATGCTGGTTACATGTTAAATATTTTCTTGTAACACCAAAAATTTTTTATTTTTGTTAGTTTTTTTTTTGTAACATGAACTGAAACAAAAATCTTTAAGAGAATTTTATGTTACGGTGGTGTTACTTTACTTATAATTACTATAGTGGTATACATAACTTTTGTATTTTAGAAAACTTTATTAAAACCACATTGTGTACACCAGAAATAATATTAGAGGTAAAAAACAAGTAAAAAATTTTTTAGTTTATGAGAGTATTAAAATTTTACAATGTGCTTTTATTTTCATGAAAATTAAATGATAATTTATTGAATTTAATTTTAAATATAACTGGGAAAAATTATTTATATTAAATTCGCATTATAATTATATGTAGAAATAAATCATATATTTTAAAGTTTATTAGGTAATCTTAATAAAAATTATTATGTTTAATAAAAAATTTTTTTATATCTTTAATATTGTATAAAAGTGTAGAAAATTTGATTTTAAATTATGATTTACTATATTCAGTCAGGTGTTAATATCTTTTTCAAACTATATTCCTATATTTACTTGATCAATAATATTTAGAGAAACTGTTGAACAGATTGTAAAGCTTTAATATTTCTGTAATATTATTGAAGTTGGAAGACTACTTTTTGTAGCTTATGGTAAATAAATAAAATGATTTAATAGAATTTAATAAATAGGCAATTAATTAATGACAACCAGAAAAAACTTGATTATTTATGACATAATAATCAATTGATTTAAAATTCCAAAATTTATTTGGTTAATATTTGTAAGATGTCACCACCGAATTTAGAGATATTCACCTTACAGTTTTGGTTAGTTTTTATAGCTATTTGAAAAGCTTATAAATTATGAAAGAATTTTTGTTAACGAAAAATTTAATTGTTGTGAAATTTTAATCAATTTTTAGTATTAAATTTCTGCAAAAATTTAATTTTAAATTTTCTGCAACAATTCGATTCTATTTTTTTTTAGAATATTCATATTAATTGCATACATTAGTCGATTAGTCTACTAAATTATAATTATTCTGAAAATTTAGGCAGATATCATTGATCTTAAATAATCTAAAAGCTAGTTCAATTTTATATTATTTTCCATAATTTAGCCAAAACTTAAAGTAATTAAGTTTTATCTAAAATTAACTAAGTAATATTTTCAATTGAAGTAAATTTTTCAATTATTAATTAACTATTAAGAGTAATATTAGATTTTCTTCACTGGAATTCAAGTATTTACTTGAACTACAAACTACAAGAAAACTGAGAGCAATTATAGTTATAATACTAAAATTGATAATTATAATTTATTCAGCAAAATTGACTACAATCTAATTTTTAATTATGTACATATATTTAATACTAATACTATTAGAATTATGAGTATATTATTTACTAGAAATCTCTCATTTCTTCAAGCTTTTTAATCTTCTTCATAAATATTTTCTAAGTATATAATAAAAAATTGAAATTCCCTATGAAACTCATTTATCTTAAAATTTCATCCAAAAATTTTGTAATTTTTTTTTAAATCTAACCCAATTTATTTTAATATTCTTAGATGCATAAAGAAATTTAATCAAATTACTAAAAACAACTCAAAAATTAGTAAATTAATTTACAAAAAAAGTATTTTTATAACTATAAAAAATCTTTTATAAAAATATTATAGACCAATTAACAAGCTGTCAGCATAAAACTAAAAATATTATAATATATTATTTAAATTAAAATATAAAAGTTTTCTTGCATTTCATTTTTGTTTTTAAATGAAAAATTAAGAAATATTTTACAAAAACAAAGAATTTTCAAATTTTCATCTTTTCAAATTTAAACTAAAAATATTTTATATTTATTTTTTGTTTAATTAAAATAAAAACTTGACAAACAACAAAAATACTTTACCCTCGAAAAAGTTTAGTCAGTCAGTCAGTCAAAGTGTTTATATATATACATACATATACTTATTTTTGGATATCCAAATGAATCTGCATACCAAAAATTGCTTGCTCATCAATCTTTCAAGAAGTTTTGTTGTTGGTTTTTTTGATTTGTTTTTTGTTTGCCCTGGACTTCAAATTGGATATAAAAATAAACATGGAATTAACATAGTTTTTCACTATATGTATATACATTTTTTAAAATAAATTTTTATCGAAGAGCCGAAAAACAAATGGAATTTATTTTGGAGGTGTTAAATTTGTTACACTTTACGAAATTTTTTGGGGGAAAACTTCAAAAAAAATTTTTTCCGAGTTCCTCGAAGTTCCGAAAATAATGAAATTTGTTAATCCTCCTACGGAATAAAAAAAGAATTTCAAAACGTGATTTTTCTGAATTTGAAAAAAAAATCTGAATTTTAAAAATCAAAAAATCTGTTTACAAATTCTTTTTTTTTGGGTGAAAAACTTGAATTTTAAAAAGCGTGCGGTTTTGAAAGTGATTTTTTTGATATGACAATTTGTTTATTTTTCGTGTGTTGTTTAAAATTTATGGTTAGTAGAAAGTGAATTAAATTAATTATTAACTCCTCCGCTGATATTCGGAAGTTAATATAAAAAAAATTTAAGATGAATTTTTTTTTTGTATACCAAATTTTCAGTAACTAGAGATGGATTGGTGTATTTTATCGCCTACATCTTTTTTTTTCTCAAATTGGAATTTTTTTGGAATTATTTTAACCAAAAAAGGAGATTGAATATAATATTTAATTTTGATTTTCTATTCTGTATATGGCACTTACAAGTTTAAGGAGTTGTCACTTCAAAATGTGATTGATTATTTTCATTTAACACATTTTTTTTATAGAAAGAAACTTTTAGTTTGGACAATATTTTTGTTTTGTTTTGGTCAAATTAATTGAAGAAAAATATTTTTTATAAAATATTAAATTGATTTTAATTGGAAAAAGGGAATTTTATTTGTTTTACAAAAAAATATTGTGACCGTTGGGAGGCAATTTAACAAATTTGATCGTGGTTGTAAAATATCGAAAATAAACTTTGGGATCACCTAATAAAGAACATGATTCTTATCATTTACAGAAAAGAAGTGGGTTAATGTCAACTCTTATTAGTATAGTTGACATTATTAATGTAAATTTTTCAACTTCCATTGGCCTGCGTGCACGTTTGGGATGTAATCTTGACTTAAATTGATTGTGTCAAATTAAGTTTTTTAATTTCAATTATGATCACTTTTTGTGTGTTTGTTTTTTCTGTTGTTGGTTAATGTGCTTTTGCCTTGGTGCCATATCCCACAAATTAATGTTTGTCTTTATTTCTGAACTCATTGGGGGCTTTCAAAAATGCATCTTCAGCTTGTAGTCGGTGTGTTGGACATTTGGTACTTATGGTACGTTAAGTTGAAGCTGGTCGATCTTGGTAGGAAAATCTAATAAAAATTAACTTTTGGAATTAAATTTTAAATGTTATTCGCAATTAGATTGATTTAAAACTCGAAAAACTCAATTCTTATATCAAATTCGACTTTTATACGTAAAAAATTGACTTTTATTTACCAAGTTTTACCAAAAAAAATGAATTAATTTGATTTAAACTTAATTTTTTTTGACAAAATTACTTTAATTTCAATTTACCTGAAAAACATTAAACAATTAACAATTGTCAAAATATTCGAAAAATGAAAATAACTAAGATAAAAAATAAATATTTAATTTTTAAAAACAAATAAATTAGTTTATTGCTTTCAATTTATTCAAGAAAATAGAAATATTTATAAATAAAAAAATTCCAATCAATACTCAATTTTTATTTAGAATAAACAAATATAACCTAAAAAAAATGTAAATATAAAAATAAACTCGAATCTATCGAATAAAGAATTTTTGTATGCACAAAATTCCCAGTTAGTTAGAAAGCTTATAAATATACTTTCTTCTTATAAGCGAGTATCTTTTTAATATATTCTCTGTCAGAAATGTTAATTTATCAAGTAAATATAAAATCATGAAAATGTCAATAATAATTCACTATATGTATATTGATGATTGGGTAGTATGGTATGGTATACATCTCTATTTAATTTTAATGGATATAAATAGAGAGAAAAAAAAATTTATTTTTGCAGTTGTTTAAATAAAAGTGCAGTAAGAAAAATGACATTTAAATATATGATTCATAATTACACACAATTCTTCAATTCTTATATTTGAGGTATTAAAAACATAGGGTGAAACATTTTTGTGGTTTGTTAGAATGAGGGAACTTTTAGAATAGATTTAAGGCAAAAGTATATTTTCTTATTTGAAATTTCTAACGATTTTTAAATTCATTTTCGTTTTTCGGAAGTCGAAAATTAAATTAATTTTACAGATGGAATACAATTCAATTTGGAAATTGGCAACCACAATTAAACCCGTCCATCTTCTGTTAGTATATATTGAAGAATTCATTGAAAATTTTGGAATTTAATAAATTGAATTGTAGTCCGATTTAGAGTGCCTGTTTTTGGCATAAACTTATTTTCATTACTATAATTTTTAAATGATTGAATATTGATTATAGTTGTGGTGTATTTTGTGCAACTAATATGTGTTAGAAATTTGAAAATTTGCAATTGTTCTCCTGAAATTCTTTATTTAATTCTGACATTGCATAGTTTTGTGTGATGCTGATGGACAATTTCAACTGTTATACAAAACCCAAAATCTTAAAAACAGATATTTGTATTTAATGCAAAAGATTTAACCACACTATTTAATTATATTGCAACTAAATTTTCTCAATGTTTTTAGTGAAAGTAATTATGGATTAATCACCCTGTTCTTATTATACTCCTGATCCTGTTCATATACTTTAAAAACCACATTAACTCATACACACCTTATAAGCATCCCACCTATCCCAAAACCACCAATATATGTATAGTATGTTGTTATTCCCCTATACTTGTGAAATATATCAGACATTTACTTATATGTATAACCTCAATTATTTTTGTTTTGCATTAAAATCGTTTTTAGTGATTTTTTTGGTTTTTTACTTGGAAAAAGTAATAATATTTTTGCCAAAATATAACAAAGAAAACAGTGGAAAATAATAATGATCAAAACCGCCTAAAGAGCGTGGGCTAAATGCAAATTAAAAATAAACATAATTTGTGGTAAACATTTAAAACGTTTTTGTTATCATTTTCGTTGGTGGGTTAAAAAAAAACAGTTTTTTTTTCAAAAGCTGTCGTTTTTTTATTTAAACTTTCTTGAGACAATCAAAATTTTCACATATATGGTAAACCAAAAAAAAAAAAAAAATAATAACATTTACAATTTTACTGACATCGCGAAGATAGGTAAAAAAGAAAAGAGTAGGTGTCCACAGTTAAATAAATTTTATATATCTCTGAATGAACCTACATTTTTTTAGTATGGTTTTTCACTATGTAGCAATAAACACATTTCAACTTTTGTGGTTGAAATGGAAATATATACCCATTATTTATTGTTTATAACCCACGCTCTATGGTAAAGGTTAAAATGAACATCCAGTCCACCACAAAAAGTCTATTACACCAAAGGATTTTTTTTATAATAATTTTTTTTAGCTTTAATAAGCATAAAATTTCGTCAAAGAGAGTTTAATTGAATCTTGAAATTATTGAATCAAATGTATAAGATCGAAATTCAAATGCGAATCAATAAAATATAGTGCAAAATAAATTTATACTTTCTTGCATAGGATTGAATTGAAATGCGCGTATATTAATTTATGTACGCGCTTTTTTACTATTTTTGCGAAAATTTCAAAATATTTCTGTCGGTACGACACAACTGGTAATTTTCAATTCAGATAATCTTGAACATTGTTTTTGGAGCAAATGATTTAATATTCATTTTAAATAGAGTGGTATATGAACAAATTTTTACTTTCATGTCGTGAATTTATTATATTTCTTTTGTATTATAATCGAAAGGGAAATGAAAAATAAAAAAAAAAGTATTTTATCGACCGATTTATATTTTTCCGCAAATAAAAAAATTGAATTGGAGTTTTTATATGACAAATTGTTTGTTTTTGGGCAATGTTTATGTACAAATTATTGAAGTATAAAGATTTCATTTTTAAAATTTGTTTTATGAAAATTTTTATTTAGTGCGGAAATGAAATGTTTAAAAGGATTAAAGATTTTGTATAGGATAGGTACAACAAGTCAGGGGAGAAAGTTTGTTAATTAATTATGTAAATAAATTTTTTGTTTATATATTTTATGTGCACAATTTAGGCAGGAAATGATCTATAAAATTATTGTAGACATTTATTTTTATAACGATTACATTTTTTAATGTAAGTATTTAGTGATTTAAATTAAATGATAATGTAGTTTTGTTAAAAAAGGCAGTCAGTGCTAAGGATCGGATTAAATATATATGTATGCTTTTCAGTAATCAATCATGCAGAAATATTAGCCAAATTTTATAGTATAATTTGGTTAATATTCCTGAACGATTGATTCAAATGTAGGAATTCGAGATATATTGCTGGCTCTTTGTCTTAGGTGTTCATATTTCCATTATATTTTCTTATCTTACAGATAAAAAAGGAACATAGTAATTTACATTTTATTTTATATTTAGAATATAAAAACTCAATACCCAGCTGTTGTAAATTAGCAGTTCTATAAAATTAACCTGCTATGTCAAATAAACCATCAGCTCTGAAAATTATTACAAATTTTTATATTGTTCTACCAGTTTAACTTCGATATTCATTATAATTTTTTCTTCAATTGAATGGCTCATTAATTCCAAGCTAATTCGACTATAGATTACCATGAATATAATTTTCTTTATTCCCAAACTTCTTCTCTATTTTAATGGTCACGTTTTTAGAGTAAATTAGGTTAGATTAAAAGGTGGCGATGACACCTACAATACTATTTGAGACATACATTTTTTTAATCCTTTCGTTTTTTTTTTGAAACAATAGTAAAAATCGTGAATAATTTTTCTCTAGAAATTTTGGAATTAGATTTGAGAGTAACTATAAAAATATTAAATAATTAAAAGAATAATTAATGGTTAATTTTACACAATAAAAAAAAATTAATTTATTTACTATTCAACAGCAAAAAAATTATGGAAAGCTCCTTTTCCCTCCACATCAGTTCTTTAATGTTTGTCAAAAAAAATAAAATTTTTTATATTTTCATGTATACTAAAATGCTTTTTTTTATGCTGAAATTAAATTATTTATGTTGTACAATATTTTAATATGTTTTGTACATAAATATAAAATAAATTAATGATGGTATATAATTATCACATTTGTAACATGAAATGTTTTTAATTGTTCACACACTAACACACTAAGAAAAAGAATGTCAGTTTTTTTATTTGTTTTGCAAAATTTACAATTTTTGTTGTCATGACTAATTAAGCTGTTGTGTGGAAATGCAAATAAAAAGCTTCATTCTCTCTAGACAAAAATATGATTATTAAAATTTTATAGTATATTATAAAAAAAGGATGGATTAATAATGTTAATTTGTGGTACATATTTTTTTTATATTAAAGATAATATTAAATTAGATCTAATATGTTAATTACTTTAGATTATATGATGTCAACAACATTAATTAAAATTTTTTTTCGTAAATAATAAAAGCTGTTAATTATATAGTACAAGAGCTATGTATAAGTAGGTATAAACTAGTTTACCTAATAGCAAATTTAGATAACAAAATCTGTTAATTTGTTCAGAAGAAATTATAATCGATTTTAGTGGATTTTTTTTCTCTGAAAATTTATTTGCTCCAGGACTGAAACAAGTTTAGACAATTACAATAATAAACTTTGAATTATTTCAGGTTTTTTTCTAGATGTCTTTTAGACGAATATAATGTAATTTTTATATATTTGAGTTATGCAATATATTATTTTCACAGAGTAATAATTTTGTGTTTATCGATTGTGGTATACAAATATCGAACAATTTTAATTCTGGGTATGCAAATATCGATCTATCGAAAACAATATTAACTTCTTTATTTTCTAAAGTGTAAGTGCTATTTGAAAATGTAATTTGTAGAGTACAAAGAGATAGTTGCCTATGCCTATCTGCAAATAATGATCTCTTGGTATGATCTAAAAATTAAATTTTGAAATAGTACTTTGCAAAATACATTTTTTTCTGGGTGCCTTTTAGACGAATATAATCAAGCTTCATCAATTTTACATCAAGCTACATCAAGCTTCATCAATTTTCAGAGTCTCTATAATCTAAAATTTGTACCATTACCCAATTGTGTCTGTCAAATAACACCATTTTACTTTAATAATTTTTACATTTTTTACAGTGTAAACAATTTTCATCTTAGAGTGACATCAATTATTAACAAAACTCGAATCAGTTCATTAATTTAAGTTATTAATTTAGCATATATACTTCCTATTTTACATTTTGTCATTGAAGATACTCATTTAATTCATAGCTCTGACTCTACTATCCGTTCAGCACGTGCCATTTATGTTAAGTAAATATTAATCATTTTGGTTAGGATTACAAAATTTTCCAAGGTTATCGTCCAATTAAAATTTATAATATTAAACCAATTTTTTTCCATGCTTATACTATTTAGTTAGTTCAAAAATATTCATTAGTTAATTTTTCCCTATAGTAATGAGCTTAAAATTATTTAATACTCTCTTGTTGAATATTTTGTTTCAAGGTTCAATATAATTTATTCATAATAAGAAAAATTTACCACTTTTATTTGCATTTTTTTTGTCGTAAAATATCTAATATTTTCTATATACCAAAAATTATATACAATCTTTAATGGATTTGAAATTTAAAATATACTGTTAAAATATAGTCTTAATTTTCAATTACGCTATTATTAATTATAGTTGTTACCAAAACATTTTCGTCCATTAATTTTAAATATAAAAAATAAATAAATAATTTTTCATCGAAACAAAAAATTTATTTATCAAGTTTAATTTTAGTTTAAGCTATGTACAGACAGAAAGTGAAAAGGTCGTGAAAAAATTATGTAAAATTTGTACATTTAAACCTAAAATAAAAAAGAAAAGCCAAATTTCAGTCAAATATAATTATTGTAAAAAGTCAAATATATAATGTTTTTTCTTCAAACTGATATTCATCTAGCAACATAATCATTTTCAATCATATTGAAATTGATAATTCTAATTCATATAATTTTAAATATTTGATAATAAAAACGTCAAAATATTAATTTTTCACGTTCAATAAATGTACAGATCATTAGTATAGTCGTGAAAAATTTGATATTTTAAGGTTCGTGTCTCTGATAAATAATTTTCATTTCACGTCAAGTGTGTACTACTTTGTTGCTGAGATTCCAAATAATGATACAGAAGTTACACAAAAATATATATTAAATGAACAAAATCAATATCAAGATTTAATTCAAGATAATTTTAAGGACATTTGTCGTAATTTATCATGGGTTGTAAATGGGCAACGAAAAAATGTTCAATCGCAAAATTTATCATAAGAACTGATGATATGATGATGATGTTGTGTTTAATCTTTAATATTAATTATGTGGCAAGCTTGTTAGAAAAATTTCAATTTAAATTTAACAATATAACAGAATTTATTGCTGGTAAAATTCGGAGAGTTGAAACACCAATGCGGGATGAGGAATCAAAATTTTATGTTACTCATGATGAATATAAGGATACTGTATATCCTCTTCATACAATAGGAATGTTATAAGAAATCCAATAAGAGCTAAGAAAGTATTAATTGTATCACAAAAAGTCATATATTTCCTGGAATTTTAAGGAATAAATTACAAATACCATTACATCAGTTACATAGTTGGTATACAGTTGAATCAAATGATATACATTGTTGTGTCAAACACATGAAAGAATTTCGATATGAATGTGAATATGTTGTTGTTGAAAATGGCGGCGATATTGGATTATTGGAAGAATTTATAAATGAAACAGAAAATTGTATTGGTATATGTACGAAACGTCCACATTGTACTGTTGATCCTGATATAACAGAAATTTGCTAATGAGCGTTTTATAAAAATATTTAATTTGTATAAATGAAATTTTAAGGAAGTTAAGTCCTGGATTGAAAAATCATTATTGTATTTGTATTTATTCAAACATAAAATTAACATAAAAAATTTAAATTTAAATGTTTATTTTCTCAATAAAAAATTAATGTTATGATAATTTGATAATTACATAAATAATTTAAAATTATAATATGATGTTGAATTTTTCCAAAAACTAAAACAAACGAAAAACAAACATTAAATTTTCTATTTAACGATTTCTATCATTAGTAGACTTAAATTCTAAAAAACTAACATATATCATCAATTGATTTCCTTGGAACAGGACCGGTAACACATTTTTCAATATCACATTTTTTAAGTGCTTGAGAAAATTTTAAAAATAATTGTTTATCTCCATCATTTGGTCCAACAAAATAATCACATTTATATCCATATTCTTCTATATCGCTTATACAACAATAAATATCATTTGCATCAAAAGTATACCAACTAGTTAAATTAATTAAATCAAAATGAATTTGGTTTCTTAAAACTCCAGTAAAAAAAACATCTTCAAGCCTAAAATATGTTGTGTTTTGCGAAGCAATAATTAAATTTCTAGCTGTTTTTGTATTTATTATATACAAATTTCCATCTACAAAATCTGGAAACCATCTATTTTCATAGTCTAAAAAATTATCATCAAAATGGTTGCGTGAATCTTTTAATCGGTCAATGTTAATATTTATATTGCCTGCAGCAAAATTTTTGTATCTTAAACTAATTGGTAAATTTTTTACATAATCTGTTACAAAATTAATATCAAAAACTGTATCATCATCTGTTTTTATGATATATTTTACTTGTGAACATCTTTTTAGTACCCATTTAAATCCCATAGCAACTTTATATGTTAAATTCCAATAATGATCTATAAAATTTCCTTGTATTAAATCATTATATTGTATTTGTTCATCAATTAATTGTTGCTGTGTAAAATTATATTTATGTGGAATTTCAGCAATAAGAAATATCCTTAAAAATTTCATTTCGATAAGTTTTTCTTGTGAAATGACCTCACGATTTACTAAACGCATTTTTTGATTACTGAACTTTGATGTTACCAATATAATACCTGAATAATTAATACATAATAAATAATTAGATTATGTTTTTTAGTAATAAAACATATTAAAATTACCGAAAAGACTTCTTTCATAATAGCATATATTATTGTAGATTAAGAATTTGAAATTATCTAAATCAATTAATCGATTATCTTCAATTCCATCTCTGTCAGACCAAAGTACAAGTAATATTAAAATAATTATTACGCTTATGATTATTAACTTTTTATACAATTTTTCAATTTTTAGCCACATATTAAAAAAAAAATTGTTTATGGAATTTTATAATTTACAACAGCAACAAAAAGTATGGTTAAAAATAATGCAAATAAAGAATATGAATAATTAATTTTAAAGTGTGCAAATCATGCATAAAGCGAGCTCTTTATATAGAGCTGCCAAACAAATTTCGGTACAAACAACGTGAAAACAAATATAGAAAGAAACACAATTTTCAACCAAAATTCCAAAGTAAAATTCAATCTACCCAAGTTCCATCAAATATAATAATAAAAAAACGAAAATTTATTCTCTTATGAAGAGATTACTAATATTTTTAATGAGTTACTTATCAGTTTAAGAGATTGTAAAACGAAAGTCAATTAAATGTTATAGCTCATTTAACTTTTAAATATATTTATAATGCCTCTAACAAGTAATAATCTTAAGGTCTTTTTTGGAATGCGCAAAGCATTACCAGCAAATACAAACAAATTGAATTTTTATAAACTTTAGAAAAAGAAAACATACAAATTGCTGCTATTTCTGAATCTTGGCTAAAATCGCAAAATACTTTCTTCAGTGATAACTACACAACAATATTTATAGCAATGATAGGGATGATTCGATGAAAGGTGGTTGAGTAGCACTGTTGATAGATAAAAAAATCTCTCATTGTCACAGCCCTTCAAAACTAAAATATTTGAAAATATTGGAGTTAAAATTTGCACATATAATTTTGATGATCTAAGAATATTTGCGGTTTATTTTAAGGGCGGAAATCAAACCAAAATTACTGCTGAGCAATTTAAATTTGATCTGCAAGTTTTTAATAAAATTGCAGGAAACTATATAATTATCGGAGATATAAATGCTAGGCATAATTACTGCAATTGTAATAGAAATAATGCATGGGGCTAGCTATTATACAATAAATTATTCTCTAGTAACTTTTCTATGTTATACCCCCCGAACCGTACTATCCACATACGCTTAGAGGTAGTCCCTCAACAATTGACTTATTAGTAACTATAACCACAAACTAATAAACTTTATATAGACGATTATATTACAATATCATTTTTGTCTACAATTTTCTAGCTCCATAAAGAGAAAAAATGATATGTTCTCGAAAAAAGTAGAAAATGTAGAATAAAAAGTAAAGAGAAAAACGAATTTCTCTACTTTTTATTCTAGATTTTCCAGAATTATATCATTTTTTCTTATAGCCAGAAAATTGTAGACAAAAATGATATTATAATATAATCGTCTCTATAACTTCACCAAATTTCTTGATACTTCTTTGACTATAAATAAATTAAATTCAGATCATCTACCAGTTGTTTTTAACATACATAACTCTCCGTTATACAGCACCACAAAATACAGGTTAAATTGCAGCAAAGCACACTGCCCAAAATTTAAAAGTCTTTTAAAAAGTAATATTGTTATTAGCGAACTTGTTAATTTACAGTCTCCTTCACCAGAAATTATAGATTTACACATTGAATTGACACTATTTTAAATATTATAAATAAATCCGTGGAAAAGTTGGCAGAGAACGAGACAATTTATTGAAAAAGTTAGAGTAACAAATTTAAATAGTATAATTAGAGAAAAATTAGTCAACATATATAACAATAAATTTTCTAATAAATTAAGTGCGCTCACAAAAAATTGTAAACCTTTCTGGAATATAGCAGAATATTAAAAAATAAGATTTTTGGTATATACCGACTGTGAAAAGTCAAAATCAAATAGCTACACCTAAATTTAATGTTAAACCTAAATTTCAGTGATGATCACACTAAAAAAATTATCAATGATAACATTTTGAAACTATTAAACGATCAAATATTTACTTGCAAACATAAATCTACTAAAGAAATTAAAAAAACATATTTTTTCACGTAGAAATAATAAAGCACCTGGGTCTGAGTACTAAAACATGTTGAAAATACAACAGTCGTATATCTTTCTAAAAATTACAATGTATGTTTAAAAATTGGGTAGTTTTCTCAAACTTGGAAAATTTCTTCAGTAGTCCCTATAGCAATACCTAACAAAATAAAATCGGATCCTCGTAGCTACACACCAATCAGTTTATACTCCTTGAGCAAATTAATTTTATACGTAAATATGACAAATTTTTTGAAAAATGTTTGAAAGAGAGAATTATGAATTTCGTTGATGAAAATAATATATTTCCTGCAGAGCAATTTGGATTTCGGTCTTTTCATGCAGTAAGCCATCAAGTTGCTAGAATAAATAAGTTAATTAAACAAATTTAGCTAGTAGAAACTCTACGGTTTGATTACATTAGATATCGAAAATGCGTTCGACTCAGTTTGGCATTCAATAAATTAATTGAAATAAATTAATTAAATGAATTAATATTAACATTTTAAATAGAGTGGTATATGAACAAATTTTTACTTTCATGTCGTGAATTTATTATATTTCTTTTATATTATAATCGAAAGGGAAATGAAAAATAAAAAAAAAAATATTTTATCGACCGATTTATATTTTTCCGCAAATAAAAAAATTGAATTGGAGTTTTTATATGACAAATTGTTTTTTTTTGGGCAATGTTTATGTACAAATTATTGAAGTATAAAGATGTCATTTTTAAAATTTGTTTTATGAAAATTTTTATTTAGTGCGGAAATGAAATGTTTAAAAGGATTAAAGATTTTGTATAGGATATGTACAACAAGTCAGGGGAGAAAGTTTGTTAATTAATTATGTAAATTAATTTTTTGTTTATATATTTTATGTGCACAATTTAGGCAGGAAATGATCTATAAAATTATTGTAGACATTTATTTTTATAACGATTACATTTTTTAATGTAAGTATTTAGTGATTTAAATTAAATGATAATGTAGTTTTGTTAAAAAAGGCAGTCAGTGCTAAGGATCGGATTAAATATATATGTATGCTTTTCAGTAATCAATCATGCAGAAATATTAGCCAAATTTTATAGTATAATTTGGTTAATATTCCTGAACGATTGATTCAAATGTAGGAATTCGAGATATATTGCTGGCTCTTTGTCTTCGGTGTTCATATTTCCATTATATTTTATTATCTTACAGATCAAAAGGAACATAGTAATTTCCATTTTTATTTAATTGAATACCCAGCTGTTGTAAATATACAAGTTCTGTTAAATTAACCAGCTCTGTAAGTTAGCAGTTCTATAAAATTAACTAGGTCTGTATAATTAACAAATTTTGTAAAATGAACCAGCTCTGTAAAATATCTTTCTACTGAAAAATTAATACAAAATTTTATAATTGTTCTACCACTTTAACTTTGATATTTATTAGAATTCCAAGCTAATTCGACTATAGATTACCATGAATATAATTTTCTTTATTCCCAAACTTGTTCTCTATTTTATTTCCCAAACCTATTCATAGATTTAATTCAGAATAATCTTTTTAAAATAAATTATTCTAATAAAGTTATAAAAAAAACTATATTGATTCTTTCAAATTTTCCTATTTCCCATTTGAAATTAAATTAAAACTCCCGCTATCCACTCCATTATGCTTTTATTCAATTTATTGTACTTTTTCAAACAAAATGAATAAATTAATTTCTTTATTAGCCGTCAATGAACTAAAATTCTAAAACAATTTCATTTATAATTCAAAATCTAATCAGAGAAACCACAAAAAAACATTTTTCTTATAGATAATTTATAATCAAAAAAATTGTAAAACAGAAACTATTAAAAAAAAATTCAATATTGATCAACCATTTTTTTTATCTTAAAAAAATTATATTATCGAAAAAATTGGACCAGAAAAAAAAGCCAAAGTATTTAAAATTTAAATTTGGTCGTTAAAATAAAATTCAAAAAGAGTAGCCGCAAACAGCCAAATGAAAATGTACAAACATATATGATTATTTATACAAAATATATTTTTCATCTCAATCAATCAAATTAATTATATATTTAAAATTATAAAAATAAAATTTAAATGTTATATACTTTAATCTTGGAAAAGTTGAAATTTTATGTATATATGACACGTGCGTCAATTTAAAATCCGTTGAAACATTAAATCGGAGTTCATTGTTCGTTAATTTTTCGTATATACTCGTATAAAATAAAAGTGATCGTGTGAGCGTAAATCACCAGGTGGTCAAAATTTATATAAATAAATGATTAATGGTCACGTTTTTAGAGTAAATTAGGTTAGATTAAAAGGTGGCGATGACACCTACAATACTATTAGAATTAAATTGAAATTTATATGAATTTTTTGGGACATAAAATTTTTTAATCGTTTTTCTTTTTTGAAACAATAGTAAAAATCGTGAATAATTTTTCTCTAGAAATTTTTGAATTTATTGGTCTGTCAGTTTATTGATTATTTAGCAGATTGTAAAAGAAAAACTTTTTAATGGATAATAAAGTAATTATAACGAATTAAGAAAAGGGGAGATTGTTCATAGAGTTTTAATTTTTAAGAATGGTAAGCAAATTACACAGGTTGCTGAATTTAATTATAAAATTTTCATATTTCGACAAATTTCAACTAATTTATATTTTTAATATGTATGTATAAGGAAATTTTTTTTGAATGGCATCGATCGTCTTTGATTGTCAATTGTAGAACTCAATCAGCGATCAATCAAACTCTGATTTAATTCTATTAAACTTTTTCTTCAAAACCTTGTAACTGAAAATTATGGTGCAAAGTTTCCCATTTATTGTTAATTAAAACTTTTGGAATTTGATTTCCCAAAAATATAAAGGATTTAACATATTAGATATAAATTTATAATCTTGCTATAATAAACTAATGACAAATTAAGGACAAATTTAGATAACCAAAGACAGAAAAATATCCTGGACTTTGACTACAATAAAAAAAATATAATGCCTGGTTTTCACTCGCGTCTTATAAGCCGCGACTAAGTTAGCCACATGGCAAAAATCTGGCTCGTGAGCTGCACATGATTTTCAGTTGTGGCTTAGTTAGTCACAGTTAATTTGACGTTAAATTAAAAAAAAATATTATAAAAAACGTTGATATTTTCAAATTGAAATTTCCAAATTTTTTATATTAAATTTTATAATTTAAAATAATTTCAATAATCTTAATTAATCTTAATTGCCATAATGCGGCTGTGGCTTACTTGAGTCACATTTTCCCTAGTCCTTATGAGCTGCAGATAAAATTTGGAGCATTCCTATAGGTTAAAAATCTGTGGCTAACTTAGTCGCGGCTCATTAAACGCGAGTGAAAACCAGGCATTGTTTAAAGTCAGTTATTTATCGTCATCGTTAATAGTCATGGTTTTATATCTTTCTTTATATTCTAAATACAATTAAATAGCAATAGCATTATACGCACAAGAAACCAAGAAGCTTATCTGTTTTAATTAGTAGATTAGCTATAAATTTAAAGTCAGTTCATAAATTGACTTGAAATGAGTAAATTATTATTTATTCATAATAATTAAAAAACAATGCATTAATTCTAATAGTAGTCATTTCTAATAAAAACCTATTTAAAGACGAGGTGACTATATGGAAATTTCATTTAAACTCATTTGTCAGACATTAAAAATATAATTTTTAAAAAATTTATTTAAAATGAATCAATAAAGAAATTTCTCTCAAATCTAAATTATTCATTATTGAATAAAAAAAATAACTATAAAAATATTAAATAATTAAAAGAATAATTAATGGTTAGTTTTACACAATAAAAAAAAATAATTTATTTACTATTCAACAGCAAAAAAATTATGGAAAGCTCCTTTTGCCTCCACATCAGTTCTGTAATGTTTGCCAAAAAAAATAAAAAATTTTATATTTTCATGTATACTAAAATGCTTTTTTTATGCTGAAATTAAATTATTTATGTTGTACAATATTTTAATATGTTTTGTACATAAATATAAAATAAATTAATGATGGTATATAATTATCACATTTGTGACATGAAATGTTTTTAATTGTTCACACACTAACACACTAAGAAAAAGAATGTCATTTTTTTTATTTGTTTTGCAAAATTTACAATTTTTGTTGTCATGACTAATTAAGCTGTTGTGTGGAAATGCAAATGAAAAGCTTCATTCTCTCTAGACAAAAATATGATTATTAAAATTTTATAGTATATTATAAAAAAAGATGGATTAATAATGTTAATTTGTGGTACATATTTTTTTTATATTAAAGATAATATTAAATTAGATCTAATATGTTAATTACTTTAGATTATATGATGTCAACAACATTAATTAAAATTTTTTTTCGTAAATAATAAAAGCTGTTAATTATATAGTACAAGAGCTATGTATAAGTAGGTATAAACTAGTTTACCTAATAGCAAATTTAGATAACAAAATCTGTTAATTTGTTCAGAAGAAATTATAATCCATTTTAGTGGATTTTTTTTCTGTGAAAATTTATTTGCTCCAGGACTGAAACAAGTTTAGAAAATTACAATAATAAACTTTGAATTAATCTAAAATTTGTACCATTACCCAATTGTGTCTGTCAAATAACACCATTTTACTTTAATAATTTTTACATTTTTTACAGTGTAAACAATTTTCATCTTAGAGTGACATCAATTATTAACAAAACTCGAATCAGTTCATTAATTTAAGTTATTAATTTAGCATATATACTTCCTATTTTACATTTTGTCATTGAAGATACTCATTTAATTCATAGCTCTGACTCTACTATCCGTTCAGCACGTGCCATTTATGTTAAGTAAATATTAATCATTTTGGTTAGGATTACAAAATTTTCCAAGGTTATCGTCCAATTAAAATTTATAATATTAAACCAATTTTTTTCCATGCTTATACTATTTAGTTAGTTCAAAAATATTCATTAGTTAATTTTTCCCTATAGTAATGAGCTTAAAATTATTTAATACTCTCTTGTTGAATATTTTGTTTCAAGGTTCAATATAATTTATTCATAATAAGAAAAATTTACCACTTTTATTTGCATTTTTTTTGTCGTAAAATATCTAATATTTTCTATATACCAAAAATTATATACAATCTTTAATGGATTTGAAATTTAAAATATACTGTTAAAATATAGTCTTAATTTTCAATTACGCTATTATTAATTATAGTTGTTACCAAAACATTTTCGTCCATTAATTTTAAATATAAAAAATAAATAAATAATTTTTCATCGAAACAAAAAATTTATTTATCAAGTTTAATTTTAGTTTAAGCTATGTACAGACAGAAAGTGAAAAGGTCGTGAAAAAATTATGTAAAATTTGTACATTTAAACCTAAAATAAAAAAGAAAAGCCAAATTTCAGTCAAATATAATTATTGTAAAAAGTCAAATATATAATGTTTTTTCTTCAAACTGATATTCATCTAGCAACATAATCATTTTCAATCATATTGAAATTGATAATTCTAATTCATATAATTTTAAATATTTGATAATAAAAACGTCAAAATATTAATTTTTCACGTTCAATAAATGTACAGATCATTAGTATAGTCGTGAAAAATTTGATATTTTAAGGTTCGTGTCTCTGATAAATAATTTTCATTTCACGTCAAGTGTGTACTACTTTGTTGCTGAGATTCCAAATAATGATACAGAAGTTACACAAAAATATATATTAAATGAACAAAATCAATATCAAGATTTAATTCAAGATAATTTTAAGGACATTTGTCGTAATTTATCATGGGTTGTAAATGGGCAACGAAAAAATGTTCAATCGCAAAATTTATCATAAGAACTGATGATATGATGATGATGTTGTGTTTAATCTTTAATATTAATTATGTGGCAAGCTTGTTAGAAAAATTTCAATTTAAATTTAACAATATAACAGAATTTATTGCTGGTAAAATTCGGAGAGTTGAAACACCAATGCGGGATGAGGAATCAAAATTTTATGTTACTCATTATGAATATAAGGATACTGTATATCCTCTTCATACAATAGGAATGCTATAAGAAATCCAATAAGAGCTAAGAAAGTATTAATTGTATCACCAAAAGTCATATATTTCCTGGAATTTTAAGGGATAAATTACAAATACCATTTCATCAGTTAAATAGTTGGTATATAGTTGAATCAAATGATATACATTGTTGTGTCAAACACATGAAAGAATTTCGATATGAATGTGAATATGTTGTTGTTGAAAATGGCGGCGATATTGGATTATTGGAAGAATTTATAAATGAAACAGCAAATTGTATTGGTATATGTACGAAACGTCCACATTGGACAGTTGATCCTTATGTAACTGAAATTTGCTAATGAGTGTTGTATAAAAATATTTAAATTGTATAAAATAAATTTTAAGGAAGTTAAGTCCTGCATTGAAAAATCATTATTGTATTTGTAATTATTCTAAAATAAAATTAACATAAAAAAATTTAAATTGAAATGTTTATTTTCCCAATGAAAAATTAATGTTATGATAATTTGATAATTACATAAATATTTTATAATTATAATATGATGTTGAATTTTTCCAGTAACTAAAACAAATGAAAAACTAACATTAAATTTTCTATTTAATGTTATCTATCATTAAGTAGCTTAAATCTAATAACTTACATATAAAAATTGATTTCTCTTCAACAGGACCGGTAACACATTTTTCAATATCACATTTTTTAAGTGCTTGAGAAAATTTCAAAAATAATTGTTTATCTCCATAATTTGGTCCAATAATATAATCACATTTATATCCATATTCTTCTATATCGCTTATACAACAATAAATATCATTTGCATCAAAAGTATAACAAATAGTTAAATTAATTAAATCAAAATGAATTTGGTTTCTTAAAACTCCAGTAAAAAAAACATCTTCAAGCCTAAAATATGTTGTGTTTTGCGAAGCAATAATTAAATTTCTAGCTGTTTTTGTATTTATTATATACAAATTTCCATCTACAAAATCTGGAAACCATCTATTTTCATAGTCTAAAAAATTATCATCAAAATGGTTGCGTGAATCTTTTAATCGGTCAATGTTAATATTTATATTGCCTGCAGCAAAATTTTTGTATCTTAAACTAATTGGTAAATTTTTTACATAATCTGTTACAAAATTAATATCAAAAACTGTATTATCATCTGTTTTTATAATATATTTTACTTGTGAACATCTTTTTAGTACCCATTTAAATCCCATACCAACTTTATATGTTAAATTCCAATAATTATCTATAAAATTTCCTTGTATTAAATCATTATATTGCATTTGTTCATCAATTAACTGTTGCTGTGTAAAATTATATTTTTGTGGAATTTCAGCAATAAGAAATATCCTTAAAAATTTCATTTCGATAAGTTTTTCTTGTGAAATGACCTCACGATGTACTAAACGCATTTTTTGATTACTGAACTTTGATGTTACCAATATAATACCTGAATAATTAATACATAATAAATAATTAGATTATGTTTTTTTAATGATAAAACATATTAAAATTACCGAAAAGACTTCTTTCGTAATAGCATATATTATTGTCGATTAAGACTTTGAAATTATCTAAATCAATTAATCGATTATCTTCAATTCCATCTCTGTTAAACCAAAGTACAAGTAATATTAAAATAGTTATTAGGTTTATGATTATTAACTTTTTATACAATATTTTAATTTTTAGCCACATATTAAAAAAAAAATGGTTTATGGAATTTTATAATTTACAACAACAACAAAAAGTATGGTTAAAAATAATTTAAATAAAGAATATGAATGATTAATTTTAAAGTGTGCAAATCATGCATAAAGCGAGCTCTTTATATAGAGCTGCAAAATAAATTTCGGAACAAACAACGAAACAACGTGAAAAGAAATGAAATAAAGAAACAAACACAATTTTCAACCAAAATTCCAAAGTAAAATTCAATCTACCCAAGTTCCATCAAATATAATAATAAAAAAATCGAAAATTTATTCTCTTATGAAGAGATGACTAATATTTTTAATGAGTTACTTAACAGTTTAAGAGATTGTAAAACGAAAGTAGATCAATTAAATGTTATAGCTCATTAATGTCTCTCACAAGTAATAATCTTAAAGTCCTTTTTGGAATGCGCAAGGCATTACCAGCAAATACAAACAAATTGAATTTTTAGAAACTTTAGAAAATGAAAACATACAAATTGCTGCCATTTCTGAATCTTGGCTAAAATCGCAAAATACTTTCTTCAGTGATAACTACACTACAATATATAAAGGAATGACAGGGATGATTCGATGAAAGGTGGTGGAGTAGCACTGTTGATAGATAAAAAAATCTCTCATTGTCACAGCCCTTCAAAACTAAAATATTTGAAAATATTGGAGTTAAAATTTGCACACATAATTGTGATGATCTAAGCATTTTTGCGGTTTATTTTAAGGGCGGAAATCAAACCAAAATTACTGCTGAGCAATTTAAATTTGATCTGCAAGTTTTTAATAAAATTGCAGGAAACTATATAATTATCGGAGATATAAATGCTAGGCATAATTACTGCAATTGTAATAGAAATAATGCATGGGGCTAGCTATTATACAATAAATCATTCCCTAGTAACTTTTCTTTGTTATACCCCCGAACCATACGTTCTATCTACACACGCTTTGAGGTAGTCCCTCAACAATGGCAGCGAACAAGACAATTTATTGAAAAAGTTAGAGTAACAAATTTAAATAGTATAATTAGAGAATAATTACTCAACATATATAACATTAAATTTTCTATTAAATTAAGTGCGCTCACAAAAAATAGTAGACCTTTCTGGAATATAACAGCATTAAAAAATAAGAATTTTGGTATACCGACTCTGAAAAATAGCTACCACAAATCTTGAAAAAGTAAATATGATAGTTCAATATTTCTCTAATCAGTACAGATTAACGTAAATTTCAGTGATGATCACACTAAAAACATTACCAATGATGACATTTTGAAACGATTAAACGATCAAAAATTTACTTACAAACATAAATCTAATAAAGAAATTAAAAAAACATATTTTTTCACGTAGAAATAATAAAGCACCTGGGTCTGAGTACTAAAACATGTGGGTTTGTAACATAATCTCGAATAAAAAAACCTTATTACAAAATACTTTTAACCAATATCCTAAATAAAAAATATTGATGCGACAAAATCTCGACTACGACAAAATATTGAAAAAAATAATCTTACCCAAGCATAGCAAAGGCTTTCAATGAAATGTAGTCTAGATGAAAATGAAAAGTCATCTTGGTGTCTAAAATAACACCTAAATCATTTACTTTAAAACACCTTGTAAGTATATTATATTCTAAAGAATATGTAATGCCTGATTTATAAATATGTGTTTCTTTTATTAGTTTAAATTTCTTTTATTTCTAATTTTACTGATCAATAGGGTAACTTGGGTTTTTTTTCAGGAAAATAAAATTTTGCACTATAATAATTAATTTGACTTATTTTGACAATTCTTAATTGATGTTGTGATGACGTTGAATTTGAAGATGATGATGTTGAACTTGTTGATGATGATGCTGAAATTGATGATGCAGATGATGTTATGAATTTGAAGATGGTGATGCTGAAATTGATGATGCTGATGATGAAATTGATGAAATAGTGTTCAATACCACACGCTTGGGGCCTCGTGATTTTTGAACTTGGTGAATATATATATATTTTTTTTATATTCACGCACTTGGGGCCACGTGATATAAAATCGGGTTATACGTGATGTAGATTTTCTTCTGCACGCACTTAGGGCCACGTGCTGTTGAGAATTTTTTTTTTCCAACGTTGAAGGACGTTCGAAGGACCAAATGTTCCGGTCGTGGGAACTGGGGGTCAATTAATTGGTGTGGAATACAAAAATATCGCTGATTTTATAATTTTGCGTTTTAAGGTTAAAGCGACCCCAGATGTATAGTAATTTATGGTACAATAAAGCGAACACTATTTCTTTGTTTCTGATACCAATTTTTATTTAATTTAAATTACAATATTTGATTTAAATTATAATATTTTAATTAATTTATTTATTATTGGAATATCAGTACGAAAAAGGAAACTGTATTATTTTATTTTATATAAAAAAAATTTATACTTTATAATTGATTTTTACGTGTTCACTGTTTGACGATTTATGAAAAAGAGAGCGAGTATTGCTTGAAGACTCGATTAAATAGTTGGGCAATCATTCATGTACTCTCTTTTTCGAAATTAATTGATAATGCAATTTGAGATAATATCAATTCATATAATGAATTTCCAATTTATCTTCGAAAAAGAGTAAATTAGAAAGAAACGAAAAATGATAATTGCAAATAGAAAAACAGTACATGGATGATTGTCCAATAATTCCGCTGACAGAATGATCGTGCAGCGGTGACTCGAACAGGTATATGTACGAAACGTCCACATTGGACAGTTGATCCTGATATAACACAAATTTGCTAATGAGCGTTGTATAAAAATATTTAATTTGTATAAATTAAATTTTAAGGAAGTTAAGTCCTGGATTGTATTTGTAATTATTCTAAAATAAAAATTAGCCAAATTTTATAGTATAATTTGGTTAATATTCCTGAACGATTGATTTAAATGTAGGAATCCCAGATATAATGCTGGCTCTTTCTTTCAGCTGTCCATATTTCCATTATATTTTCTTATCTTACAGATCAAAAGGAACATAGTAATTTCCATTTTTATTTAACTGAATACCCAGCTGTTGTAAGTTTATCAGTTCTGTTAAATTATCCAGCTAGGTAAATTAGCAGTTCTATAAAATTAGCTAGGTCTAGGTCTGTATAATTAACCAGTTCTGTAAAATGAACCAGCTCTGTAAAATATCTTGCTACTGAAAAATTAATACAATATTTTATAATTGTTCTACCACTTTAACTTTGATATTCATTAGAATTTTTTCTTCAATTGAATCGCTCATTAATTCCAAGCTAATTCGACTATAGATTACCATGAATATAATTTTATTTATTCCCAAACTGGTTCTCTATTATATTTAACAAACCTAAAGGTTGTACCGAAAAGTTCTCAAAATTGAAAAAAGCAGTTTTTTTGCCCTTTTTTATGAGAAACGTCATCTAATAGGCCTTGATCTGTAGTATGTAAATTTAATTACCTTATAAATTAGTTTTGTGAAATTATTACTAATGTAAAAATGAACCAAATCGAATTAGGGCGCCAAAAAAATTTTAGAATTTTTTTTCTAAAAATTCCAATTTTCCTTTAAAAAAGTTAGCCAAATTAGATGGAACTTCATATTTCGTTGCTTGGCGAACCATTAGAAAAGTTTAAGGAGACCCAAAACATCAAAGATAAATCAAGAAGTTGTTGTCCAAACGATTTCGTGGACAGAATTTTAGGAAAAAAAATATGTAGGTCTTTAATAAAAAACAATTTGCAGATCGGTACGAGATGTGGCCGAAAAAAGCCATACAAGATACAATTAAGAGTATGGTCCAAAGGATGAAAAAGAGAAATGCTGTGCAGACCTTAAGGAAGCAAAAAAACACCAAAATAACCACCTTAATATAAAAAAGTTATATTATCGAAAAAATTTGACCAGAAAAAAAAGCCAAAGTATTTAAAATTTAAATTTGGTAATTAAAATAAAATTCAAAAAGAGTAGCCGCAAACAGCCAAATGAAAATGTACAAACATATATGCTTATTTATACAAAATATATTTTTCATCTCAATCAATCAAATTAATTATATATTTAAAATTATAAAAATAAAATTTAAATGTTATATACTTTAATCTTGGAAAAGTTGAAATTTTATGTATATGACACGTGCGTCAATTTAAAATCCGTTGAAACATTAAATCGAAGTTGATTGTTCGTTAATTTTTGGTATATACTCGTATAAAATAAAAGTGATCGTAGAGCGTAAATCACCAGGTGGTCAAAATTTATATAAATAAATGATTAATGGTCACGTTTTTAGAGTAAATTAGGTTAGATTAAAAGGTGGCGATGACACCTACAATACTATTAGAATTAAATTGAAATTTATATGAATTTTTTGAGACATAAAAAAATTTAATTACATTATAAAATTTTAAATTTATATTTTTGCTTCATATATTGTAAATATATATAGCTTTGTGGTGCGGTCTAAATTTCGAAAATTTTTTTTTCGAGATTTTGATTTTTCTTGACGTTTTAGATGTCAGGGAATCAGAATCAGCAAAAAAATCCGTGTCCGCCGTACGCCGTACTTTTAATATAAGAAAAATCTGGGTATTTAGAGTGGTTCGAACGACGTCCTTGATTGTCAATTGTAGAAAAATCCAACTATGATTTAATTCTATTAAACTTTTTCTTCCAAACCTTATAAATTGAAAATTAGGGTGGAAACTTTCCCATTTATTGTTAATTAAAACTTTTGTAATTTGATTTTCCAAAAATTTAAAGGATTTAACATATCAGATATAAATTTTTAATCCTGCTATAAACTATGATGACAAATTAAGGACAAATTTAGATAACCAAAGACAGAAAAACATCCTGGACTCTGACTGCAATAAAAAAAATATAATGCCTGGTTTTCACTCGCGTCTTATAAGCCGCGACTAAGTTAGCCACATGGCAAAAATCTGGCTCGTGAGCTGCACATAATTTTCAGTTGTAGCTTAGTTAGTCACAGTTAATTTTACGTTAAATTAAAAAAAAATATTATAAAAAACGTTGATATTTTCAAATTCAAATTTCCAAATTTTTTATATTAAATTTTATAATTTAAAATAATTTCAATAATCTTAATTAATCTTAATTGTCATAATGCGGCTGTGGCTTACTTGAGTCACATTTTCCCTAGTCACGCCTTATGAGCTGCAGATAAAATTTGGAGCATTCCTTTTGGTTAAAAATCTGTGGCTAACTTAGTCGCGGCTCATTAGACGCGAGTGAAAACCAGGCATTGTTTAAAGTCAGTTATTTATCGTCATCGTTAATAGTCATGGTTTTATATCTTTCTTTATATTCTAAATACAATTAAATAGCATTATTTGCACAAGAAACCCAGAAGCTTATCTGTTTTAATTAGTAGATTAGCTATAAATTTAAAGTCAGTTCATAAATTGACTTGAAATGAGTAAATTATTATTTATTCATAATAATTAAAAAACAATGCATTAATTCTAATAGTAGTCATTTCTAATAAAAACCTATTTAAAGACGAGGTGACGATATGAACATTTCATTTAAACTTATTTGCCAGACATTAATAATATAATTTTTAAAAAATTTATTTAAAATGAATCATTAAAGAAATTACTCTCAAATCTAAAGTATTCATTATTGAATAAAAAAAAAAATAACTATAAAAATATTAAATAATTAAAAGAATAATTAATGGTTAATTTTACACAATAAAAAAAAATTAATTTATTTACTATTCTGATAATTATATAGTACAAGAGCTATGTATAGGTATAAACTAGTACTAGTTTACCTAATAGCAAATTTAGATAACAAAATCTGTTAATTTGTTCAGAAGAAATTATAATCCATTTTAGTGGATTTTTTTTCTGTGAAAATTTATTTGCTCCAGGACTAAAACAAGTTTAGAAAATTACAATAATAAACTTTGAATTATTTCAGTTTTTTTTCTAGATGTCTTTTAGACGAATATAATGTAATTTTTATATATTTGAGTTATGCAATATATTATTTTCACAGAGAAATAATTTTGTATTTATCGATTGTGGTATACAAATATCGAGCAATTTTAGTTCTGTGTATGCAAATATCGATCGAGTTTTCATCGATTGTGGTATAAATAAATGACAAAAAAAAACTATTAGCTTCTTTATTTTGTAAAGTGTAAATGCTATTTCAAAATGTAATTTGTAGATAATAGTACAAAGAGATCATTTCTAGATAGTACAAAGAGATCATTATTTGCAGATAGGTATTGAGCTAATAAACCAATTTTTTCCATGCTTATACTATTTAGTTAGTTTCAAAAATATTCATTAGTTAATTTTTCCTTATAGTAATGAGCTTAAAATTGTCTAATACTCTCTTGTTGAATATTTTGTTTTAAGGTCTCAAGTTCAATATAATTTATTCATAATAAGAAAAATTTACCACTTTTATTTGTTATTTCTTTTGTCGTCAAATATCTAATATTTTCTATATATACCAAAAATTATCTACAATCTTTAATAAATTTAAAATTTAAAATATACTGTTAAAATATAGTCTTATCATCACCTTCTCAATTACGCTAAACCATTTTAAGTTGTCATCAAATATGATTATTAAAGTTTATTACCAAAACATTTTCATCAATATAAAATTTATTTATCAAGTTTAATTTTCGTTTAACTATTAATAATAATTATATTTAAATATTATATATATAAATATTTATTATATTTTATATGTAATTTAATTTGTTGAATAAATAAATTCAATATTTGTATCTTTAAGAAAGACTTGTTTACTTTTTCTTAAATGAAAGACTAATAAGTAAAAATATTATTTTTTTGTCTGGCTGTAATACATTATACAATCTTATAAATTTTAGTTTTATCGCTGGTTATAAATTTAGATTGTATATAAATTGAAAATGATTCAGTACAGTGATGATTGTAAATTAAAATTATGGTGTACATTCGCTGTAGAGTACCATGTAATGGTATACATCGCGATCTATGAAAACATGCTAGGTTTATGTTATAATGAATGAGGTATAATAAAAATCGCATTTGACTTAATATCTGTAAGTTTTCGGTTTTTGTTCAGATAATACTTTGTAGCATCACCTCACACTATTGGGGGTTTACAGATTTAAACAGTAGTAGTTTAACTGGTGATGGTCAAATAATTTCTAAAAAGTGAAGTTTTAAGCTTCAATTATAATTGAAGACAGTGGACTATAACTATAGACAGTGGACTGGACTGTGGACTGGACAGTTGACTATTAGGATATAAATGACAAGATTGATCATAGATCTTTTAAATTTAAACCTTATTCAATTTTATATTTACTATTTACTAGCTTCTCTTCAAGCTGATCCCGAGATAGTGATCAACATAGTATTGTACAGAGAGAACTAATTCTTCTGAACAGAAATTGTGAAATATATAAAATCTATTTTAAATATCAAAGTGACATACCCCTCAAATAAATAAAATCTATACAAATTAATATTAAATATCATCTTTAATGTTAACAAAATCTTTCATTTTCTATTTCATCTATTTGCATATCTTGGAGAAGAACTTGCATATCAGGTATTTCTTAATATAAGTATTTCTTCTTTCTTCTGTTTACAATTATAGTTAACATCATTTTAACTTTAGCACGCATTGTAATTGACACCATTTATAAGATCGGGTCGCGCACCTTTTCTATATAAATCGTTATACGCGCTGTTGAAACTGTGATATTATATACGGAAGATTATATAAACATAGAAAAACTTGTTATGCTAGAAAAAACAACACCACGTTTTTCTATTTAAGAGACAGAGTGAATATATAGTCTTGAATTTCGTTTATTTATATTTGAACTTTCTATAAAATTTTATTATTTTTGATTGTATTTACTATGATATAATAATAATTGTTGTGGGTAGCAAATATAAAAAAAAAATGAATTTATCTGTGTGGTTTTACCATCTCTAATTTACCAATTTTTTTTGGTAACGATTAATACAGTACTATAATTCATGGTATATAAAAATTTATTTGTTTGTCGTGTGAAGATCAAATAAATAAATTTGTAATTATATTTAATATTTTTTTGTGTATATAAATTTTTATGTCAATTAAAATAGTAAATTTTATGTAATTATTATTGAAGGTTAGAGAAGAGACGAGGAAATTATATGTGATGGAATGTAATTTTTTTTTTACTTACTCTATAGAAAACGTGAATGTGACACCTTTTAACAATATACAAAAAAAAAATTATTTGAAAAATATTATTGAATAATTTTTTATTTAATTTTAGTAATCTTTACACACAAAATAATATTATTTAATTTTCGTGAACTTCATCATAATTTACTAATAAAAGAAATACAGAGATATTTTTTGTGTAATTTTGGTAAATAAATAATGAAGAAATTGATTAAAAACGATAAAAATTATCAAAGATTGATTTGATTCAAATAATATTTGACCAAAATTCAAAATTGATTTAAATTTTCGATCGAAATTTTCATCAAGATTTATATAATAGTGCTCGAATATTGGTTGATTGGGTCTAATTTTTTTTCTAGAATTTCATCTACCTGAAATATATTTAGTTAAGAGATCTTACAGATCATATTTTTATAGTAAAAATGATTGAAGAATGTTTGGAAATTCAATTGGGGAAACGTAGATTTGAATTTTATAAATCCTGGTAATTAAATTCTTTTATAAAATTAAGAAATTTTGTTAAGTGTAAGTTGATTATTTATATAGAATTTAATTTGATTTCTTTGCTATTTTCAATTTTCAGCTCAAATTCATTTAATTCCAAAATCACCTATCAATTTTATGTTAAACTAAATTTGTCTTTTTTGTTGAATTCGCATGATTTGTTTGACAAAAAATGGATTTTATTTTGGAAAATGATGAGGAAAAAGGATGAATCCAATTTGTTAAAGGCGAGATTTAATACAAAAAATGGCCAATTTAATTAAGAAAAGGATGAATTTAATTTAGAAAATGTCAAATTTTAATTTATAAATGATCATTTTTCCACTTTATTTGTCTTAAACTATGTAGGACCTAGCAAATTTTTAATATAATATCATTGAAAAAGGACTTTTTAATAATAATAATCTTACTATAATAATTTTTTTGTATTAACTAAATTTTCAATATTTAATTAATGATTTTCTATCTGTTATATATTTGCAGGTAATGTAATCAACGATTTTCATCATTTTGGATATTTCTTTCATATAATATTATTTTGCAACTATTTATTTATAAAGGTAAACGAAAATATTTAATTATATAAATAACAAAATTTAAATTTTTTTTGATCAACACATATAAAATTTCATTAAATTTCACTAACAAAATTTAATTAATATAAATATTTTTTTTTATATAATTTGTCTGTAAAAGGCGAAGAATTTAAATTACCGTTTAGATTAATAATAATAATAATCTCATTAAAATTCTTTTGCACTATAAAAAAAATTCTATGTAGAAGTTACATAAAAGTTTAGTTTTTTTTATAGTCCTGTTCCTGTCCATAAAAATAAGGTTTATGAGGTAATTTTTTTTTTCTCTCTGTAATATTAAATTGCATTTTGTAAAAGCACTAAAAAGATATTAAAAAAAGAAAACTGTATATTAATGCATAATTTAAAATTAAAATATTAAACTACATAAATTTTTTTTTGTTTCTGAATTTTTTAACTTTTCTATGCAGAAAAAACGTGTAAGAAAAAGTTTACTTTGTAATTTTTTTTCTCGTCCTTTGAATATATTTTTTCTATATTATATTTTTTTTTATGAAACTATATCCTTGTGTAATATTTAATAGAAGACACATCCTTTTTTTAGTATTTAACATAGGTAGTCAAAATGGTTTTCTATTTTTTTTTTTTGTAAACGAATTAATAGAAAAAATTAAATAGAATTTCCTGTTTATAGAATTGTGCTAGTTGTACGTCGCGAAAAATGCATCGTGAAACTTTGTTAATGAAGCCCCCAAGTTGCCATAGGTAAAGTGGAATTATTTAAAGTTTATCCGATAATAAAAACAGAGATAAAAAATGTGTTGCAGAGTAAAATAGAAATTATTAAATTTCTTTTGATAAAAATTAAATTATTTAAAATTCATAAATAAAAGTTAGGAAAATTTTTACAGGATCTTTGGAAGTTGTAAGATTATAAAATAAGTTTGATTGAAATAACAATATTAATCTTTAAAATTGTTAGATAGGTTTTTAGTTTACTATATTTGACAGAAAAGTTGAAATTTGTTAAATATTTTGTAATTATTTGAATATATAGTACAAATAGGACTAAAAGTAGTCGGTGATCCTTCTGGGCTGAACAAATTAATTAACCAAAAATTAATCGTAATCTAGAGTATGTATTTAGTAATTATTAAAACAAGTGTTATTTGATAGCTTTAACAATTAGCACATTTTTATTATTTTGAACCACGTTATGAATGATGTTTCAATTACTTCAATTTAAAATGGAAGTTCCCCGGTATTTACTCTAGCTTTTAAATCAGATAAAATTTCATCCAAATTAAATATTTAATTATGAATTTCCTAACTGTTTAATATGATAATTCCGAATCACAATTTCAATTACCTTGACTATAAATTTTAAATTAACATTTTTCGCCTTAATTTCCGTAATAATTTTGCCAAAAGTAAAAATTATATATATATGTACTAAAATATATATAATTATATATATTTTTTTTTCAAAACTTTTGAAAACTTAGTTTCTATATATATAGTAGATAAGATTCTGCACCCAACAATATCACAAAATAATTTTTAAATCTAATTTTTTCTGCTTATCTTCCATCCGCTTAATAAATTAAATATAATTTCTTTATTATTTTAATCTTAATTACTCTTTAATTTAAAATTGTTCTTATAAAACATAGAAAATTTATTTACTTAAAAGAAATTCTTCTTTTATAAATCCAATAAATTGTAATTTAATCTTGTTATTATAGTTCGAAAACTTTTCCTTAAACATTTTTTAAATAATAAATTTTCAAAAAGAAGTGTAAAATTTTCTTATATAGAAAAAAGGGCTTCTTCCTTCTTCTCCTCTTAAATGTCTTCTTCCTTTTTGCTATCTAGTCGCTACTGTCGTACACATTTTCAAATCTATTTTCAAAATTTTATTCTTCTTTTTATCTTTATTTTCTGAAAATTAAATTCAATTTAAAACAAATAAATTATAAATTCAATAATTTTTTTTTTTTGATAAATTTTTTTCTCTATGCGATAATTAATTAGTTCACAATAATTTTTTTTTTTTTTTTAATTTGGGGAAAGAGAAAATGCGGTAACCCATAACAATAAAAAATCATTTTCATTAAATTGACTTCTTCTGGTTTTTCGTTGGATTATTAATGAAGTTAAAATGTATCAGCATAATTTTTTTGAATATAAAATGAACTTAATTATTATTATACCTTTTCATAATCATTAATAAAATATATAATTTTCATAGCTTCTACAGCAAATTTTTTAAAGACATTATCATTAGAAGAAAATGTGTTTATTTCAAAATATTAAATTAATTAATTGTGAGTCTAGATCAAATGCCGACGCCATAAGCTTACTTTTATACGCAATCTATATGGTATACATATTTGGTTACATAAATATTTTTTTATAAGTTAATAATGATTGGTTTTATATGAAAAATGAAGACAAATATTGATTTTTTTCTGTGGGGTTCTGGTGAATAGTTTATCAAAGAAATTTATTTTTTTTGAAAATATTATTTTTTGTAGTACCAGAAAAAATTTAGAATAGTAGAATTTTCGATTTTTTTATATTAGACGGTAAATTTTACATCATTTTTCTATAAAATTTATTTTATTGTGCTTCAATTTTAAAATTTTTTTGAAGGATCTCACAATTTATTATCTAATTAGAAATTTTCGACTAATTTCGGTCTAACCTTTACATATTACATTTTTTAAACATAATTTTAAATATCATAAGATTTGCTTTAATATAAAATTGGAAATTTTGATATAAATTTTTGTTCAATTTTAAATATTTTATTAATATTGTGTAAATTTGTTAATTTTAGACTACTTAAAAATTGTACAATAATTAATTAACTTCTTCGAATTTTGCTTTGAAATCATAGTTTTTCCTAAATAATACTGTAGACAGTATATCTTCTTTACTACAAATTTTCAAAGTTTTTCCAATTTTACTTGAATTAAACTATAAAATTTCTATTTTCACCGATTAAATTATATCTTAATTATATAATGTTGCATCAGTAACTAAATTTAATATTTGAAATTCATTTAACAGTTTATGAAATTTATGCATTTTTATATGCTTTTAATAATATTATGTAGAGTAGAAACTTTATGCTTTTCAATAATAAAAATTTATTAATATTTTCTGAAGGTAAAGTTTGATATTATAAATTAATATTCATATAAAATATTTTAGATTTTTTTTCTTCAATTTTTTTTTGTTAGCCTTTTTTTTTTGTTTATCTCTACACAAACAACATAAAAAACAACATAATTTTGTTTGTGTGTTCAAGAATCATTAAATCAATTTTATGGCCACACGCAAATCAATTGAAAATTCTCTTTGGTTCATAATTATTTTATAAATATTTTTTTTTTATTAATAATAATTTAAATGTATTTATGTGTTAGCCTCTATTTTTTTTTTGTATGTCTAGTAGTAAAATAAAAATGATTTAATTATAAATTATTGATTTTAATCGTTTTTAAATTAAAAAAAATGCATTTAAAAAAAATATTTTTCAACATCCAAAAAAAAATAATGATTAATTTTCCAATTTTCAATTCCAATTTACAATAAAATTTTTTTTATATATATTTTTTTTGTTATGGGAAAGTGTTGATTTTTATGTTATGTGCCATACAAGATAATTTGAATAATTCAAAATTTTATTTTAATGGAAAGTATTTAGTATTAAAAATGTAAAATGAAGAGATAATCCGAAATTTAATTTTGATAAAGTTTATTATTTTGTTTCTTATGAATTTTTACTATTATGGTATCAATAATATAATAATCGGATCAATGAAAATTTTGTAGAACTGTCAGAGTTGAAGAAGATAATCTGTGGTATAAAATATTTTTTGATAGAGGAAATCCAGATCAATGACATTTTTTTTGGGGGAAATTATTATTTTTTTTTTTCCGGTGGGAATTTTTTATTCAAATTTTATTGATAGAAATTTATTAAAGACATTTATTTCTATTAGTTTTTTGTTGACCTGAGTTTAAAGAAATTGATAAATTCAAAGATCTAATTCAAATTTTTTTTTTGTTATATTTAATAAGTTGATTATACTTGGGGTACTAAGATTTAAATTGACAATAATCCGGATGATTAAAATTATTGTGGAGAACTATATTGTATATTAATGATGAATACTTAAATAAAGACAATTTTGTACAATATAAAGGTATTTTTCGAAGAATTTCTGACCCATGTCCAAAATTTGTCTTGTAAGACAATAATTTTTCGATAATATCAAATTCTTTAATTTTTTTTGTACCAAATTTTTGGTTTTTTTCTTGGATTTTATAGTTGTAAATTCAATAATTTTAATAGTAAAATAGATCGTTATGAAAATTTAAGCTCAATTGACTGCGAATTTATAATTCTTTGTAAATAATCTTTTATGTTTCAAAAAGCAAATATTTATTTAATAATAGAAAGAAATTCCTTTAATAAATTTCTATCAAATGTCAACTAAATTTTAACTGACAAAATAATTTTTGGGAAAATTATCTCTTGAAAATTATGAAAAATGTCTTTTTTAAGATGAAAAATTCTTACTTCAATTTTTTTCCAAAAGTCTTAATAATTTATAATAATTTCGACAATATTAAATCTCCTCAAAAAAAAAAAAACGTTGACTTTTAAACTTCAGAAACTTTCAACCATTAATCATTTATTTCATTACTTAAAATCTGGTAGAGAAAAACTAACTTCTTTTCTTTCTTTTTTTTTTTTTTTTTTGCCATACTCATCATGATGACTAATGATGTCCTTAACTTAAAAATTAAACCCCTATATATATTCCTCCATTACGAGACTACATATCATAATTTTTTTTCTCAACCATAAATTGCTCATAATATAAGTACATCAACGAAAAAAAATCACAGTATATCCTTAAAAAGAAAATTATACATCATTTTATGTAAAAAATCAACGATTTGGAAAGTTTAACTTTATCTGTACTTAAACTCATAAAAAAAAAAACGAAAAATCTGAATTTTTGTTATATAAAAGTAAATTTACCATAAGTTTTTCTATTTTATATGAACATTATTTTTTTCTTTTTCTGAAATTCATAAGCTTTTTGGCCCCAAAAATTTTTTTTTATTGAAATTCACATATTAATAAATCTCTAACCTACCTAAAAAAAAGAATGTTCCTTAATAATAACAAAATTAAAGTATATACGCACCATAAAATTATATCTACCAAAAAAGAAGTAGCTATGTATATTTCCCTCATCCAGAAAATAATGTAAACTTTCCATTAAACATAAAATAGCATATAAATAAAACATGAAATTTCATTGGTAAAAGCGTACATTGGCTTTGACTTTCTACATTTAAATAAGCTGCTAGAGCTACACTATACCAATTTTGAATATACCAAAAAACAAAAACGACCATAAAATAGATATAGAATTTCACATAAAAAGAAGATGTCCTGTCTGAGTATACTTTTTGCTCTCTGTTTTACCATAATTCTACAAAGCAATTTTAGTCACCTGTTTTTTTTTTGGTTGAACCTTTGTAAATTAAGACACCTCGAAATGTAATTTTCCTTTAAGTCTCACTCCTCCATCTACTTGCCCTTCCCAAAACAAGAATAAAATCGAATTTCTTGATTTTCGATGGGTGGAGGGGGGTCTAACATATCCGGTATAACACCCTGACACGAAAAAAATCCATTTTTCTTTTTCTTAAAAAAAAAAAAAAAACTCGAATATAAGTGATTTCGGAACAGAATGATTTGTTATTTTCACCTTTCCATAGTACCCTATAGTTTAAAGGGGGCGGGGGTAATATGGCAAAAAGACAGTGTAAAGTGTACAGAAATTTTCTTTAATAATAATAATAATATGTCCAACCCCACCGACATAAAAATTTCTTTATTTTACCCATCATTTCGTTCGGTAATTCT
This sequence comes from Empis stercorea, assembly GCA_949752835.1. Classification (NCBI taxonomy): domain Eukaryota; kingdom Metazoa; phylum Arthropoda; class Insecta; order Diptera; family Empididae; genus Empis; species Empis stercorea. The sequence goes on from OX457087.1 coordinate 11,224,003, forward strand.
TTAATGGAGGGTTGCGATTCAAAATATTTCAAGAGCCACATATACACGTAATATGAGTGAAAATCCAGGCTGGGGGTGTGGAATAATGTTGCTATAACTCCCTAAATCCGTTTTTTTTTTTCATTATATGATGCTCCACTCTTCTTAATGTTTCATTTTTTGTTACTGTGGGGAAAATTACAATATAAAAGAAAATGGTAAGTAGAAAAGTAGAACATCTCAAGTGTCATTCGCGAACAGATGTTAAAGACTTTACAGAAGATTAAAGATTTTTCTCTAACAACAACAACAACAACCCAAAAAATGAGGAAAAGTAGAAAATAAATATTAAAGGATATTGTATGATGTGTGCTGTAATGATCCTTAAATCCTCGAAAATGTTTATTTTGAGTGTTTAAGTAATATGAAAAAAAAAAAGATATGTGAATTTTTTTATGTGTGCGCCTACAGTTAAAAATTGGAGCAACATTTCTTGTTGTTTTATCTGATATGAAATTGAAGTGAGTGATGCTAAAGAATTTATGTTTACTTGTGTTTTTTTTTTAAGATTATTTTATTTTTGAGGTAGAGCATATTTAAAAATATATTAAGCTTTATTTTGTTTTTCTGGATGGGAATAAGAAAATGTAAATGAAAATTTTTTGGCAAGCATAGAAAATTAAACAAATATGGTTTTATTATTATGATGAAATTTTGGTTGCAAATAAGAATTTTGAAGAAATTATTTATTTATTTTTACTGTTTACAGATGGGAGGATTATGATTTTAAAAAGTGGAAAATATAATTTAGAATTTTTGTGAGTTAAATTAAGTTAAATTTATGGTCTGTTAAATTATTTTCTTAAAGTTTTCTAATGTTTACTTTTTATTATATGGGAATTTCGTTTCTATGTTACAATTTTTAATAAAAATTTTCTTAATTTCATCAATTTTGTTATTTAAATTGAAGATTTTCTGCTGGTAGCTAAATTTTTTGACTTTTATACAATTTTTACCCCAACTTTATAGAAACAATATTTAATTTCTGTTGGCAATGTTTTACAATTTGTTGTTGACAAAATATTGAAGAATATTCTGATTCTGATGAGTACTTTTGCGAAATTCAAATAAATTTATGTCTACATAAAAACTACATATATGGTATATGAAATTTCTACAAAAATATCTGAAATTTTTATATAATAAATTCTTCAAATTACAAAAATTAAACACAAACTTCCTTCCTGACATTAATTACAGCACATAAAACCACATATACCACTCAATTAATGATAATTAATTGCTATCAGAAACTTCGTTCTTCATTAAATTTTATATTTTTTTCTACAATCTTTTTATCACAAAAAAAAATATTGATCTTATCTTTGAACAAACATTTTTCATCTTCTCATGATTAACATCAATAAATTCTCAATTAAGAATTCAAAACACAATCACGCAAAAAAAAATTTGAAAAGTTTTTTTTTTATATATATTTTCCGAAAAAGAATTTTTCATAGAAATATTTGTTTTTGAGAAATTTCTATATTTACAGTGATGGTAAATAAATGATTTAAACCGCAAAATTGACTACCGAAATAAATTCACTATTTTATTCCCCAAATTATATTTAAAGAGGCCAGTACTGTACTTTTTGTATTGTAGAAATCATATAAGAACCTTTTTAAATAATCAAATTTATTTTCTTGGTTAAAATCATTTCATCATTATTGACGTACAACCCGGTCAGTAAAAATAAATACGTGCTTTTGATAAGAAAACCACAAAAAATTATATATAGTCAACTTAAAGTTCCTTTTATTTTTTGGAGCACCACACATCAAATGAACTATGTCTATGTTGAACTTCTATATGTAGAAAAAGAAAGACCGACACATGACCAATTACTTGATAGCCATAATAGTTTTTTTGATTAAAGTTTCTATGGTATATTTAAACAACAATTGGCAAAAAATATATTGTGAAAATTTTAATAGACATTTGAATAGTATCTTTATAGAAGAAGGATTTATAGTTAATTGCTTTTATGAATAATCAAAAAATAGGAAATTTAGATAATAATTTTTTTTCTTCAGAAGTGCTAAATAATTGCAATATCATTATAATTGCAAGAAAATTATATTGTGATGTCGGTATTTAAGTATTTTTTACTGAAATTCTGAAAAATGAAATTCTGTTAATAGGACATGAAGTGGTTATTATTTTTCTTCTTATGCAAATTTATAATAAATTCAAAATGTAAATGACATTATAAAGTGAATGTTTTTTTATAGCTAATTGTTCGTTAAAATGTTACAAGATCTGGAAAAATATTAAAATGTGTTGAATATATTTTGAAATTATTGAAATTATCGACTATATTCGACAAAACTTGAAGATTTGGCAACGTAAAAATATGATATTTATTATAATTATTGTGAATTCGTCAATGAATTGAAGATTGATCTTAAAAATTTAGAAAACTTAGTGTATAAGTTGATAGGTCAAGATATTCTTGAAATTACATATAAAGTAACTAAAATTGTCACTAATAATTAGATCGATTGTTCGTTTAAATATTTCAAATTAAGTAAATTCATAATCCTTAAAATATCAAGTACTCGAATTTCTAATTATGTTGAATACTTTATAGTATACATACTTTAATTAAATATTAATTTACTTGTAGTTTTTGATTATATTTTTTGATTACAGACTTCCTAATAAATGGCACAGTATTTCCAGGTTTTTCATAATCTCTAAACTCGATTTAAAGTGTTTATAGCTTTCTCTCATGATTTTGAAATTAAATAAAAATGATATAGCCAAAGTGCACAATTTTAATCAATACTATATTTATTTCTAGTATTTTTTCTGTAATTTAAAATTACTTAATTCGATATTTTATATTTAAATTGACTTTATCATTAATGGCGCCTCGCCTCTACATTTGGAAAAAAATGCATAAATTTTTTTATCAATATGTCTTTAAAACTTTCCACTTAATAAAAGCCAATATCAAAATATTTGAATAGTTTTCGAGAAAAAACAAAAATTTTACATAATAAAAAAACACTTAAATACAATTTTCTAATCGCTTTTGTTTAGAGAAAAATTGTGTAATAAAAACAGAGTCAATTTGAAATCAAAGTACAACACTCTTACACTATAGCTATCTATTAACATAAAAAAAGATTTATTACATTCAGCTAGGAAATTAAAATATAGTCAAATGAATTTTAATTTATTAACGATTTTGGTGACCTCAACTGATTTTTTCATTTCGTTATTAAATCAAAGTTTAAGTTGCGCAAAAAAGCATGTAAGAAAAATGAATTATCAATTTAATTTTTATGGAGCATTGGACATTTTATATATTTTTGTGTATATCAGACTAAAATTACTCGTGTAAAATGAAAGTCGAACTAAAAAAGGATTATATTTTTTTGGCTTTATACAATTATTTGCATAAGAGAGGAATTTTAATCAATTTGTTCGCTTTTGAACTAATCACTTAGTTCCTCTCTTGTCGTGTCTGTTAATAAAGAAGTGGTAACAGAGGCGACAAATTAAAATTTCCTTAATTAATGTCTGTCAGGACAGTAAGATTATGTAAGGACAATAAATCGTTAATAGTTATCCTTATAAATTGAAATTTCAGATAGTATCAATAAGTATTATGAAATGGAGACGAAGAAAATTTTAGTATACTATCAAAATTGAAGAATTTATATATGTTTCAATGAGTTTGAAGTGTTATAGAGAAATTTAGAAAATATGATATTTTCAGACTATTTTAATCTGAGAAAGGTAAAATTATTCAATTCCAGGAACTTGGTATAAGCTCCATCAGCTATGATATTATAAATTCTTATGTTTATTAGTTTATTACTCCGTGATTGGATCAGAGTCCATAAAATAAGCTTAAACCAAAAAGGGAGACCCAATTTTTCAACAATAAAATGATACTTTAAATAATGTTTATAATCAATTAATCACAAATATGGCAGTGACCCACCTTCTAACAAAATTTCGATTACTTTTACTAATTTATTATAACAATTCATTTCAAAGCATCAATTCTTTTGCATAAAAAAAAAATATAATTTGCAAATTTTCTACAACAATTAATAATTTAAATTTAAAGTTTTTTTTTACAAACAATTGTAATGAAATTCAATTCAAACTTATTGCATATAAAAAAAAATGCAATTATGTTAACAATCAATTAATCAAGCATTTAAAAAAAAAACATTTTATCAGATTACCAGCAAAAATATCTCTTTTTTATTATTATCGTTAATTCACAACATAAAATTTAATCATATCATAAAAAAATGAATATGAATTTCAAATTCTTTTCATTAAAATATACTAATGGAAAAAATCATATTTTCATTTCATATTGTTTGGCATATCATTTGCATATTATTATTATTTTTTGCACTAGACGACAGATTATTCGATCGTAGATAAAATAAAATTTTACATATACATATTTATGAATTAATGTTCATTTTTAACTCTTATACAACAAAAAGCATAAAAATTATAATATACTATAGACAAAATAAATGTACATATATACAATGATATGTACTTAAAACTAAATCGTATCTAATTGCATTGAATTGTGTAACATAATATGATTTTCAATAATAAAATAATAATAATACATAAATTAAAGTTTACTTTTAGTCAAAGCATAAAAATAACAATATGAAAATTATTGTTTGTTTGTCTGCCTGTCTGTCTGGATGATATTCTATATTTTTTGAGCTACATACATTTTTGTTGTTGTTGGTGGAAAGTATGTGAAGGAAATTGATATAGTTTTTTTTTTGTTTGAAGGATATTATGTTCCTATAAATAGTATCATAATAAATTTTAAGTATATGTTTATATGGCATTCCTATGTTTATTTATGATAATATATGAGTCCAATTAGAAAGTAATCGGCTTTAAATTAAGAAAATATTTAGTGATGTATTACAATTAGAATGAAACCGTACCGAAAATCATATTCAGAGTCAGAGATACCTAATTTTTTGTCATATAGATTGTTTATACATCAATTTCCTTTTCTGTATGTATTTCAGTACATTTTTCCTCCATTTGGCCTTACCAGAGTTTATTATTATTTAAGGTATACACGTGCCTATAAGCTGTTTAAATACTCGACTGAAAATACTATATCTGTTAAAGAAGTTCATACTCTTGAATTTCCTATTGGTATAATTGGGATATGATTGCTTTTAATCATTAATTCTACAAATATGATAGCTAAAAACTATTATATTTATCGTTTCTGTTAACTTTCAAGTCAAAATTATTGTCAGAATCATTTCTATTGTCCGGTAGGATTTATTATTTAAATTTTTTCTTCTGCTTCAAATAAAATATTGACTTAAAATGTAGATGTACATAAAATTTTTACTATTTCACACAACATATGATTTTTTCAACAACATATATTCCAAATTTAATTTCTCAAGGGTCGTAGTCGTATATATAGTTTCTAAATTACCTTATGCAAATATTTTTTCCTATAATATCACTAAATATTATTTCTAGAATAATTAGTTTATAGTTCAAGTGCATTGATTAATCATATATCTAATCAATATAATTTTACAATTATTATGCATTCTATAAAGTAAATAAATAATAAAATTATTTATAAAAACATGTTTTACATTTGAATTTTTGAATTTATTAAATTAATATAATTATTTCTGTTAAGGATTTATAATATACATACATATACTTAGTTGGGAAATCACAGTTTTATGTATGTACCTATATTATAATCCTCTATATATCTCCTCTTTGGTTTTAGTAAATATAAATCACTTTGCAAATAATTTTGAATCAATAATGTTTATATAAAGTAAACACAATTGTAAAATAAATATAAAGACGTGTCTATAAAGTTCTGTGATGTGATACATGAAATTGTTGCAAAAGCATATATATATAAGTGGTTAAACCATCACAGTTTATTTTGAAGTGTTTATATTTATTGATCTATCAAATAAAATGTATCCAAAGATAAATAGCGCAATATATGTACATAGTAACTATATATTAATTGTATATAAATAAAAAAGGGACAACGGACAAAATAATCTTATACAAATATCATGAAAATTTAAGTTTATTTGTATAATATAACAATAAATTTAATTAAGAAATTTAGGAGTGGATAGTGAAGATTATAATATTGCATCAATATAATTCGTATATATGTAGTTTGAGGAAATTGGGTGTTTGGAAATGAATTACTTGAGAATAAATTTATCAAATTTTTCATTTATTTTGAATTTTGTGCACATAAATCATTAAATAAAATATTGTTAATTTAGACAAAAATATTTGTATATACCACAACATTAATTACTTCCTAAATATTGAATTAATTGTTTGATTAAACTTTTAGTATTTCAAGTAAAGTGGCAAGAAATCTATAAAATCAATATTCATGTTTCTGCTCAAATGTAAATGTATTTCCTAATTCCAATCCCACAACCATTACTATACCAAATTAAAATTCCTTTCTAAATCCACTGTCAGCGTCAATTTGTTCTTTCCAATAATTTATTATTAATATTTTTGATTATTTTTTTTTTGATTTTATGATCGCATTTAATCTAAACCCAAAAAAAATTGAACAACAAATAATTTAAAGCTTTAAGAACAAATCTTTTATCAAATCTCTACAATACCAAAATTGGTTTCTCTTATACATATAAGGATTCAATATATATAAAAGGTAATTTGATACTATGAAGAAAAAAAATATTGTAAAGATATTTTTGTCCCATAAAGACTTTAATTCAATTTGATTGATGGTAGATCAATCAATATAAATATTCTCTCTCCTAAATTCTAAATTAATTTTTTTTTTTTGGAAAAAACATGGGATTATGTTTTTATTATTATCCAATTTTTGAAAAAGTCATTCAATTTTACGTCTTCTAATCGATCCTCATAAAAATGTTCCAAAAAAATTATTTCTTTTTATGATATTAACCATAAAAAAAGAGTAAAAAGTTTGAAAAATTTAAGTTTCTTATACATATTCAGAATTAAAAACATTTTTGTGGATTATAATATTTTTTGTAATTGATGTCTAATATTCTAACAGAACAATTCTTTAGAGATCAATTCTTTTCGTCCACAAAATTGTCGACTAAAATTTAGCTGACTGATAGATTGAATTAGAAAATCAATTTTCTGCCTTCTCAACCTTTTTAACGCTTCAAAATTTAACATTTGCTTCCAAATAATTTGATCGAGGGAAATTCTATGAGAACATTTTATCGGTAATAATTCTTTATAGAAAATTGTGCAAAATAGAATATAGAATATAAATCCATCAGAGCGAGTATAATTTAAGTTGGTATCTACATATATATATAGTAAAAAAAATATTGCAATCTCATGCAATTTCTTTCACAATCCAAATCGAAATTAAATTTTTAGGGTAGACGTTCAATGGTGTGATGGTTCATGGAGTGTAAATAAAACAATTCAGTTCGAAATATTTATTTTTTCTATAAAGATATCAAAAGTAAAATAAATAAATAATTCAAAACCTTTTTTGGATTTTTCGTTCAAAAATTCCCATACATCAGAAAGGAAAAAGGACTAAAAAAAAAAAATTGTTTTTTTTTATGGAAATTTTTTGAATCAAATCAAATGGGAAACAAACATAGAAATCAAACGAAAAGGTATAATAATTCAATACTTTCTATAACATATACTCTTGAAAATTTAATATTAAAAACAATGCGTCACATTTGGAAAGAACAATTTTATATCAATAAATCATGAGATCGATTGTCAAACGTAAAAGTTTTTGTCATACAAAATATTGTCACATCTATTACCTTTTTTGGGTTTCAAGTTAAAGGTATTTACCCTTTTTTTTCTTTGCTCTTGTTTGATATTAGATGCCAATGGGATAGAAATGAAAAAGAAATTTTAGAATTGTTTTTTTGATACCAGAGAGAAATAAAATATATATAGTAGAATTTTAATAATAATAATAATAATAATGGTAGATGTGTGTGACTATATAAATTTATTTTAAATTTATTGACAAGATTAAAGACAGAATTTTTATTTTACTTTAAAAAAAAAAGCTTGTTTCATTTTAAGATGAATTTATTTAATATAATAAATTTTAAAAGCAATATGGAATTAGAGAGTGGGAGACATGAAATGTGAATAAATATGGTAAAGAACATTGTGGTAAATAGATTGTGACTATATATATGTGACACTGAAAGAAATTATGGTTGAATCGAAAGTGAAGAAAATATCGTTTAATTGAGGTTAAGATATACAGAAACTAACATTTAAAAATGGGGTTTATTAACAATTATGATTACTAATATTACTAGAGCTCAAATGCTTCTTTAGTTTCAACTTCAAAATTGTCTTTTGTCTTAATTTTATCCAATACATTATGTTCTAATTATTCAATTGGCTAATAATTCTTTATATTCCATTTCTTTCAGTGTAATCTGAATTACTTTTGTCCTATCGTGCAAATCCCGTTCACTCTTTTATTTCATTTTACAATCTTATAAGTTATTTATAGAAATTCCATTAAATTAAAGACGGAAGAACAAAATGAAATTTATGTCAAAGGAAAATTATATAGAATAGCACATATACATACGCCAGCAACAGCAGCAGCAGCCCAACAGTGTCACTGTTCATATATATCTAATTTCTTTAACATAAATTCTTCTTTCTCCGCACATTTTCTTTTATCAATTCTTTTAAAGCAACTTTTGACTTGAAAATAATTTCCTTTTTTTTTTCTTCTTCTGACTTTTCCCTTGAGTGAAACAAAAAGAAAAACGCTTAGCCCCATGGGTAGATTTGCCATCTCCCAAACCAAAACTTTCGAAATAAATATTTCTCTTCTATTTTTTTTTTTGAAATGGGGATTTTTAGATTATAGGGACAGGAAACTAAATTTAATATTATATATATCTTTCATATGATATCTTCTATATCATTGCAAATTCAAAGGGAATTTTTTTTATTTCTTTCTTTAAATATTTTTTTTTTTTGTAGATGACTATTTGGCGTGTACACGATTTCTTACCCAAAGTAAAGGCACAACAAGAATTAAACGAAGAAAAAAAAAGAGTTTCTTCACAAATTTATGGCTATAAATATAATAAATACAAGTCTCTAATCGTATATAATATCTATCGGATTTTCTATATCAGAATGAAATTTCCTTTTTTGGATTTTTGGTATATATAATATATTAAATATAATTTCATTCGAGGGTGCAGCATTAGTTGTTATAATGCTTTCTAAAGTTATTCTCGTACTATTGAAAAATTCGAATAATATAATATCGAAACGATAATTTGTACCAACAAAAAAAACATTACATGAGATATTTTATATCCTAAATTTCATAATTATATTTTTCGAAATTTTCTGGAAATGGAAACAGAGTAAATTTGGTTTTAATTAAAATTTTAGACAAAAATAATTAATTATATACTAAAAGAGTTTTTTCGAAATTATTTCCCTTTCGAATTTTATCGTTTTGACTAAAATTTTTATTAAAGTGTGGGAGAAATTGCATCGTGCTGTGAAATTTTCAAAAACTTTTTTATATACCAAAATTGCAAATTAAAAGAAACTTTGAAGAATTTTTATTTTTTATTTTTTTCAAAACTTTTTTCGAAGGTTAAAAATCCATTATTCTTTTCTATAATATCACATCACCTATACAGTAGCTATACATAATATTTGCCTGTCTACAAATTTAATTCTATACCAGTAAAAATGGTGAAATGTTAGACAGTTTTTTTAACTTTGCCTAGGTCTTACCCATTTTCCAATAAAATGTACAAAAAAAAATGATTGTATAGTAGTGAAATATTACATATAAAAGGAGAAAGATTAAGAGCAGGTGCTATGCTACCCTTTTATAATACTTCTCTCTATATATATCTATCTATAAAGACAGTTTTAAACATGAAAAATCGGATTTTCTTATATAGCTTAAAGTTTTTCTTTTTGGTGAATTTTGATTGAGGATAAACGGTCTAGCCGGAAAACTAACAAGAAAAAGGAATATACATACATATATGTATAATATAAGAATGTGTGACAAAATTTATTATCGTGTATAAGCAATTTAGATATAATTTTCTTTAGTTGGTTGGAGTTGGAGAGAGAACGCCTAATGGGGTGGGTTGGTTAGATAAATTTTTCATTTTTTGCAAAAAAAAAAAAAAAGGTTAAAGTTAATATGGTAAAAATGTCAGAGGTAAATTTTTTTTGGATATATTTTCTTCTAAATAATAATATTTGGGTCAATCACATCTTAATTTTTTTTTTCTACTTTTGTTGTTTATCCTGTAAAGGTTATCATTTTGTCATGTTTATACGGGATTTATTATTATGTATTATATTTTTTTTATTTTTGGTTTGTTGAAATTGTATATTTTTATTATAATCTCAGTGGGTGGTGGTGGTAGTTGGTATATAATATTTGGTTTTCTTCACCTTTTTTTTGTTTTTAAATAATATTTATGAAGATTTTTTTTATGTGATATTTAAATAAATTTTATTATAATTTGATTTGTTTTTATTATTTTCAGGAAAGAAGACGACTTTGAAAACGAGTTTCTTTCGTTTTGGCAAGTAAAAATTATTTTTTTTTTTTTTTATATTTTTTTTGTGTTTTGGGTCGTAAAATTAGTAAATAAAATAAATTGATTTTTAAATTTTATTAAAATAAGATTTACTATTATTTAAGGTGACAATAATATTGAAAATTTTGTCATAAATTCTAATTTTGCAGATTTTTCTCATAAATCATGATTAGTTTGTTTTGTAATTTAAGAGTAAAATTGCATAATTTTATATAATATTTATTTTATTGATTAGGATTTCCACCCTCTAAGATTTTCTAATTTAATTTTGAAATTTTTAATATTTTGTACTAAATTTAGTCATAAATTCAAGGTTGAAACTTCTTTTTTTTTATTATTATAAAATAATATTAAAATGTAGTAAAATTTTAATTTGGAAAATTTATAGTTAAAATTTTTTTGGATATGGGTTGTAAAATTTAAAGCGTATAAGTTTTATAGATATTTTTTACTGGTGTAATAAATTAAATAGATAATAATGTTTTCGAACCAAATTAATTTTATTACTTTTTAATAGTTTTATATTCAATTTGATTTTATAATATCATTATACATATAATGTTCAGTTGTGACAATATTGTCATAAAATTCTGAGCCAAATTTATCATTTTTGCCTAAATTGAGCCATGTTTCAAAATAACACACTTGATAGCACTATAAAAAATTTTCATTTAATTAATAAATTGGTAAAGCATTTACTAGCGTGACCTCCACAATTTTATTAGCATGAATATTATGTATCAAACTTTTATATTTAATTAACATTATGTTATAGTTAACATTCGATTAACAGTTTTCTTAGCAGATATTGTTCAGTTAACAGTTTTCAATTACTTATTTTTATATCAACTATGCAATATGTGACTAGTTCTAGTACGATGGTACGATGTGACTACTATCAGAATCTGATCAAATTATATTTCAGTATAGTATAGTAGGTGTTGTGATTTTAGCTTTCGTAAAAGCTTCTTATTCATTTCTTTTGTATGATTTATATATAATTTCACCTATGATTAAACATCGAAGCGAATATATTTTTTGGCAATGATTAATTTAAAAATAAATCAAATAATTTTGATGAGTGAAATTTAAAATTAATTAACGAAATCAACTTCGAAATCTCGCAAAATATCATATATTTCATTTGGAGCAATCTGTCTTCCTACATATTAAACTTAATCCCACAAAAAAACATGTAGTAGATAAATGTAAATTATAAATAAAAAATTTCACTCACATATTTATTTTTTTTAGCAAACAAACAAAAAATTTATAATTTACGTGCAGAAATCTAACCACAAAAAAAAAAATCGATTAATAAAATAAAATTTATGCAAATAGAAATTTTTCTTCCGTTAAAAAAAATAAATTTTCTTTTTGGTATTTCCGATTTATTGATTATTTATGGAATTTTATTCATTAAGTCAAATTCTATTTATTCAATTTTTTTTTGCTAGCTATGTAAATGATTCATTCAACTTACTATAAATATGCTTAGTAGAAGGCCTACACATACAAGTTCTGACCTAGCAGAAAAAAATTTAATATACAACACAAATAATTTTCTTGTTGAAGAAAAGTTCCGGTGAAAAATTCTTATGATTATTTATTTTTTATACCAAGGCCGATACAAATAAACTTGACGCCAGTTTACAAATTCTAATTTTACTGCAAAAATTCTTGATAATAACAAAATGTTGCATTCTTCATTCAATAATAATGATAATTGTTTATTACAAAAAATTAAGATCATAATTTAATGACTAATAGAGAAAGAAATTAATTGAAAATTTTTGCTTATCAAATTGTCTGGTATAAACATTTTTGTGATTATTCATAAATTTATATAAGCTATTTGCATATATAAATTGCAGCAAATATAAACAAGATAAAGTAAATGAAATAATTATATTAAATTATTATAGTCATTAAATTGAAAATTTTAAGTCTTAAAATTATGTGAATGTTTGTTTGTATAAAGTAAATTTAATGATTGCACTTAGTAAAAAATTCGATTAAAGAGTAACTTTCGAATTAATGATTGCATTTACACAATTTATTAGTAATAGTTCAAATATTAGACTATTTTTGGAATTAAAATAAATGGGGTACATGGTAGAGTGAAGATGATATAGAATAGAATGATCTAATCGAGATTAATCATAGTAAAATTAGTGCTCTAAGACTATCAAGAATGATAGTTTTGCATTTACATTTACAAATAAAAAATAATGATGATTCCAAAATTAAAATCAACTAGAAATTATGAATATTAAATAAATTATAGTTAAACTAATTTTAATCTACCTCTAGTAACTATGTAGAGGTAGATTGTAATTAGTATAACTAGAATTTATTTAATATTCATAATTTGTTATATTTTTAATGCAGTACTTACACGATCCAATACAAGATTTAAAACTTATATAGTTACTAAGTAGTACTAACTACCTATAATGTTCCCAAATGAAATTTCAATTTAAATTTTCCTAGCAAGACTGGAGCTAGGCAATCTGCCCAAAAAAATTATTAGAGAGTATCTCATTTCAGAAGAATCTACAAGTACTTTTTTTCAAATATTTTCCATGCTTCTTAACCTTTTTCTGTTATACGTTAAAAGGAATGGCGACAAACAAACTCAATGTATTATAATAATTATTAATCATGGACCAACAAGCGTTAACTGAATTACATTATTGCATGCATAATTTAATCAGTTTCACGCATTTAATCGTAAAAACTGTTTTCATTTATATATTTATTTTTAATGTAAAATGACAAATTTATTAGCTTCATTATTGTAGTTTTTTATTATTAAATTAAGTTATAAAATTTAATGTCAGTAATAATTTTTTAATTTGTAATAAGATATTTTGGTATTACAGTGTTCGTAATTAATCTAAAGCGTTAATAAATTTTATACTTTGTGCACATAGAAAAACAAAACGCTTAAATCAAAGTGCATCAACAAATGCAATAAATATTTTTAAACATTTTTATAATAATATAATTACAAAAAAAGATTTCATTATATATAAAATTAATGTAAACCACATAAATCGACGACAATTTAATTGAGTCTCAACTTTTTGAATATTTTAATGTATTTATAATGGAATTTTTTTTAAGGTGGGCTTAAAGATTGCATTCGATTTAAATTTAATGATATAATTTGGATAGTATATAAAAGTGAAGGGTTTTTTCTTGATTGTACCAAGTTAATGATATAATTATTGCATCTAAGAGAAGGGTTTTAATTGAGGTCATATATGAAGTCATTGAGAGTGATTAAACTATGATAGAAATGAAGTTGATGATTGATATTTTTTATTCAAAATCATTTCTATTCATGATCAAATTATAATTTTCAGTTTGTTGATTAAAATGTTATTAATTTTTTTGAAAATTAAGCCTCGAACATTGACAAATTTTAAATGATATATATAATATATTACATGATATTAAATTCATGTCATAAATTTGCTAAACATTGCATTCGCACAGTCAAAGCATTCACCTTTATAGCCACTCCAATAACCACTACAATCATTTATACAATTATTTTCCATTTCTTAATCATTTCTGTTTTGTTGTTATTTTGCTGGTTCACATAAATTACTTGAATTTCTTGTATTAACTGAGCCAAGTAAATTCTACATAAATAAATTATTAACAATTATGGTTAAACACAAATTAATTTCCATAATATATATTTTCCAAATGAGCTGCTGATAAGGCATCATTATTATCATTAATTTTTGTTGTTTAAATATTTTGCCATTTATTAATATTTTTTTTTAAAGACATATGGGGAATCTTTTAAAGAGCGTGAACTCGCGAGGTTAAAACTATAAGCATACAAACAAAATAAATAAATTTAAACTTATACAATTTTCAGTTTTTTGTTGTTGTTATTATAATTTATTGTATAGAAAATAATTGTGGCGCCATCTAAAACTGGCATTAATGTAAAATGGGTAATGTTTTTTGCTACTGCTGTGTGCCTGGTATACGTATACTATATGTCTATTATGTATGGCGACAGCAATTTAAGATCGCGATGAAAATGCGCGAAATGATATCAAGATAAACAGAAAAATAATGAAGATTATAAATAAATTTTTTAATATGGATTTTAAAAAGCCATAGTGTAATAATTTAAACACCAACGCAAAGTCAAAGTACTTCATGTAATATATTGTTTTGTAAAATACTTAAAATATGTTTTTGTAGTTTCATTTTTTGAGGGCTTAAAGGTTTAAATTGTCTTACAAAAAATTGTATATAAAAATTAAATATCTTATTATTGGATGCATGACTTGATTTATGAATATTTTTTTGTATGTTGCTAACAATAATTTGCATTAAAGTGGCATTTTACATTATTTGGTAGAAGAAAAATGTTATACATATATGAATTTTTTGGGTACAATCGTACAATATGAAAGATGATCGCGTGCATAATCCTTAAATGGATTGGCTACCATATATATACTGGTACTTAATGTTGATAACATGGTGGGTGGGTTAGTCAAGGTAAAAAAAAATAGTAGAATTGTTGTCTTTTCTGAAGGATGGGATAACTTTTGTAAATCATGTTTATTTGAAAGTGAACATGGTATTAGTAAAGAATGTAATATATGGTTTTGAATTAATTAAGTGTATTACTTGTTTTGAAATATATTTTATCAAAAAATTATTTAAATTATTGTAATTTCAAATGCAGTGAAGTGAATTGAAAATATAATATTATCGTAATGCTAATATCAAAAGGAAAATTAATTGAAAAACCTATGATTATCTTAAGGAAACATTAAATTTTATGATATTTGTAAATTTTATCATATTTTTCTGTAAAATATCAACTTTTTGTATACTTTTCCATCAAATTGCAAATTTCAATATAGCAAAATATTATGGCTAACAATCAAATTTGTCAAATATTAATTTAAAAGAAATTAAATTTCCCTAATAAATATATTAGCTTAAAAATCTAAAATTTACTAAAACTTTTTCCTTAAAATTTCACTGTAAGCAAATTCAAATTTCTGTAGTAGTCTATCTATAAGACAGAAGTGATTATTCAAATTTCTGATAATCATCAACTATATAATAATATTAAATATATCACAACAAATATGTTCAAGTTTTACATAAATTATAAATATTACGGTAGTATAACATATCAATACAAAAAAAAATATAAATCATAACTTTCTGTTAGAAATTGACATTAATTGCTCGAGGTGATTAATAAATATATAAAATATCTAAATAAACTCCAAATGAAATTTCTCCACTAAGATTTCAAGTAAAAAAAAACTATCTAAAATTAAACTTGAAAATCTATACCAAAAAAAATCTATGTTTACAAAAACTAGTCATATATATAATTTTCACAAAAATTTAGTTAAAAGAAATTATGGATAAATTCTTGATTTATCTGAATTAGAAAATTATTCCACATGTTTTTTTTTTGCTGACAATAATTTGCCACTAGCATAATATAACTATAAAAATTGGAAAGTGAATTTGAAATATTATAAAACTGTGTCTAGTCTAACACCTGCTAAAATTTAAATATAAAATTCCTTTTTGTTTTATATAAATTAGTTTACAGATTTTTTTGCCTTAAACTATATAAATAACAAAAAATTACCATAATCAAAATGCTGGAGAAGCTCTCATGGTTAGTATAATTTTTTTAATAAATCAGTCAAAATTAAATTATATAGTTAAAAAAAATATCAGACACAAATCGTTTATACATTTTTTTTGTTTTGGTAAAACAAAAATTAGAGGAAATTTATTAAAATTATATCTACTATAATGTACGAAAATGACTTAAGGCTATTAAAATGATGGTTGTTAAATTTAATGGTGTGCAAATTATCAATTTTTGATTTGGTTTTCTGCATTTAAAAAAAAAACTGTTCAATATGTGTGAAATTTTTTTTCAGTTGTCAAATAATCTGTAGGATCAATCAAGAAAATATGATAATATTGATTAATTTTTGAATATAGTATAATAATAGTGAGGCTGGTGGTTAATTAAGGTAGATAAACCGAGTAAGTTTTCACACTTTACACAAATTTTGATACCAGGAAAAATTAACGAGCACAGTTTTTATGGTAATTTCTGGATAACTAACATCGTTTTTGACCAAGTTTAATAAATATAAATTTTTAGTATAAAGTTAGGTATAGGCGATTCATCATGTACACCAACTTTATACTACTTAGTTTAAAATCAAATTTATAGTAAAAGCATTGGGTGCATGGTGAATTAGTAGTACAAAATGATATCTTCTAGGGTTTATAGTCGTAAAATAAAAAATAAAAATAATTTAATTTATTTCAATTCAATTCAGAAATTTCAAAAATATCAAATTATTTGATGAAATCAAAGATGTTTAGAGATTTTTTTCCCAATTAGTTAACTGGGAGTAGTGTTCAACTCACAGTAATCCAAGAAAAAAATTTAAGAATTCCTCCTCTTAATTAAAATATTTGTTATACCACTAAAAACTAATTTAATTTAATTCAGAAAGTGCATAAAATCTCAAAATTATTTACTAAAAACCAAGATTTTTGACATTTTTTTTCTAATTCAATTGACAGGAAATAGGAAAAAATAAGAAAGAATGAATTTATATTAAAAATGTCAATCAATTTTATTAATTTAATTCACTTCACCGATTAACTAAAATTATATTAACATTATTATTAGAAAATTATATATATCAATAAATTTTTCACCCTTCTTCAAATCAAATAGAACAAAAAAAATGTCAATTAGTATAATTAGTTAATTTTACTTTATTTGAAAAATTCTTCAAAATGCATTGAAATGAAAACTAAAGATATTCAATGATGCATCAAAAATAATTACTTTATTTTTTTTTCATAAAATAAAATATTGTATTATTGTATATACAGTAAATTAAACATTATATCATTTTTTTGTCTAGACTCATAACTTTTCATTACTTTGGAAATAACTTTCCCATTTTATATAATCATTTTACAATAATTGTATATAGTTTCTTGCTTTTAATATGTCACGTTGAATGACCTTAACAAAAAAAACAACTCCTCAATTTTTTTTCCCAACTTTTAAATGATTCCAATGAACCGTGTTATGAAGAAAAAATGCAATTTTCTATGAATGGGAAAAACTAATTTACAAAAAATTTTCCAATATTTTGTCCACAGTAAAAATTCTTTTCAAAAGTTTTTACATAAAAAAAAAAAAACTTTGAAAAATTATAATTTCATTTTTTTTTTGCAATTTATTGAGTATACGAAACGGTGCAGTGTTTTCTACATTATTAGAATTATTGCGGCATTACTTTGTAATAAATTTAAGAAAATGTATACACAAATTGCAATAAATACAAATTAATTTAATTGATAGAGTCTCGATTTATAGTTATGCTGTCCAGGAGGTTGTTTAGTATGTATACTTATAAGCATACATTTTTAATTTTGAAAAAAGTGCAAATTATAATTGAATCGCCAAGCATAAAGAACAAGTTTTTTTTTTTGTACTTGAAGGTGACAATTAAATTGTGAAGTGTAAAGAGAATATTTTCCAAATGAATTTGATGGATTTTATAAGTTGCAGTTGATTGAAGTATAGATTTTCGACAAATTAAAAGGTC
Source organism: Empis stercorea (assembly GCA_949752835.1). NCBI lineage: Eukaryota > Metazoa > Arthropoda > Insecta > Diptera > Empididae > Empis > Empis stercorea. The sequence goes on from OX457087.1 coordinate 11,242,346, forward strand.
CAAAATTTGAGTATTATTTTTTGAAGATTTCAAAAAATCAATCAACAAATTACAAATTCTGATTTTTCCATTCAATTCAATTTTCTATCCAAATTAATTAATTTTCCATGCTTCAGATATCAACATAAATGCATAACTGCAAAAATATTCCAAATATCAGTGAAAAATTCAATTAAATCAATTAATTTATGTTCAACCCATTTCAACTGTCATTCAAATATATAGAGAATATATATTAATCTGACCATGACGATATAAACTATATTTATGTCAATCAATTTAATATTATTAATAAAAAAAAAATATATATTTAATATTAATTTCAATTTAATATTATTTCACTATATAACATAAGTTCAATTCCAAAAATTGATCATCTTGCATCAAAATCAATTTAACTACAATTCTGATTGATTGTATGACGCAAATTAATTATAATGGTACACACTTCGTTTAACCTCAACCAAAAGAGCGCGCGGCGAGTTCGTTTTTAAATTTACAAAATTTCCAGTCTTCCTTTTTGAAATTTGTCGTAATCTTTAAATAGATTTTATTTTTATTTTCTGTGAAAGTTCAGAATTATTAATAAATTACATTAAGAAATTAAAATTAAAGTGTTATCCCCTTAACAAAAACATTGCATAATTTTATAATAAATTTATTGTGGAGACAAAAAAATATTGTAAATAATATATGCAAAAATATTAATATCATAATTGATAACATCTGGAATTCTAAATAGATCATTTTTATAGAGTTTTCTGCAACATAAACTTACAACATATTAAAGTGTCATATACATATTTATAGAAATGGTGTTTGATTTTGTTTTTGTACACTTTTTTGAGTATATAAAATTTCTTTGATGGATTTTGCACTTATGGGCTGTGATTTATCTGAAATAATTTTCTTTATTATTATTTATAATATTTATATCAAATTTTAAGAATTATGCTTTTCGGTTCTTAATTCCTCGAGCAGCTTAAACTGTAATTTAACAGAAGATATTTTTGGTATATATATAATAATAATATAAATTATTACACTTTTAGGCGTTCATATAAAATATTATACTAAATGATTTTAGTTATGATACAAAAATTTATTATTGCAGCAATAAATTACATAGAAAAATTGTCTTGATACAAGTCATATAAGATACAAGACGCATTTTTTTATGGTTTTTTCTGGGTATCTATGCGCATAGCTAATAAAACCATTTTGGTTGTCGTGTCTTTAATGACCGGATAAACTTAAAAGTGTATACTTAAATTTTTTATTTATTAAATTGAAAATCTGTTTTTTATTTATATAAAAATATAAATTTTTTGTCTTGCAACACTTTAGTTTTAAGTGTACATAAGGAGGGTTTTTGTGGCAATATTTCAAATTGCGAAATTTCATGGTAGAGTTTTGTTATGATTTAAGTTCATATTTTTAGTGTTATTTTCCAGGCGGAAAATTATCTGGAATTCTTTATCTATTTACTTGATTTTTAAGATCACATATTGGTCATACAATATTTCATATTATCTGAATTAGTCACTTGCGACGTTTCTATCATTTTGAAGATTTTTTGAATTTGAAATCATCGAAATGGTAATTAAAGAATTAATAGTAATTAAAGGATACATTCAAAATGGCTTAAATCAGTTATTCGCAATGAATTTCATTTTCAAAATGGCAGCCAACTAATATCGTTTCCTAATAAACATGGCGGATAAATTTCATTACAATATTCAAAATGGCTTTAAAACTTTTAATGAAATATTAAATTTTCTGATTTAGACAGACTATCAAATAAATTCAATCTATATAAGTATTTGATATATTTCTTACATACCTTTTATCCTATATCCTTTTTAAATGTTCTTCCTCTTTGCAGATTTCATTAAAAATTCTAAGAAATTATTTTTTTCTATATAATTTTGTGAACAACGCAGATAAAAGGATTCACTATTTCACATAATGTATATGAAATATCTAAATTATATCAACATTTCCAACTATTATTTATACTCGCAATCTACTTGTTGAATTTTTTATCCTGTTTGAGCCTCACGTATTATAATTTTCTATTTTAAAAACAAATATATTTCTTTTAGCTTTTCTGTGATTTTCAATTTAGATTTAAAATCGTGATGATATTGTTACTATATGTATATATTTTTGTTAAAATATTATTTCTATATTATGTATATATTGTAAAATGCCCTGAAGCTCTAGACAGTAATAAAATATTGCACGTAAGAATCCACTTTGTAAGGATAATAATACAAAATATTTTATAATAAAAAAAATTATTTTTTACCTCTCCCATTTATATTCTTTCATCTATTTTACTAATAAAACTATTTCTATATGTATACATGTCCTTAAATAGGATTCCCCCATAATATTATAATAGACAAAGTTTTTCTTGTCTCTCTAGTAACATAAATATTATTATTACTTTTGAAGACTTTTTTCTATACCCACAAAAACAGTTAAGCATAGAGACAAAAGTATGAGGTAAACAACAAAATAAGGAAATAATGTTACAATATTGTAAAATATATTTAAACGCATAAAACGTAGACCAGACAGGATATACTATATATTTTTATTCAAGTATATAGAGAAATAAGAAGTTTCTCCAAATGGGATTAATAAAAAATATATAAACATGCGTTCATTTCGATCATTTAAATAAAATCCTGAAATTTTCAAATTCATTTTGGGAAATCCAAAAAAAAAAATTTATGCTGGGAAAAACCTAAAAAATTTTTATTTGTCCTGTTGATGTAAAAAAAACTTTTACTATTTAAATACTAATTTTTAGGAAATGAGATCCTGGCTAAATACAACTTCATTTTATTTGTATTTTTTTTATGTAGTTTTCATGTTATAAAACTATTCTAATGATGATGGTATAATATAATATTTAGAATGTCTCTCATCTCTTAAACTTGAATTGTTGTCTGGGAATTGAATGGGTTTTTTCCCTTAATGAATCATGTTCAAAGTTAAATACAAAATATAGTCTTCAAGGTTCAAGGTTTTGTCAGAATAATATAAGAAGTAGATGTAGTATAAAGTAGTGTCATCATCCTTGCTTATAAGTGGCATATATAGTAGAAATCCTATATGCTAATAGTAGACAATTTCTCAAGTTGGGAAAAATTTCTTATAGTTTTTCATATATTATTTTATTTATCTCAGAGAGAGAAAGAAAAAAGAAAGAGATCCTTTCAGGAAAAAAATTAGTTTTTCTTGCGGTTGTTACATAGATGCAACGAAAATAATTCTTCATAATATTTTCTGATTCTCCACAGTCAAAAACACTCTAAAACCTCATTGACTCATATATATATGTTTCCTTAAAGGATACACAAACAATAAAAAATTGTTTTTGTTTCTTTCAAGGATTCTATACGAAAATTTGTAATAAAACCTTAGAGTACCAGGGAAGTTAAAATATAGTTTATATAAATTTTTTTTTTTTGATTGTAATGGAAAATGAAAATTTATTTGTGAAAAGTTTTTCGTATGTGATGGAAGAGTTTTCCAAAAAGAAACGTTAAAGTTTTTCATTAAGTAAAAGTTTATTATTTATTTTTTTGTGGATAGTAGAAAGGACATTACTTTGTAATTTACTAAAAACTTTATAATTAATAAAATGTTTCGTAATTTGTTTTAATATTTTTTTTTTCTTCGAATTTTATTTGTTTTGTGGAAAATGATGCAACATTTTATTGTGACACTGAACGAGATAAACTTTATTTAGAAACTTCAGGTAAATTGACAATAAGAAATATAATTTATATAAAGTTATTTTATAGAAAAGTTTGTACATTGTGACAGAATTAAAGTGAATTAAGTAAAATTTAAGGAAAGGATGAAGCAAATTCTTAATATTCAATGTTATCAACAATTGAATAACATCAAAATTTGTGTCATTATATTCTCATTTCAATATTTGATTATAGTTTACTAGAATTTTTATAATTTTCGGATCAGAACTGATTGAAATCCAGGAGTATCATATTTTTTTTAAATTAGCCCGATGATGGGATTGAAGACAATATTCTATAGTATAAAACCGAGAATACATGTTTCTGTCTGTCTGTTTGTCTATCTATCAAAAGAACTCCCAAAAGGTTAACAGTAGCAACGTAATATTTACACATGCCATTGTGACTGTCATTTCTAAATCAACTATGTGACTGTCATTTTTAAATCAACTATGCCATAATAAAAGTAGAAAATATAAAAGAAACCTGTAACATTTTGTGAAAATAACATAAAATTCATAGACATTAGGAATATCCTTTAAGCACATAGTATTATAAATAATATATTTATGATCTTCGCTTTAAGATTATTTAACTTTTCCAATTTATTTACTACTAAAACGATTAAAGCAATTCTTTACGAATTACTTCTTCAAACTATAACTTAAGCATTATACATAATTAATCATACAATTTCTTATATTTATCATAGTAGTATTTCCTCTATTTTCTGTGCCTTTCAAATGATTAATTATAAGATTTACGATAGAACTATAATATTCTGGTGACCTATATATTTAACCATAATGTCATATAAACGGATAATAATAATAATAATAATTCTTTGCCTACCGTTAATAATATTATTTCCAAGAAACTCAACAAATCCGATTAATTTTCTTCAAAACATAATGTAATCAAACTATACTATAAAATATTTCAGAGTTACATAAAAAGGTAGCCAATAAAATGACATGAAAGAAATCTAAGAAAAAAAATGAAATTCATCTCTATATTAAATGTGTCTTTCAGAAGTCAACAGAAGTTCAGAAGAGACAAACACGAAAATCATTTTTAAGTAGAAATGATGAAATTATTATAACAACAACGAAAATAAAAGAAGCTTATCATTATTTATGATGCTAAATTTAATTATATGTCTCACTTATTACCCATTCTCTATTATGTCGTCTGAATAATCGTATCCACCTCTAGGGAAGTATAAAGGTTTTAATGGAGTTTAAATTAATTAATAATATAAATTTTAGCGCCAGTTTTACTATATTAATGGTGAATAGAAACTAGAAAGAAAGATTGGAATTTTTTTGTGCATCTCTTAATTAAATAATAAACTATATCAGATAATGAAGCTTTTTGTTGTTGTTGTCTTTATTTCATAAATTTTTAGTTTTTTTCATTACTCTGACTCCAAGAGGTGAAGAAGTTTAATTAAAAAAAAAATTTATATTTATAAATTTTTAATTTTTGTCTGATGTTTAATGAACAAAACTGGGAGATGATGCATGAATTTTTTTTATATGCATAACTAGATAAAAGGAAAAAATTTAATCAGTAATGGGAATATTCACTCTGGTTTTTTAATAAAAACAAAATTTAAAAATTATGTACGTGCATTAGAGAAATAATGAATAAATGAAAACTCTAGGCTAATTAATTTTTGGGTTATTTTGTGGAAAATTAGGAAAAGTTTGAATTATAGAAGATTTAAAATATAGTTGGAAGAGTTCGTGATTTAGTTATTTGGTTAAATTGCATCCATTTTGAAAATTTATTTATAGAGTAGAGTGGATTAGATTTTTTATACAGAATCTATTAAGGAAATCAATTTAATTGAAGGAAATTATCGTAAAAATGGACATACCAAATGTTTAAATTTTTGTTGTCCAATTTTTAGTAACATATTATAATTTTTGTAATAGACATATTAATATTATTCAGGTATATATTGAGTAAAGACTGAGACAAAAAAAAAATGTCCGTGCATTAATGAACCATTTTGATTATATAACTATTAGTGATAAAACATGATTTGAAATGTTATTGTAATTTTCCCATATCCGATTTTCAGTATTCTTAGAAAAATATGTCATGAAAGTATTACCTAAATTTCATTTACATTAATTGAAAGGAGCACAGGACAATTCTGTTTGCTTATGATCAAAAATTCATTAAATGTAGTTAAACATTAAACATCAGACAACCTCTTAAAAAGTATTATTTTTCCAGCAATTATAGTGAAATATTTCCCATTACAGATAATATTTTTCCTTTTATTTAAATGTTAGTAAAACTAAAATTGAATGTAATATTATTTACTAATTTTTCATAGAATAACCAAATATCTAAAACATGAACCATAATAATTTTAATTCATTTCTTTGGAAATCTTTGTTTTTTGTTATCATCATATTTAAAAAAGAGAAATACGATTAAAATTTTTATATATAAAATACAAAAATATTATCTTTCCAGATTATCCAATTTGCATATAAAATTTCATTTAAATAAAATAATATTTTCATGACTTAGAGAAAAAATACAAATAATCCTAAAGAAAAATGACAAAAATACCAAGAAAATTTTTAATATTTTTCCATAATTTTTCACAGAAACAAAAATAAAGAAAGAAAGAAGATTTCTAAAAAAAATATAATTTAATTTTCATAAATTTTCATTTTATTTAACACAAAAAATAATCATTAAATTTTTTTTTTCACCCCTTGAGGGCAATTGAAAAATAAATGAATAATGATCAGAAATTTTTACATTATGTACATAATGGGAAAAGTCATTTTTCAAATAATTTTTCACTATATATTTTAATAGTTAATATGAATTTTTATTGATTATAAAAATTCAATAAAGTTCAAAAGGTGTAAAATAATTTTTTTAATAGTTTTTTTAAGTTGGACAATAGTTTTGACTATACAATTTTGTGGGGTGAAATTATCGTCCTACCCTGTTTAAACTTTCTCACACAACAAAAAAAAAACTTAATTCGAAATTAGTAGAAAAATTTTCTGTAAATAAAAAATCAAGGAAAAATCAAAATTATTTGTGTAAAGAAACTTTCTTTTATATACCACCGGATATATTATTATTGTCTAGATTGAATTTTAGCTAATCTTTTTATTATTCCTCTAGCCCTAAAGGTGAAATATTATATTTATTTATATTTTTCTTTTAGTTAGTTTCAGTTCCGTATACTTTCTTGCCCAGTGAATAAATAATAATATATATAACAAAGTAATAAAGACGGAAAGAAGAACAAGTTTTGTTTGTTATTTGAGCCAAAAAATATAAAAACAAAATTTTTTTTGCTATTGTTATTTTATACTCTGACATCCGTCGCCATAGACTTGTAGATGGTAAAATTGTAGATGGTAAAATTTTCTTTATACTATATCCAACTTCTACATTTTGTTTTTCTTCTTTGGTTTTACTATTCAAGATCACGGATTTTATAGGAATTTTTTCAAAAAAAAAAAAATCAATTTTTACACAAGTAAAGTAAAACCATTTGATAGAGCATGATATAAGCTTTCGTTTTGGACAAAAGGACATTTTATACACTTTCGAAAAACAACAGCAAAAATAAAAAAAAATTGAAATTTACAACAAAACACGATTTGATATTATGTTGTGGGTGACTTTGAATAGCTGCTGCTGCTGCTTCTCTACCATATTTTTTTTTCTTTTGGTGCACACATTGCACAAGTTTTACTACTTATATAAATAAAAGTGATTACTACTGACTAACGACTCAAATAACATTAAATTATTGTATCTTTTAGATCATGTTTTATATATGTTTTTGTTATGTTTAGAGTTATTATTATATAGCATAATATACTTACTTTTTTTTAGCAAATTTATTATATGATGTTTTACAAATTTGATAATGTTATCTAACACGAAAATCATTTTTAATATTGTTATACTTAGAGAGACTTAGAGTAAAAAACTAAAGAAAATATCAACAATTTTGTTATTTTTAGTGGCGGTTGTTAGAAATTAAAGACATTTTGAGGGTAAAATTGGAATTTTCATTGTTATGCTATAAAAAAAAAATGTTGTAACATTGATTAATGTTACTGTTTTTTTTATTTTGCTTTTGGTGTTTATGGAAAATAGTTTCGTATTCATTTTTGTTATTACAAAATAAGCTATAGAAGAATTTTGTTAAGTGTCTATTAATTAGATAAAATGATAGTCTGAGAAAAAGAGACTTATATATTTAAAATGATTTATTTACGATAAAGATCATTTCAAATATTTAAGCAAAAGCTAGTATATTTTTTTTTGTAACTATGTAATTGAAATTTAAGATGTCGCCTTTGATAAAGGATATACTAAAATTTTTATATTCTAATTAATTTAATTCCTGAGTTTTATTTTAGTAAATTATTTTTTGGTCTTCTCATTATGATTACAACTATATTTATTTGACTTAATAGAAAATTAATTAAATTAAGTTCTAGACTAGACAAATACCATATACATAAATTATGTAGTCTTATCTCAAAGTTTCACCAAAATATATTAATTATTGTTGGCGATAAATGACTGATACTTCACGAAATTTACTTTCTCGTTTCGGTATCCTTTGGTATAGAAAAATTGATGTTGTATAGAAAAATGGATTTAACAATTTTATAGATTTTATATAGATTCGTCCAAACAATTTTCACTTTTTGGAAGAATCTGTTGCTAAATTGTAGCTATTTCCTATTTCATAGCTTTTGGAAACGAATTAAACAAGTTAAAATCATTTTATAAAACAATAACAATTATTTTTGTCAAAAAAAAATTAGGAACAAATTCGCTTACTTCTTACTCAAAAATCATTCCAAAACCATAAGAAATATTGAGAAAGTTAATGTTAATTACATATTTTGATTAATTACTTTCACTTCAAATTAACACTTATAAATTGCACTAAATTTTAATTAAATTTTCATTATTTTCATATTAAATTCAATGACACCTTGCAAAAGTCTTCAATTTTTCTATTTCTACATTTCTAATTTTACAAACACAAAGACATTATATTTCCAGTTCACACGGTTAAATAATTTGACAGTTGTCATTTGTGACGTCAATTAATAAGTCAAATAAAAACCAAATATTGTTGTGGTGTGCAGCAAATTATTTTTATTAATTTATTGAAATTAAATGGAAAATTATTGAAAATTAAAATAAAAGGCTGAATTAATATTAAATTTGATTAATTCAAATTTAATATTAATAAATTTCATCTTTTGCGCAAAAGATGAAATTTTCTGTTCGCCGATGTCATTGCGATTAATAAGAAATTAATTTTGAATTTTAAAGTGTGACCTTCATAATTTAACATTTTAATGTTTTAATTATTTAATTATGATTATAAATATTCAACGAAGTTCAACTTGAGTTCAACTAATCTCAGTAAAATATTTCTATATTAAAATTGTGTGACAATTTAGTATTTCTAAATTGCGGATCCTTAGTATAACCATAAAAGGTAAATTAGTTTATTTAATAAAATTATATATAAAATTAAATTTATTGAAATTTTTTCGGAAAAATTAATTCAAATATAAATTTAATTTCCACAATATTGTGGAAAATATCATTTTTATAATAAAAATAATTGGTAAAATGCGAATTGGAAAAATTTAATTTTTCACTTATAAGTATTATAAATTTTAATATGTTTATGTAATTTAATAGAAATTTATGTTAATTTAATGTATACAAAATTGGAACAACATAATTAGATTTATTTCATATAAAATATTTTCTCATTTTATTTAATTATGATAATTAAAAACATTTTTTTTTTGCACAATTATTTTATTTTCAAAAATTTCCTGAGTTTTTCATTTAGTTTTGTATAACAGTCGTAGCTAAAATTTTAATTGCAGCTTCTAATTCGCAAGTGTTACAAGCAACATTATTATTATTATTTTTTTGCTGACAACAAAATAATAAGTGAACATTATCATCTTTTCTCATGAATATAATAATCTATCCCCCATTTTTTTATGTATACAAAATTATATAGAAATTCTTAACGGATCCATTAAAACAAAATTTCTATCCCCTTTCTTGAAAGAACAAAAAGGATACAATTTTTAACACCTTCAAAATAATAACACGTCACATTATCCAAAACATAAAAAAACGGAAATGTCTTATAAAATTTTTTTTTAGCTACAGAAAAATATCAGCAAAAATTTGTTATTGTTTAATTTTTGAGTTAAGAAAAAAAAATTTCCGGGAAAAAAAATGCACTTTTCTTTCCTTACCCAAAGGACTATTATTATTATTTTAACTTACACTATTTTCTTGTTGAGAATTCGTTTTCTTTTCGCTATCATTATAAAAGATGGTTTTTCCCTTGAAAATGGGTTGAAATTGCCTTGAAAATGGGTTGGAATTTGTTGTTTCCTATAAAATATTTAGAATATTTTTTATGTTTTTATCCTCAAGGATTATTTTGTATATATGTGTTTTAGATGGAAGTGCATTTGCGCTATAAATTCCTTTTTTTTCTTCTTTATGTCAAGTCAAGTGAAGGACATTTAAAGTGTAAATTATTCGTTGAATAAAAAAAGCATTTTTTTGTTTCATTATTAATACAAAAAAAAAAAAAAAATGTTGTGAAATTTTTGAGCAAAAAAAATTAAGTGAGAAAAAATATTCAAGGATCTGGAAATTTTGGAAGAATGGGAATTTAAGAATTTAAGAAAAATTTAAGAAAAAAATTCCTTCTTTAGTTGACTAATTTATTTAATTGTGTTGCAATTTAGCACTATATACTTTCAGATTTATTACATTTCATTTACTGAATTTGTTGGCAAAATTTAAGCAAAAAAAATAGTTTCCACCGTTTTTTAAAAGGATTCATTTAAAGAAAACTATATTTCGAGTAAAATTCGATGCTGAAAATGAATAAAAACTTTAAAAAGGACTGCAAATACCCTTCAATATCGTTCTTTATACTTAATTGATACAAATATTGCGGTAGCCTGAATAAATTATCATCAATTTTAACAATTATTTAGAAATTTTCTTCTTTAGATATTTGTTAATTTGAATAAATGAATTAATGAGAGAAATTTGCAACGATTCACCAACTGAGAACCATATTATATATTCATTAAAAAAACCCCATTATGCGACCAACTTAAATAGATAAAAAACTTGACTAGTCCTGCAATATCCTCACTGAAATGCAAATAATTTCCTTTAATCAATATTCATGATAAATAAAACCTTTAAGCTTAGAAATTTATAAAAAAATTAATTTACATTCCAACCGAAAAAAATCCTCTTATCTGACAAGGATTAAACACAAAAAAAAACTCAAATTTTATATTTCAAACATTTTCGTCCTTTTTCAAATAATAATATTAAAATACCAAACTATATAAAAACAACAAATTGTCAATTGCTAAAATTTCACAATTTTATTAAAACCGCGCGCCACATTATGTCACAAATTTATTGTAAAAATGTCCTTGGAATATTTTCATTTTTTTTTTGTTTTTGTTTTGGTGGTGGAAAATATAAAAACCACAAAAATATTTTCCATCATTTCAATTTTGTTTTATTTTCAACTTTTGTGTACTGCAGGAAAATTCTCTTTCTTTAATTTATACTTGCAATAAAAAGCAAACTGTGACAAAGCTTCTTATAGCATCGGATTTTTCTTTTGGGAAAAATGAAAAAGTAAAACAGAAGATAATTTTTTGTTTTGTTTTTATTATTTATTTATTTATTTTTTTTTTACTTTTTATGTAAATTTGAAAAGTAAAGTCGCATAGTCCTTGTACCGATTTTTTTTAGTTAAAGATAAAATATAGATATATAAAAAAAAGAGAACACCATCTAGGGATATTGAAATGATACAAGGATAATACCAAAGACTTAAAATTTTTTATATTGTCAAATATTTACTGAAAAAAATAATGAAAATATTTTTGTAAATTTTGTGGAAAAAGTTAAAATAAAGAAATTTTATAAAAATTGTTTATCTATTTTGTAACATATTTTTGGATAGCTTAAAGTGTTGGCTGCTTAATTGATTATCTTGGCTGTCTTCCATTTTATTTCAGTGCGAATTACTATTCTAATTACAAAACATATTGTAAAATTTGGATTATATTGAAAATTTTCCGAATGTTGGACTTAAATTTTATATTAATTTAGGGACATATTGAAAACTGAAGTTTGTAGAAAATAATTTAATTGTTTCCTACCAATTACCTCCGGTTTTTCCTCTTATATAGTGAGATAATAATACTTAATCTTTCAGTTTTATTGCAATAAATTCTTATAAACCAAAAAAACTTATATTGTGTCTGATATCCTTTCTTCACTAAGAACTTCGATTATTTAAACATTTTCCTAGTATGCCCAATAAGCCGCAGTACATTAATAATTGTTACCAGAATCATAAATTTTTAATAACAAAATCAAATATTTATTACATAGGAACGTAATTTCCTTAAAATTTAAATTCGTTTAAAACTTAATCATATTATTTTCGAAAATCTTTATTAATTTTTAATTAAGGACATTTTAACGATCTCTGTTTTTAATTTATGGTGTCACTTTAAATAAATATTTCGGATCACATTTCACTAACCTCAATGTTTTTCAATCGCAAAAAAAAATTCTTAAACAAATTATTTATTCAAAATTTAATTATATTTTTTAGAGACTGATCCTTTATTTATTTATAAACAAAGTTCCCGTATAATTACAAATTTTTTTTTATGGATTTTGAATAAAATCAAAATATATTTTTCTTACCATTTTAATTATTATGGAATTAATCATTTTGTGGAATTTTGAAATACGCATATACCAAAATGATTTCAACCCTTAATGTCATCATATATCCCACACTTTAAAATATTCATATTATATTTTTCTACTCTGTTAATTTTCTGTATGATTAATGGTTCGAAGTGTAATGTCACATTCAGTTTTTTCAACAATGCAGTAGTATATAATAATAATAATTTGTCTGCGGCAAAAAATTGCAGCTTCATTCATCAAAAATGTTAAAAAAAATTGCAGACATGTAAAAATATTCAAAAAATTCAATGTAAACCGCAAAAAATTCCACAACTTTTTTTTGTCTTTATAGTCTTTTCGAATTAAACTTCTTAAAATATTGTGGTATAAATGGAAGAGGTAAAAAGCGATTGAAAAATTCCGATTATAAAGTGAAAATGAATTATTTCTTGTATATAGTTTAAATGAAACATGAAATTGTCTTGTAACTAATTTGCTTTAAGTATAAAATATGATTGATATGAAGTATAGATAAAAATTAGTTTAGTTTTTTGATTTGCAAAATTAATTATATTATTTGAAAGACAAAATTTGACTTTAATTCACATGGAATATTAAATTGTTTGATAGAATATTTCTCATAAATTCTTAAAATCTAGTAGAAATTTAGTAGAAATCTACTAGAAATATTTTATTGAATAGAGAAAATATTAAAGTTTACAATTGAATTTTTTCCAACATTTCATTTCAAATTATTCATTTTCTTTCTGTAATTTTCTAATAAAATATTCGGTGCAAGGATTACTCGTTTTTCCAATATTTTTTTTATGTAACCAATCAATTTTTATGGGATTTTTTTTATATTGGAAAATATTTTATTTTGCAAAAGTTTAGAAATTCAGAAAATTTTACAAGCTAAACAAACAAAATATATGTATATAAAGAAATTTTCACCCTTGTTTTCGTGTTAAGACAATTTTTCTCCCTTTTCTTTTTGAAATAAACAAACAAAAATATATATACATCAATTTTTATAATATTGAATGGTTTGTACGTGTATCATTTTAAATATCATCATAATATTAAATTTACTTTTTACCCATCCACCCATACAAATATTCTACTATATAAAGAAAAAGAAAATTCCATAAATTTTTCATATATGAAAATGCAATTTCACCATTTCACCATTTTTCTACAATTTATTCTAATAAAAGAAGGAAACTTTCAATATTTGTTTTTTTTTTTGTGTATAGTTTTGTCATTAATATTATCATCCCCTGTAGTCATAATATCCTTTTTTTTTGTGGTGGGTGGTTAAAATAAACTTCTATACCCTTAACTAAATTACGTAAAAAGTTTTGCAAACAATTGCAAATATTTTATATAAAAATGTTTTGATGTTATTAATGTTTTTTTTTTTTTGGTCCTTTTAATAATTCAGGTAAACAAAATGACGATTTTGTTTTTTTTTTTATCTAAGAAATAAATTTTTATTAAAATCTTTTGGGGTATATAAATTTTGTATCCACCCCCCACCCATCAATAATTTTCTTTGTATACCTTTTAAGATCATCCTTTGAAAATGGAATGAACAAATTTGAGACGATTTTTTTATGCAATACTTTTGTAAAAAAAAAATTGTCTTGGAATTTCAGAACCAAAAAAGAATTATTGCGTAAATAAACTTGTAAAGGACATTTCTTAATTTTCTTAAAGTGTATTAAGTTATTAACTTTACTTTTTTTTTTGTTATGTTAAAAATTTTTTAGTCGTGCAACTGGCATTTGAAGATTGACAGATTTATTAACTATATACAGAATTTCAATTATTTAATTCTACTATATGCTACCACCTTATATTACCCATTTACTTTTTACACCCCCATGGAGTGGAAACAATCAAATATGTATAAAAGAAAAATTGTAAATTGACTGAAATAATGAAAAATTATGAAAATAAAAATTATTGCAACTTTTTGCTTTGGGGGTAAAAAAGAATGAAGTATAACACACAACGGGTGGTGGGTTGTTGTTGTTGGTTTTTTTTTTTGGGTAAACGCTTATGTAATAATATCCTTTTAAATAAATACCGAATTGGCTTATGAACAAACCATTAATTTACATTAAAAAAAAAATCTTTTAGAATTATTTAATTTTTTTCTATTTCGTCCTTAACAATTTTTTTTTTTTGGTATTGTTTGGGGGGATTTATTTTTTAGTTTGGTTGTGGGTGTATGAAGGATTTAAATGTGTAGAAAAAGCTTTTAAAAAGGAAGGAAGTTAAATAGAGTCGATAATGTTGGTTAATCTCTAATGGGAATTATAATATATCCTATTTCTGTTTTTGTTGTTGTTGTTGATATTTTTTGAATATTGTCCTTTGAATTTGGTTTGGAATTTCTTTTTTTGTGGGGAAAAATTAAGAAAGAATGAAAATAAAATACCGGATAATAATATGTAATAAAAAAAAAATTGAATACAAAAAAAAAATGAAAAGGATTTATTTTTACAATGTGGAAATTATTTAATTGTGACTGTAATAGCTTTAAGAAGGAAAATGCTATTAGGAATAATAATAGTTGAAATATATGTTCTAATAGTTTAATTTAAGAATTAGAAGTTTTAGTTTAACTTAAAAATGGGGTGAACATTTTAGAGAATTATTAACTAAAATATTAAATATTTAATGTAAATTGCATGGCAACAAATTATTTTTGGTATAAATTTTGAGGGTCTACATTTTTCATTTATGAAAAATTTAACCAATTTCAGTAAATAAACTTTGTGAATTTCGAATGTACCATTAAAAAACTTAAAGTCCTATTAAACAGTCACTTAATTTGACAGTTTGAAAAACATTTCGAATATCTTTAAAATGTGTTCAGAAATCTGCTTGTTATTTCTAGCCGTAAAGTATCCAAAATAGAATCCTTTTTATCAGTAAAATCTCTACATTGTAGAAACAGAAATAATTAAGAAAACTTTAAGTATTTCATTCATTCAATTCGACTTAAGTCGTCCACCCACTCAACTCAGAACATAAAACCAATTCTTATTCTGTCATAAATTTCCACTTATTAAAATATATATTTTATTTCGGTTATTAGGTTTTTAGTCCATAATCGAAATGTACATTAAATGTAATAAACACGAAAAATCATCTTTAATAATTTATTATTTTTATTACACATAATAAAAAAAAATTATATATCTTTTTTTTTTGCTATATTGATTTCATAAAAAAAATGTTATCCGGATTAATAAAAAAAAAGTACAATTTTTATGCACTTTTTTTTACTATTTTTTTTTTATCATAAATTCTTCCTGTTGATATAAATTTATTTATTTACTTTTTTGTTTGTACAAAATTTTTCATTTTATGAATTCAATTTTACTTCGTTTTATATTTTTTTGTGTTTGTCATTAAAAAATATTATTTTTAATTTAACACCAGTGCCTCGTAAAATATTATTTTTAATCCGAAATTGTGTCTGGTATAAATATTTTGTGCAAATTTATTAATAGAAAATAGTAATGACAGCAAAGAATATTTTTTCTGTATATATAACTTTTTTTTAGTAACAATTTGCATTAAAATGTCTCGTATAATACCTGCCTCTATTTCAGCTGCCCACGATCCTATATTTTGAATAGGAGAAGAAGACTAAATAAAATGAAAATCTTGTTTCCTGATTGGAATCTTCAACCTATAAAATCTTATTATCTATTTTCGTTTATTTTTAGTGTTTTTGCTCGTTTTCTAATATCTCAAAGAAATAAATTGTCCTTTTTTTATACAACGCCTTTTTATTGAATATCATAAAAGCTTATCACCAAGGCATTTAAATTTATATATCAAAATGATATTTTTTTTAATAGTTCAATTTTCGATCTGTTATTAAGTATTTTTTTGCTATAATAATTTTAGAGGATTGTTCATTTAATATTTGGCAATTTTCAATTTGATAATTTTTCTATAATGTTTGGATTTTTTTTAAAGGACATCTCTTTAAATTTTAGTAATTTAAGTTAATGTTGCTTTTGATTTGAAAAGTATTACTTTTGGAAGTTGAATTCAGGTTTCTTTAATATGTAATTTAATGAAAATTGTACTAAAGAATTGAAGGAACCAAGAAGAATTATTAGTTTGATTATAAGTAGGTTTCTGGACAGATAGGATGTATAGTATAAATGATTGTTGATGCTATAAAACATCAGATAAATTATAATCTTACAATTGTCTTTATAAATTTTTCAAAAATATTGTAAAATATTACTAAACTTTTCAAGCTTGTTTGTAGTTTAATTACAGTCCAATGGACAAATTTCCATTTTAGTATCAATGTGTAATAAATTGGTCTAGAAATTTAATCCTAATTTCATTTATTATATATACAAAAGCTCTAAAACAATCGATTAAATTTACTTATACCATAAATTTTACACTCTGAATATTGTCAAAGGAACTATACAAGCTTCCAATTCACTTAACTCCAACACCTTTTTATTACAACATTTCTCTTTAAAAATTCAGATTTTTTAATATTAATTAAAATTCCATATAAGAAATTTGATTTAAAAGACCATCGACCTA
Organism: Empis stercorea; assembly: GCA_949752835.1. Taxonomy (NCBI): domain Eukaryota; kingdom Metazoa; phylum Arthropoda; class Insecta; order Diptera; family Empididae; genus Empis; species Empis stercorea. Next base: position 11,259,526 of record OX457087.1, read on the forward strand.
ACAATCAATTTAAATTATCTACAAAATTTAATCATTTTCGTGAACTAAAATACAAAAATTAATCATTTACAAATAGAAAAATGTAATTTATAGTCTAGTTCGTATTAAAAAAATCTAGTTCGTATTAAATTTTAAATAATTTTTCCTCAAATATCCATCATTGAAAGTTCTATTAAATTTATAATTAAAGTATAGGCATTTTATAATTGCTATTCTGTCACTATTCGTTCTACTAAATATTATTCTATAAATTTTATGTTTGATATTTGATTTAAATTTATTTGAAATTGATTCAATCGAAAAAAATGAGAAAAATATTCAATTTTTTTTTTTTATCGTTAATTAAAATAAATTGAAAATTTGTTTTAGATATTTTTTTTTTGTCTGTGGACTTTAAAAAATTCAAATATTAGGACAACGATAAAAAAATTGTTTAATTTAAATTGATTTGTTTGATGTTTTTGGTTAGACTAACAAAAAAAAAATTTATAGTTAAATGATGTTATTTGTTAGAAATTGTTGTCATTAAAAATTTTTTTTATAGCTTCGGATTTTTTAAAGTAAATTTTAAATTATATGTTGAGTTGTAAATTTTCTATAATTTTTTTTTATTGGTAAATTTGTCTTGTTAAAATAACTTAAAAGTGTTGGAATTCCAATTTATAGAAAGTTAAGAGATTTTTTAGTAGTCTTCTTAGGTTTTTTTTATTGCTATCTTGAAATTATGACATTAAATTAATATTTTATTTTATTATCAGGAAATTTAATAGCATAAATTTAATATTTTTTTATTGCAGAAAAATAGTATAAAAATTATTGCTATTAAAATATTTGATATAAAATATTATTTTAAAATTTAAATTTCACTGGGATAATTCATAATTCAACTTAGTATTTACATTTCTCTAAAATACTCCTAAATATATGTAATGAAAATTGAAGACAAAATATCAGAGAGAAATATTTTATTCTCTCTGGTGAAAATCTTACATTGCATAAATTTAGGAGTTCTCATTTATAATTCATTTTATATTTGTCGGTAATGCAGTTCTTTTAACATTTTGTATACAAATTTCTTTATATAAAAAATCTAATTAATTTTTATCATAAAATTTGAAAACTTAATTATTGACATTTTTAAATATATTAGATATTAATTTTAAATATATTATTTTTCTATTTTCAGGATTTGAAATCTTTTTTAAATAAATTAATTTAACGATAACAAATAAAAAATTTTCAAAATGTCTACATCAATATTAAATGAAGATCCTGATAAGCTTTTAAACGAATGGCTTGGTGAATTGGATAATTTAATTGGGGTAAGTTTAAACATGATTTTTTTTCTTATTTCTTATTAAATTATAAATTATTATTATTTTCTTTAAAAATTTAATATTCTTTTCATTTTGTCTTGAAAGACATAATTCCTTATATTTTTTTTTATACAAGAAAAATATAAGTAATAATAATAACAATAAACTTAAGAAAAAAAGGAAGAAAATTACACAGGACAACAACAACAACAACATCAACAAAAGTCATTGAAAATGAGTCTAACAAAAAAGAAAATTATTGTTACGAAAAGAATCATAATAATAATAATAATCATAAAAATAAGCTATTATACAAGGATTCAATATTAGTGTCCTTATTGTTAAAATACAAAATCTGATTTCGTAATATTTTTTTTTTCTCATCTTGTTTCTCTTATATAAAATAAGAAATTATGTCCTTGTAAAAAGGATATTTTGTAATTTTTCAAATCTAGTTAAGATATAAGAAAAAAATTATATCTGTTTTTGCAATGTCCTTAAAGATGTTATGAGTATAAAAAAAAGGGATATTATAATAATAATGAGATTGGGAAGGTGATGATGTGGACTATTTGTGATGTCCTTTATTACGGTATAACAGGATAACTATAAATTGTTATGATGTTTACACGTCAATTGGTTTATAAAAATGAAAATTAAGGAGCATCGACCTAAACACGAACGAATTTTTTTTTTGCTGATAAAGTAATTTTTTTCTTTATGATTAAATTTTTTTTTTTTTTCAAAGCATATTTTGACAATTTAGACGACTATAAAGACAACGTTTTTTATGACTCATTTTTCCAACTTTATTATCGCTTATATTTTGGTTAATTTTTGGAAATTTAATATTCTAAAAGGTGAAATTTATGATATTAAAAATTTCTTTCAGTTTTTGTGGGGGTATGTCGTTTATCTGTTGATGTTCAAGGAGGTGAATGCGCGATGCTAATAAAAAGGACCATGCCTTGGTAAATTATCTGAGTTGGGGTTCTTTTCGATCTGATGAAGATCTGATTTCGTTACTTTTTGAAATTTATTTTGTATTTCTTTAATATTTTGAAATTACTTGGCATTTTATCTAAAATTTGACTAATCATTGACTGCCGCTCTGACATTAACTATTTTTATTGAAGCTTTTTTTTAAATATTTTTGATAATTTTTGAAAAATTCACATCCAAAAATTGAAATTCTGTGTTGTTATTTAATTTCATACCATTTAGAAAATTCTTAGTGAATCCTTGTAAATTCTTAAAATTAAATTATAATCTAAATTACAAAAATTTTAGAATTTCTACAATCCCTTTTTTAATATTTTCAGTCAAATTTTTTACTCGAATTTGTATTTCTTTTTTCCCCCTTCACAATTTACGACATTTTCCATTTTTACTTGTCCAACTTATCAAAACCTGATAAACAAGACCTGGTATAAATTTTTTATGTACAATAGTAAATCATAAAAGCGTGTCTGCGTCTGGTATTCCACTATATAAATAAACAAAAAAAATTTACAACCAATAAAATATCTCAAATTACATAAATTTTCTTTTTCACTTTAAGTTTAATTTTAATGTTTGTTTTTTTATCAAAAGGTTAATTCGTCCTTTTTATAGTTAGTTACTCGCGCATATCACAATGATTAATCTATACAAAGTCAATAACACAGCAAGGTGCATTAATAATATTAATCGGTGTCGTGTCGTTATAATGTAACAGCGAAAAATTGCATAATTTTAAATACAAAGAACAAAATGACAGGAAGAACAACAAAAAAATTCTATAAAAAAAAATGTTGTTCCAATTTTTAAGTGTTTTTTGTTTTCATTTAAATCAACCCAGGAAAATTGTTATGGTGCTTGTGTGAAGTACACCTGTCCATCCGCAAATAACCAATTGATGACATTGTACAGAGAATTGTGTTATGGATTAAATTCACCTTTTTTTTAAAGGCCACAAAAAAACTGACAGTGGTTTATTTATTTATTTATTTTAATTATTGATTCGCGTGTCAGAATTTTTTATTTTTTGATGGACAAGCAGATAAATTACGATTAAAATAATAGTAAAAAAAAAACGATTTTAAAATGAATAAGTGGACTAGAGAATAAGAAAACGTTTGAAGGAAAACTATTTTTTGTTAAAAAAAAAGGGATGATAATTTTTGTTTTGTTATTTTTAGGGTTTGTCTGTCTCGATGAAAGAGTAATTTTTATAATGAATTGGATATATTTTTTTTCTGTATTGTTGTGGCTATTGTGCTGCTCGTTTCAAGTTCATGGAAATATAAACTATATGAATATAGGGTTAAGTGGAATTTTTTTTTGATTATAATCAGAGTGAAAATTGTTAGGTCAACCACAAAGGTTGAGGTAATTTTTAAATAACAGGTAAAGATACCATTTTTGGAAGGGGTTAGAGAGTATATAGCTAGTTTTTTTTAGTTCGGAAAAGGGTTGAGAAGGTAATTTAACAAATTCATTGTTTAATTTTGAATTTAAATGAATATTTTTCAGGCTTGTGTGTAATCAATATTCATTGAGAAAATGTACATTTAATTCATATTTATGACTAGAGAATAGTCTGTTAAAATACTGTGTATCTACTGTTAGCAATTTAATAGATATTCATGATTAAAAAATCAAATAAATTGCTAACAGTAGATACATATAGTATATTTGTCTGTTAAAATAGTGTCTATCTATTGTTAAAATACTGTATTTCTACTGCTAGCAATATTAGCAATATGAGACGGGATAAATACCTAATAGGTCAAGTGCCTATGAAACAACGTTTCACTATAATAGTGTCATGATATTCTGTAAAATATACTACCACAAATATTTACCGTCCTATTGCCAGTAATTTTCTCAGTTACAGCAACTAAATTTAAGGATTTCGACAAAGAATTTTCGTTTGAATTACACCATATTCTCTGATTCCAAGAATAGTTGTTCACTTGTTCAAATTATGGAGACCTACTTTATTAATTAATAATGTATTTCAGACATTTTCAGTATCTTCATCAACAAATCTTCGAAAAAATGTACCTGAAAATGCAAAATAGCAATAATTAATTTAATTAATTTAATTTCTAATTTAATCCTATATAATTATTTCCTTTAATGTGTGATAATTCTATATTTACTTCCAAACAATAATTATTTCAATTATTCATAATTTTATAGTTTCAATCGCATCGCTTTTTGTTCATATTTTAATTATAAAAATTTTATACATAATAATTTTTCACCACAAAAACATATAATTTTCACACATAAAATTACCATAATATTTTTGATTTAAATCTTTTTCCTTTTTTTTCCTGTTTAATAAATATTTTATTTCACATAAAAAATATTAATTAAAATATTATTTATAAACATAAAATTATTTATTTAAGACCAAAATTTAACCTAAAACTATTAAAAATTCTAATAAATTTCTATATACATATAAATAATTATAGTCAAATCATTAACAATGACCACAATCACTAAAAAATTATTAATCATTTACTAATGAATAATAAAAGTTTTGGTGGTTTTCTTTACCACCTAACTAAAACTATATACTTACAAAATAATTTCGTGTTACACGACACCCAAAAAACCCTTAATTTCCTTTTTCATATATAATAAAAATTTCAAAAAAAAAAAAGGAACTTGGCTATTTATTTCAAATCCCTAAATGTTACCCATAATTTTTGTTTTTCATATAAAGTTATAATAAATTTAATTTGACATTAAATATAATTTGAATGGTACTAAAAGTTTTTTGGTTAATTTTAGAGGAATTTGTTGCCCTCGAAAACTTTAATTATTGGAGCTAATTTATTGAGGAATAAGTATGTTTTCCTGAATGGGTTTTTCTGTCTGTTGGTCAGTCTGTCGATTTGGTTTAAATATTTAAGTCTAGGTGTCCGTAAATCTCCCCGTTATTTAGAATTAGATGGTGCGGTGGTAACCGAAATTTCAAATATCTACTAGAGCTGTGAAATGGTATTTACAGTATTTTCTAAAGTGCTAAATTTGGCGAGAAATGTTAAATTAGCAGTAATGATGATTTCTGTATAGCAATCAACGAAATCTGAAAATTCGTAAGATTGCATTGTTTATTATTATCATCGCAGTTCGACATTTTACTGTTTTGAGTCCAAAACTATAAAATACAACTTTACTGCCTCAAAATTTCCCATGCCTGTGGACTTACTATACCTCCAACTATGCTCTTCATATTTATATACACAATATGTTAGCATATAGTAATTTATTGATTTATATACTGTAAAGTACACAAATGATTTTTTAATAATATAATTACACCATAAAAACCGAAAATATGTTATAAAATGTTCCCAACAGGGAAATAAATATTTATTTTTGTTAATATTTGGCAAATTGTAGTATACTATGTTAGTAAAGAGGTGTATAAATATATATTTTACTAGTACTTCAATTAAAATCACCGTCAATCAAGTGTCATTTTAATTATAATGTAAAAAATAATAATTCTACTTTTATGTAATTAATTTATTTTCAACATGAGAAACGATAGTTTGGTATTATAAATTTTTTTGTTGATATTATTAATTTAATCAAAGAGTGGAATTTTACTTTGATTATTTATTAAATTTTGTGTACAATAATTTATGTTATTAAGAGTATTCAATTTTTTATGATATGGTAAGAAAAGGTTTGGTGTTATTTTAGTATTGGTTATTTTAGTATTGATAGAAATTTAATTGGAATTGACAATGCACTCATTTTAAATGATTGTAGCAAAAATTGGATGTAAATTTAATAACCTCAACAGTTCAGCATAATTCAAGACTTTTAGATAAATTCAGGAGCAAGTGACCTCTGACACTAAACTTCACCTGATTCTGGACTCTAAAACCCATTAAGGATTAAGATGATCCTAAAATCTCCCAGATACCCTAGTAATATTCTTGTATCTCAAAAAGTAGTAATATAAATAGTGTATTGAATGGCTGTATAGTATTCAACTATTCTCTGTAATATTTATCGTAACGTATCACTTCACTATTCTAGGATCTAGGCAACAGAACTCCATTTAGCTATAATTTATCTCTTTTTCGTCAAATTCAACTCAACCACAACATTTTCAAATTTACCAAAAACAAAAAATTATTGATAAAAATTTATATTAAATATGAATGCACTTCATTAGTCTGATGAATTCTACTATATACCTACTACATCAAATATTCAACATATTCAATTTTTTTTATTGGTTTTCATTGACCCTAAATAATTTTCCAAAACAAAAAAAAAATTACCATCCAAAATTGAATGAGTCATTTCTATTAAAATATCATCATCAATTTTTTTTCTGTTTTCTCCATTCCATTTTAATCAAATCAAAATCCATCATTCATTTCTGTCCAGCAATTATCTTATTGTCTGTACTTTGTCTGGTAAAATATTTTTGTTGTATGTATACATAGAATTGTTGTCTATATTATATAACTGAAAGCATAAATAATTCAACAATCCTATATACAAAATTCTACATGAAATTAATTCTCTATAAGCCATCAAATTACAATTTGCACCCGTTCATACATCTCTAAAAATAGGATTACAATTTATTTTACTTTTTATTTTGGTATAGTACGGAATATTTTATGCTGTGCGTGTTAAGGACTTAACTTAAAATCAGGATTTGTGCTTTTTCATATATATATATTTTTCCCTGGCATTGTTCATTCCGAAAGGTGCATAAAAGCATTATAATTTTATATATATTATGTATGTTGCTGCATATATATAAACACATTTTATTTTACCCCATGAGGGTGAAGGTCTCGATGCTTTTATAGTGTATATGTATATAGTATATATATATTCAATATTATCAGATTTATATTTATTTTTGCTCATTTGCATTCCCTATGGCAACCAATAAAAAATATTTTTGATAGTATAAAACCAAAAAAATTAATTCAGGTGTTTGGGTGTGGTGGCTCTTTCCAAAAAGGCAAAAAAGTTTTTCTCCCTCCTTTCGATGATAAACTCCATAGGTAAAATTTTTGTTGTATAACAACTGAATGGTGAATATTCCAATAATAATCGATTTTATTTTTCTTGCATAATAATGTATGTATAAGATTTAAAGGTAGAAAAGGGGAAAAAAGGACTAAGAATTTTGTTTGATAAAGTTTTTACTTGAATGCGGAATAATTTAGAATTTAGATATATATTTATATAAATATAATTTACTTTATGTATAGTATTAAAATGTAATTTAACATATTTTTTGTGTCTGTATATAATTTACTACAAAAGTAGAAAACAATATTTGTGTAAAAGAAGTTTTGTTATACAAAAAATTCTGTTTAGAACCAAAAAAAAATAAATGGGAAGAATGTTGTCAATAAAATATGCCACACACTTAAAATTTGAATATGGATTTGTAAAGGTTTCTTAAAAAGGACTTTTAACATTTACATTTATAATTTTACTTATAAGTACATAAATTTTATTTAAGTGGATTTAAAGATTATTGCATAAAGAGTAAAATGGTTAAATTGAAATGATTTAATTCAGTCTATCAATCAAAAGTATAATATAGAATAAAATTGTTTAGAAAAGTTTTGGAGAAATGAAGAGAAAATCTTTTTCTGTTATATGCTACTTAGATTTAAATATTGTTTAAGGGTTTGAAACTCTTTGAGTTTGTACTGACATAAATAATACATTTGCAGAACTAGCATTTAAACCTATACTAAAAATTAAATATAATAATTGAAATTAATATTTTTTATTTAAAATCGAGGAAAATATTCTTGAAATTTTCCGAATTAAAAAATTAATATCTCTCAGTAAAATTAATTATTTTTTATATAGTAAATTTTCATATTTAAAACATAAATTTCGATTTACCAGATAAATTAATTTTAACAATGACAATGTCTTTGCATGTTTTGAAAATAGGTTATCTATGCACAAAGGTTAATACAATGATATTCCATTAATAAACTATTAAATTTCCATTTTGACATTAACATGACTTTAATGCTCTGTAATTTTTCTCCTTGTAAAATCAAAATATTATCTTAAAAAAATTTCCATTTAATGTTTTTTTTTAACATAACAAAATCTTTCTTCATACTCAATTAGATTTTACACAAATTCTTCTTTATATTAATAATAATAATAATCTGTCCAGTAATTTATCATTTTTTCTTTTTTGCTAGCGTAACAAATTGAAATAAATTCTAATGAAGAAGAAAAAAAAACAAAATTAATGATGGACATGCAGTCAATTGCAATACAAAAAGAAAGGTTATTTTATAGTTTAAAAGTCTTCATTAAAATTTAGCATAGATTTTTTTCTGTAAATGTCGTATGTACAAAAAAAAATACATATTTAACATAATTTACCTATTTATGCTATTACCAGCAAAAACCACTAATTATTTAAAAAAATCATATTGCATGACTGTCAACAATTGATATGTTGACCCTGTGTCATAATTATTAATTACGTCACTATATATAAAAAATAATTAAAATAAAATAACCATTAAGAAAAATGATACTTACCATTATGGTATACAATAAAATATGTTAAAACGCAATAAAGTTGATGCTATTTAGAACTATACATAAAACATAAAACGAATAAATGGTTTTTTTTACAATTTTCTTTTCATATAAAAAAATAAATAATTACTGAGTGTGAGTGTGTGACACGTGCTTTAAAAGTGTTCAATTTTTGACATTTGTTGATATAAACTAAAATGTCAAAAAAATATGCTGATAACACAAGATATAAGATATTATAGGTCAGTTTTTTTCATAGTTTATTGCGTTTACAATTTTGTGTGCAGCATAAAAATTTGTTCATTTCTAATGGATGCCATATTTTTTTTTATAAATTTAATTGAACTTTATAAAATGTAGCACGCAATAAGGCGTAGGTGTGGTTGGGTCGGAAAAACAAACTCTTTTTAACAACCAACAAAACTTAAAAGGCATTTTGATCTAATAATAATTTTTTTTAAAAAAAAAATTTTGTGCAAAAAGTTTGTTTGTAAAGTTATAATCGTGTTACACGATATTTTTAGAATATATGGTTTAATTAAATATAGTTTAGTTTATATATGCTTTTAATTAAATTAACTTTTAATATTATTACGTAAGTAATAATTTTAAATTTTTAGTAATTTACAAATTATGTCACCGTTTAAATTGTTCTTTAACAAAAAAAATGAAATTTGTGAGTGTTATGAGAATAGACTAAATTATGTTTTTGTAGTAAATGGGTAAACTAACCCGTCTAAATTATGTTTTTGTAGTAAATGGGGATATGTAGCAAGTTTTCTCTTAATAGTAGCGATTCATCTATAACGCCTGTCCTCAAAAAGGGAGCTGCAAAGTGGAAAGTAAATAATCATAAATTTTGGTGCTGATAATTCTATAATTTTGAAAATTAATATTAGACAACAGACAGATATGTTAATAGATGACCAGGCAGGTCTGTTAACACAATAAATAATAACCCTATACTTACAACAGGAAGAGGAGCTGCAAGAAGAGTAAATTTATAAATCATAAATTTATAAATACTCCTAGTATTTTACTCACAAATTAAGATTATTCTTAAAACCAAATAACTTATTCCATCTTTACAAAAATTCAAAAATGTTCGTTGAATTTTTACACGAATGTCACTTAAAATTTAAATTCTTCCTTAATAAATTCTATAAATTTCCACCTTTAAATTTTTTGTATTTAACAAAATTCACATTGTTGGTCTGGTATATAACAAAATTCTCTATCTATACACGGTAGGCATTGACCGGTCCGGTGTACAATATGAAATTATCCTTTATAATCATAAATATACTTAATACTTGTTAAAGAAATTTTGTAATTGCTTGTAATATAAATTTTAACAATTTCAACATTATACGATAGAGATGGATAAATGTTTACGCAACAGGAGTTTTATTTAATTGGAAAATTGCCATAAAAAATTTCATACAATAAAAATTTAATCCGAATTTAACAAATATTTTATAGAAAATTATGATATTTTTTTTTCAAGAAAATTTCTTTAATATTTTTTTGTCATCTTTAAAAATTATTTTAAACTTTAATTTGTTAAATTTGTACGTATTTAAATTTTCATTATTATTGTTATTTTAAATGCGGGTCTACAAAACAATTTGTTACATTAAATTTAAATAATTGAATGTAAATTTTATATTTTCCCTAAATTATTTAAAAAATAACAATTTTTTAATATTTTATTATCATGTCTCAATTTAGAAATTATCTTTAGTTCGTGCCAATTGCCAATCCCCCTAAAAATAAATTCTTCTGTCTTTTTTTCATTATTTTCTAAACTAAAAGATAATTAAGAAGTCAGATGCCCCTATCAATATGTGCTCTTAAAATTCTAACTTCCATAAATACCAGATAACAATCACGATTTATGTAAAAAAAACAACAGCTGGACAACAAAACATATTTTTTGCTTAAAGTTTTCTTAGTCCAATCATAAAAAAAAATAAAAAAAAAATAAAAGAAATGTTTTTTTTGCAATATCCTTAAAATATAAAATTAATTTCAATTCTGTCCATTTTGCAGTTTATTTTGTATACCATCTTTTACAGATCTAGAAAAATTATTTCTGTCCATTAAAATAAAGAAACAGACATTCATTTCGAATAACATTTTAATACAGAAAACAAAAATCACAATTTATATTTAAATTTTTTTTTTAATATTATAACCAGAATGACTGGCGCATCTACAGAAAAAGCAGATGTTTTTCTTAAATTTTAGTTTCTTTTAATAGAAATCCTTTAAAAAAAAGATATGAAATCATCATCCTTATACCATTTAATCTTATATGGTATTTAAAAATTGTTGTTATAAGTAGATCCTAAAATTTGTATTCAAGTTTTTAAGGTTTAAAGGAGGACGTTGAAGATTTTTTGTTGTTGTTGATTTTATTTCTTAAATATTATTTTATCCAAAACAAGTTTTATTTTTGGGTATTAAGAATATAATTTATGCCTGCGTCATGGCTTCTGAATTTAATTTCTGTATTTATAATATTTTTTGGTTAGAACGCGGGTGTTAAATATTTTCATTTTGTATTTATATATGATTTAAAAGAAATAATGGTATTGTTACAATGAAGCGAATGAGTTGGCGTAGACGAAAATTTATGAATTAAATTTCTTCTTCTGGATGTCTGATGTGCGACGCAATTTGGGACCTGCTTTGCAGTTAGTCAATTGTTGTCAGGAATCGGTTTCGACCGCTAGAATTTTGCTCACAAACTTACAAAGTCTTGCACCGCAATGTATAGTACAGTTCCCAGAAAGCAACCACAGCTCACAAATGTGGATTACAAGTTTCGTATTCATCAATGAAAAATTCATAAATTTCTGTTCTGCATTCTGGAAATGAAGAAATTTCTGAGTAAATTAACATATAGGCACATAATTATAGGAATTTGTGTCATGCTTCACATTGCTAATGCATTGCTTCATTATTGCATTCTTACCATGTTGTAATACCTTTATATTTTGATCTGTAAATTTTATTCCCTTTCAATATGTCCCTTTTTTTTAAAAAGGTTTTTTGTAAAATTCAATTTTTTTCTTTCTTCTGTGTACATTGCATGAGTGGCTCTTTACTTTTAAGGATCATTTTATTAAGAGTATATATATTTTTTTTTGGTTTGGTTTTGGGTTTTATTTGTGTAATTTGAGATGGAACTGTTCTTGTATTATTTCTTTTTTCCTTCATACTATTGTGCCACGTACATAAATTTACGACGTGTGGATATATTTAAAGAAATCAGTTTGCCACCTGCCTTTTTGTATACCAAAAGTGTATGTATATTTCTTAGGATAATACACTGGAACAAAATTATATAGTACGAGTATATAAATATGTTTTATTCTTGAGGTTAATTTAAGTTGAATTTTCCAATTTATTAGTTTTGGCTGTTCATCAATTTTATGGGATCATATTATGTATGATGATATCTTTAAATTGTAGAGCAAAAAAAAATCTAAAATTCATTATTAAGTGTTAGAAAACAAAAATAAATTCAGATAATTCACTAATCAAAATTATAATTTTCTACTAAATAAAATTATATAAAAAGTGATAATAATCTTCATCATTATAAAAATTTGCCATGTGTTTTTTTGTTGTACTAACAAATTTCTTTTAGTTATTCTTATGCTATTCATTAATGAGCATAAAGATAATAAGAGGTTGAGTTGTATATAGTTAAGTAGCACGTGTACATTTTGAACTCTTTTTTTTATCAGAAAGATTTTTTTTTTTTTTGGGAAACGAGGATCAAAAGAAAAAAAAGAACAGAAAAAAAAATGTTGAGATAAATAACAAAATTATAATTTCGAGTAGGAACATCCTTTTATTTTTTTAGTTAATTTAGGAGCAGAAAATAAAACAAACTTGAAAGAAACTATACACAAAAATAAAATTTAGTAAATAAATTATGTGCTGCAGATGGTTTAATTTAAAATGAGGATGATGAAAGTTTATAAATAAAGTTATTGAAGATTTAAAATTAGAAATTTAAATATAATTTTGGAAATTATAAATAGTTTTCGAGTCTTTAATGAAGAAATATAAGGATTTAATTGGTATAAGGAGTTTAGTTGTTATGCAGGAAGAACATAAATATTTGGATTGTTAATATATTAGGAGACGATTTTAAATATTGATTAATTCAAATTTATAGATAAACATTAAAGATTTTGCCTTTATAATAGAGAAAAAAGCTAATCTCAGGTTGATTACAGGCTTTAAACTGTACGAATGGTTGGCGGCATTCAAACTGGACACTAAATATTGGAAAAAGTTGCAAAAATTTTCGTACTTCTACTTAGAGAATATTTTCTTAATATAGAATCTCGTATTCGAAGCATTAAAATTAGGGAAATTCTTTAAAAAAATTCCACTCTGATGTCAAATAAATCAAACATTTCTAAATTTGCCTACCAAAATTTACTAAAACTAAGTCTTCTTAATTTAGTTGTGAAGAATTATCTCAAATTCTTCTTCATAAACTATATAAAAAACTTTAAATTAACTTTAGATCTCAACATATTTAAACATAATAAATGAAGTACACTATGCCAACATTATGAATATGCATAGAAAAAAATATGAAAATTATGTACGTGTTCATAGAACTATTTTAAGTACGATAAACAAATATGTTTTTCTCCCCATAGTTTTCATAATTTGTACACAATATTATATAGATCTAAATCTCTAGAGCTATTAAGAACACTTATTTTCATATATATAATTAAAGAACTACTTAAGAATAATTTACACACAAAACAATTTTCCTGTTGTTGTTTACCTATCGAAAATTATTTATATATTTGTTTCTCCTCTTCTTGTGTACAAAACAAAATTAAAATAATATACAAACCAAAAATTCCTAATCGATGATGATTCACTTTTCCATTTTACCATAGTTTTGTTTGTTAAATTCATTAAGTTCCTAAAGTGAAGAAAAACAACAAATTAATTTGGAAAAATTTTTCTTTACCCACTGGATTACACAAAAAAAAAACAACGAAAATGAAAATGTATGAACGGAAAAGGAGCAAAAAGTATATTTACAAACAAAATGTTGGTTGTTGTTAGGAGAATTTTTATGTATACAAAGGAATTTGAATGAAATATCCAGCATATGTTCTATCTGCCCTCAGGGCCTGATAAAAAGATGAAGAAAATCTAATTTTATGTTTTCTGAATTTTGAATAAAAACAATACTTTCCGGTAACCACACAATATGTACTTGAAATTGAATAGAATTTTTAGATCCTTTTTTTTCAACCTTTTTGCTTATTTCAAGTAAAGGACGAAGAATATTAAGAAATATTGAAATGAAAAATACTATTTGTATATTATTAAAATATGATTTTTTTTTTAATTATGCAAATTTAAATAAATTTTAAGGACTTTAATTTTATGTGAAGAGATAAATAAACCGGAAGATAGTCGACTGTACCATTTTGAATCCAAAATAAAAATGATTTAAATCAATTTCTCTTAAAACTACAGAAAATTTTATGCAATTTTCCATATTAACTTCTCCACTTTTTTCCTTATAGATCTTTAAATCAAAATAATCCTGTAATAATTTAGGGCATCTCTTTTCAATATTTAATATTTGCATTTATGTAATTTGCTCTAAAAACCTGATGAACTCATGTAATTTATCACAACATTGAAGGAACTTCATTCTCCTTTTTTTAAAATTTATTTTCTTTTATTTTTCTTTTAATAAAAGTCCTTAGAAAATTTATAACCACATAGAAAAATGTTTTTCATGTTTTTTTATTTCTGTTTCCTTTAATATCATATTAAACTAGGACTTAACATTATATCCTTTTTTATGTGAATATGTGTGTGATTTTGTTGACATAAGTTTTTTTTTATGTACTTAATCCGAAAAACTTTTCAGTGTCTTTTGGAAAATTGAAAAACAAGATGAAAACAAAAATCTCTTACCTTATTTATGTGTTACCATAATTTTCTTCTATACATAGAAATTATTTGTAGAAAATTATTTGAAAATTGTGGCTATAAATTGTGGCAAATGTTTGCATTTTATTGTCCAGATTGTCCAAAATCAAATACCAAATTTACATTTTTTTTTTCATTTTCTTATTTGTTTTAAAATAGAAATTTTCTAGTTTTGGTCAAAAAGTTTTTTTTTTTTTATTATATAATTTCATTGGGACATGCAATCATCAAAAAAGTTTTCTTCTGTTCTAGGAAAATTATAGTTTTTGTGTGTATTTGTTTGTTTGTTTGCAGAAAAAAAAAATACTTTAACGAAAAGGACATTCAGAGACGAAAAGTTGTATATTTTTTGATATTATGAATAGTTTTGCAAATTGTGCAAAAGAAATTTAATATTTGTCCGACTGTACACACCCCATATATAATGTTAATGAGACATTTTCAACCCTCCAAGAGTTTTCTGTTTGTTTTGAAGCGCATAAGTTTTCTGATTATAAATACGATATGACAACCAGTGACTAACCATAAGGTTTTCCATCCAAAAACTTTGATGGTTTTTAATGATGAGTCCATAATAACATGACAATTACGAATTTGAGTAGTATATTTCGGTTTTACCCATTTTTTAAGGTGTGGAGTTTAACAGAGAGGACTTTATGGACTTTTTGTCTTTTGCTAAAACGGAATATTCAAAGATTGTCGGAATAATAGTACTTTTATTTAAGAATACTTTAAGAATCTTATATATTATGATCAATTTCATTCAAGACATCGAAACCAGTCTTAGAATTTGTAGTTTCTGAAAGTAATTTGTTGCAACATATGGAAAATGGAAGCCTGCATCCCAGTCTCTCCATTAAAATTTAAATTTCTATTTATAGTTACACTGTACTTGTATCATCCAAAAAAACTATCTTCTTTCTTTAAAAATAATTTTTTTGTTAGACAATTTCTACTCCATTAAATTATATATTCTACATTTACCTGACAGTATTTTACACTCGACACTACACTATAACCTGAAATATTATCCTGTCTAGAATAGATTCTCTTTCAACCATTAACTTTATTTTATTTTATCAAAATATTAGATAGGTAAACCGAACCATTTTGTCATCTAGTATTATCATCAAACATTTTTCATATATACTTTATAAGTATAGTATATAGACAAAAAATGTCCTTTATCCTTTGTATGCCTGAGAAAGATTCATATATATGTTATATATATACACACACCCATTTACATACTATAAATTATATTATCGTGGGTGACAAAATTGTTTGTCGGAATATATTAATCAAAAGAGAAACAACACACAAAATTTTCTTCTTTTTTGCTATGTGGTTTGTTTGTTCTTTTACCTAAAAAAAAAAAAAGCTTAAATGAAATTTTTTTTGGCTTTTCTATATTTTCCTTTATAATTTCTTCATCACACACAATATAAAAGTTAACTTGGGCGGGAAATTTTTTTTATGTTAGTTTTTTAATATTAATTTTCCTTGTTTTTGTTTTTTTTTTTTGGTTAAATATAATTTTTTTCGAGATGGATTTCCATATAGGAAAAAAAAACCGTGACATCAAGCTATCTATCTACTAAATATTCCACCCAACCATATCATTAAAAAAATATTTCTATTTCTGTGAATCCTTGTTGTTGTTTTTTTAGTCTTTCAATTTCTTTTTGCTGGTCACAAAATTTTTCTTTAATTTTAGTCTTTTGTGAGCGCGATTTGTTAACGGCAGGATATTTTTTGATAAACAAAAAAAAAACATGATTTAAAAGAGGATATTTTTTTGTGTACCTTGGTGGAAAGTGAAAGGAGCCAGAAAATATTAATAATAAAATTATTAGGGATAATATTTTTTTTATACATATTAGAATTCCCTAGTGTCTTAAGGTGTCACATTGGTGATTTTTCAATTTAAATTGTTATTGTTTTTCCTCTCTGTAAAAAAAGGACAATTTTGTTAAAAAAAAGATTAAAAATTATAATGATTTTATTTTTTGAATTTATAAAAATCGTCTAAGGATAATAAATTTAATCTAAAAGAAAACTGAAAGTGAAAAATATTTTGTGTAGTAAAAAAGTGAACGAATTAAAGTGAATTGAAAAAATATTATTGAAATTATTAAACAACAAATAAGGAATTTAAATTATTAAATGGATTAGTGCAAAGGCAAGTATTCAAAACGTACTTAATTGTTAGATTCAATGATTCAAATTTTAGTAAATTCTGAAAAAGTTAGATTGAAATTTTAGTAAATTTTGAAAAAAATATATTAAAATTTTAGTAAATTCTGAAAAAAATTAGAAAAATTGTAAGAAATTAAAGTAAAGTCTATCAGACTTATCCAATTAAGTTTTATACTATCATTTAATTTACATAATTAACAATTTTTTCATTTATAAATTAAGTTGATTAATTGCTTTTATAGTAAATGAAATTTTTAATAATTTTTTTCCTCAAAATTTCTAATTTTAAAATTAATTTTCCCATCTCAAATTCCATTTTTATAACTTCATCAAACAAAATTCAATATTTTCTTCAACATATTTAAGTACAATTTATGTATAATAAAATGTTTGCATATAAATTTGATGGGAAAAACTTTTTATATAACTAAAAGTTTTACCTTTTTTAACTAATTAAAAACTGCATTATAAAACTTAATTTTAATTACTATTCTCATAATAAATAGTTCATGGCAAATTCATTATTTTATTATTTATGATTATAAAGGGCATTAAATAATTTTTGCCTTTAGTGTAGTTTATACATATAATTGCAATAGATAGAGGATAAATCTTCTCCGATTGTGGCATAAATTCTTAAGAATTTCTATTATCATTATTTTTTTTTTATTGTGTACAGTCATTCTTGAACTTTATGCAATTATATAATAATTGAAAAAAAAAATATAGAATAATTAGTTTTTTTCTATGGTACACATTGTATTGTTGCTTGTTTCTTATGGATTTTTGTAGAACAGCATAATTCCATTTATGTACACATACAATGAAGGAGTATGAAATTATCAAAATATTATTCATTTTAATATAAAATTTTGCTTCGTTTATTATACTAAAAGTTTTTATTATTATTTTTTTAAATTTTTAATTGGATAATCTTGGAAATTTATGAAAAAAAAAATTTTAATTACCATTTTTTATGGACTATTTTTGAGTCCATAAAAATATAAGTTTTTTAGATTTATGTTATTTATATTAGAGAGTGTTGTTCTGGAAATGGTATATAATTTTACAATTAGTTACAATTAAAATCTGACTGCTAAGAAAATTGATATAAGAATATAATTTCATTAAAATGACTTTTATTTGATTAAATAATTAATAATTGGTCTTTTTATCATATTTTTGGTGCATATAATGTATTATCACCGTTAAATAGGATCCAACAAAAATTTACTTCCGTTTTACTAAGTAAAAAATTAAAATGATATATTAAAACTAAATTTTCACAAAGAATTATTATAATTTTTAATAAAATTCCTTTTGGCACAATAAATTACCAAATACTATCTTTCAAAATTTGCCATCAGCATCAAAATATTTCAAACATTCAGTATCCTTCACGAATATCCTTTTTCCCAGCCTTATTATATTTTAATTGTTAAACACATTTTTTCAAATTTTTAAGAGAAGTTTTTGTTTTTAAATGTATAAATATAAAGGCCTGTACGGAGGTCAAGTGAAATGAAATTTTAACGCGATCTCCAAAGCTCTACAAACTCTCCTGTGAAATAGCCGTGAAAAAGTTGTGAAAAATATTTTGTAAATAAAATTTGACAAGTTAATTTGGCATTTTAATATTTTGACATTTCAAGACCGTTGAAAGGTCAGTAATTTTATATACTGACCTTTCAATGTCAGCTTTAAAAAAAAACTAGCAAATGTCAAAATTTCATCGTGAAATAATGTTCAGAACATTATTTCACGATGAAAAATAATTGTAGAGTTTTTGCACGCCATCTGTTATAACAAAAAAAAAATCATTTTTTATCACAACTTTATCACGCGACCTGCGTACCACCAGAGCGAAATCATAAGCGTAAATTTTCATTTCTGATTTCACGATGTTAAATTTGTATGAAAATTTCATTTCACTCGACCTCCGTACAGGCCTTTAAATGTAAATGAAAATTGTCCAAATTTTCGTAAACCTTCATCAAACATTATTTTGACGGAAAATCATGTTTTTTTTTGGTATTGTAATTCCTACACTCCGCAATGTAATTTATTTAAATATTACACTAATTTATATTCAACAAAAATAAAAATTAAAATTTCTCTTATTCCTCCTTATATATAAGTAACCATGGATGCTTTAATGTTTCTAAGCACGATTCGGCAATAATCATCCAAACAAAATAAAAAGATGAACATTTTTGCGCCATCCTTGTCAAAAACGATGAAGTGTAACAAATAAAACATAAACAAAAAAATTTATTTAAATGCGGGTAATTTAAAAATAAATCGTTTTTTTATTTTCTTGGTTCTTTTTTTTATGGTATAACACTCGCCAAAATTGTAATGAAAAAAAAACATCAGAAACAAATTTTTAATGTTTAGCAATTTCCAAAGAAAAAAAAAGGAAAATTAATTTGAACAATTTAATCACAAAACAAAGTTTTTTCCCAATTTTTTTTTTTTTTTGCAGGAAAATAAAATTAGTATTTGGAGGGTAGATTTTATTGTGTATTATGTACAGTAATTGTTGTCATGAATTTCATCATTTATTAGCGGATATTCCTTTAAGAGTTTGATAGTAATCTTTGTTAGTAATCCAAATATATTTAAGAGTTTTTCCGTTATATCAGTACCATCTTTTTATATCTATACCTGTTGCCAATTAAACACACATAACTGACAATTAAACAAAACTTCCCTACTATGCATCAATTTCATTAGATGCACGCATTCTTGTTCCATTTTATACATTAACTTCAGTAAATAAAAGGACACTCTACAACTTTAACAAAATATTTTATTAGATAAAATTCTATTTTTATGCTTTAATATTTTCAATTTTGCTTTAACTACAATCAGTCGTTCATTTTCTAACACAATAATTTACAATATTGTATACCATATTTCTATTTCAATGTTTAGTTTTGAAGTTTATCATGGTTCACTGACCATAATACCAAACAAAAAAAAAAAACTTTTTGTCCCAACATTAGATAAATATTTGCCACTGAACAAATAATTGCAATAATAAGGAAAAAAAAAATTTCATTATTTTGTTAAAACAAAAATTAAATAAAACTCTAATTGTACAAATATACATAACGCAGACGCCATTAATCTTTTTTTTTTTCTTCTTCTATTTTTCCACTATGTTAGGTAATAATAGAATTTTTATAAACACACATTCATATCAGAGTATATTAATGACACATCATTTTGGATGAATATAAAAGAAAAAACAGAGGGTAAAAATAATATAAAATAGAAACAAATTCTTTTTCTTTCTCTCGAAAATAAATGACATCAAAATCATTAGCCATATGCCGGAAGGTCACCCAATCACCATCCATATCAATGGTAAAAATTGTAATATTATTTTTCTACAATATTTTGCAATTCTTTGCAAAATAAAAATCACAGATAAAATGAATCACCGAGAAAATATATAACAAGGATATTTTGTTTTATGATCCTTGTTATATATAGTTATATAAATCGGAAATATTTTTTTTTTTTTGCAGAGCAAATCATTAGTTGAGGGTTAACATACCGGAAAATTGAATTATATTAATATATTCCTCCTTGTTATTTTAGATAATAATAATTTTGTGATTGACATTGGTAACATCATCATTGTATGAATTGTGAATGTTTCAAGGAGTGTAAATTATAATGTGTATATGATTGAATATAGCACACCTTCATTTTCAAATTAAATGTATAGTAATATATGTAGAAGAAATACGGGAATAATAAGATAGTGTAAAGGTAGAAAAATGATGGTGTGTGAATTTTAAATAAGAGAGGGTACCAATTTAAAGGAAAATAATTGAGTAAAGTTAAAGGTAGGACAGAAAATATTGAAAATTTGCACTAAAATTAAATCAAAATTATTTCATATTTCCAATACTGATTTACTTTAGAACTAGATGGGGTGTATTGCCCCAGAATTATCTGGAATTTCGTTTTAAAAATTTAAATTTTAACTTTTTCTACTAATAATTATGTATATCCTTTTCTACACACAAAAATCGTTACACTCAGAAATCTCCTGTATTATGAAAATGCTAGAATTTAACTATTAATTACGTATATCTTTAATAAAATTAATGAGACCTTGGCTATAATAGAGTCACTTTGTAATTAAAATTGAAAAAAAAAATCTTTATTTGCTCAAATAAGATCCACCTTTTTGACTTAAATTTTCTTTACAGTACGCCTTATTCCAGAACTGAAGGCGTAAAGCGTTCTGCCTTACTTTCACAAAATATATAACTAATTTCATAGCAATTAATTTCTCTGTTCCTATGGTTTTTATCAGAAGATTTTCATATGCATGATTGAAAAAAAATTACTCAAATATATGTTATGTATGTCCTTCATTTCCCGCCAGAAAATCCTTAATAATAAATTTTTATTATTCTAATATTTTTGAATGCTCATTTTTTCCATCTTCGTATATATTTTCGTATATAGAGTAATATTGACTGACAGGACAGGTGGGTGGATCAGCAGGTGAAAAAAAAATGATTTTTTTATTATATTTTATTGTTGAATTAATATAATTTATTTATTTTTTTTACTTTTTTAAAATGTTTTCTATACATATTATATTTTTTTCTTATCTTATTAACCATTTGACCGCGACGACGAACAGGTGCTAAATTTGTGTATGTTTTCCATATACATAATATGGTAAAAAGAAGGAAAAAAAACCCAAAACATAGTCAATTGTAAGCACAGGTAAATCATGATTATTTAAAACATCTGTTCAATTTTTTTTTTTTTTTGTTAGTAGCCGCGTGTTTTCTGTTCTTCGATTCTCGCCTTTATTCATGTTTATTTTTGGTATCATTTAAAAAGTGAACATATAATCATTTTTGTCGAGATTTTGTATAATAAAATAAGAAAAAGTTAATTTTTGGTCCACTGTGATTTTTTTTGGAGGTTTTCTTATATGCAAACCGGAATAATATTATTTGATTTTTGTATATTTCAGCACCTGCCAAGGGAATGATTAGTATAGTGCATTTTAAACAGATGTTGAATTCATATTTTATGAGATTTAAAATTTGTTTAAATATATATTTTTTGTCTGATGGTAGATTGAAAGGGTTTGGGAATGATTTTGTTGTTTTAATGATTGGGTCAATATTCTTGAAATATAAATTACTCAATTTGAAATAATTTAAAGAAGACGTGACAAAGTATATTGAGTACTTTTCGCACGTCTCAGTGATTACTTTTTTTTGTTGTTATATCTTGAATTTTGATTTAGACTTTCTACCCTTTAATCTGCTAAAATGATTAATTTAAATTATAAAAAAAATTTATAATTAAAATTTTGTTCAATTCACTGGAAATTTATTAAATTAATTATTTTTTATTACCAAAAATTACTCTTAAAAGTATACAGAAATTTTAAATCGAAACATCTTGCCAAAAAGTGTTATGATTTATATTTTTTAAATTCTTTATTTCCCCCTTTAGTTTTGTCCCTACATATTTTTTTTTAAACTAAATCTGTCATTAGAAATTTATTTCGTGGTAATAATATCAAAAATCCTTTTTAAATATCCTTTTTACATTAAATTATTTTTATTTAGCATAAATTTATATAACATTTGGTTGGTTTAATACTAAAACATACTCAATCATTTCAACAAAACTATAATTATTAAAAAAAAAAAATTCTATAGGTTAAAAGTAGTAATAAGAAACTTTTAACACGTGCCAACCCTCCTTTACCCTATATAATTTCCATTGAAAAAAATAACAACCCCTACTGTTTCAAAAACGTAAAATTTCTACTTTTTGTCTGAGGGGTGTTTAAATGCGTTTTAAAGTTATACTATACATATTTTTGACAGGTCTTTTACTATGTCAAATATTTACATAGACTGATTCTTATTAAAAAAAAGTGAACTTTTTGATAGAAAAAAAGTGGTTCATGGCTCATTGTTAATACTAAAACCATAATATTAGATTATTAAAAAAAAAATTTTGTTGTTTATGAGTCAAACAAAGGGTGTGGATTTAATTCGAAACTAAAATTTATGTTTTTTTATAATAGTTTTAATTCATTTTACCTTTGTTTAATAAAAGTGCATAATTTTTATTTGTAATAAATTTCCAAATCCAAAATATTCGTCGAAACATGACTCATCCAAAAAATAAATATTTCTGGTAATAGCTTGTTGATTTTTCCATTAATTGAATCAACTTGAAGATAATAACGAAAAAAAAAATTATTAAATTGAAAATTTGTAAAGAAGAATATACGTTTTTTCTTTTTCAAATATTTCATTAAATGAAAAATTCTTCAATTTCATTTCCTATATTCTATTCAATTTTCCCAGTGTATAATTTTCATTCTATGGTATAATATTTTTTTTTCTGTAATCCAATTTCTATCATTATTATCCTTCGTGAAAATAAAAAAAAAAAAAATAAATAAATGGAAATTACAAAATAAAAAGAAATTAATATTTTGTTAAATTTGAAAAAGGGTCCCGCATTTTAGTTTTTTTTTTTTGGAGATTAAAATCAATTTAAAAACAAAAAAGAATTAAGCTTATTATTTTTTTTTTTGAGCGTCTGTTGGGCTTAAGGAAGTATTAAATTGTAATTTAGTTGATTTCATTAATTAAATTAATGACAGATTATAATTTGAAATAAATAAATATTTGTCTTAAGAATATTTTTTCGTAATATTTGTAATGTTTTTGAAAATATGATAATTAATTCGTTTATCATTTCTGATAATTTATTAATAATTAATGTAATTAAAATTATGAAGTTTTCAGATATAGAGAAAGGAGATTTTGTCTTTTCGTATTTCTCACATTACAATAAGATTTACATTTACTTTTACCTCTTAACGTAAATTTCAGATGGATTTTCTGAACTATTTTCTAGCTATATAGTTTTAGAACTGTTTTTAATTGCCATTTCTCTTCTTGGTTGGTCCTGAAATCATAATATGAGCAGAATCAAAATTATTATTAGTAAGAAACAAAAAATACTGAAAAAGTTATCCTTAAAATTATAAAATTATCTTATCCTTTGGTATTATCGGAAACTAAAACACAACTATTTTTTTTTAGAAAAAAAAAATCGATTTATTCCTTTTACATAAAAAATTATACATCGGGAAATGTAGACATTTTTTTTTTTCAATTTAAATTTTCCTATCAATTCACATATAATATAAATTTCCAATTTTTCTATACTTCCTCATTTACTTTTCCATTATTCTTTTTTGTGCAAAAACAAAATTGAAGAAAAATTTCACCAATCCATTTCGCCCAATACGTTTTTTTCTTACTTTTAAATTACAGAAAAACGAAATGAATTCCTTATCTCATTCTATAAATCTTACAATATTTTCTTCATCTTGACTAGTCAAAGTTGTTGGTAGTAAAAGATTGCATTTTCCACCCTCTTAATTTAGCAAAGAGAAAAAAAAAACAAACTCCTTGAAGTAAAAACGTTGTCAAGAGGTCAATACAACAAAGGAGTTGCACAAAATGATGATTCATTGATATTTTAGGGATATACCAGAAGCAGAAAAAAATTGGTTACTCGTAATTGCTTTCAATTTTTTGTTATTGTTGTTGAGAAAAATCCTTTTTCATCACAAAACGACAACCAACAACAACAAAATAAATTGGAAAAAACTAAGTAAATAAATATAAAAATATTCTTTTAATACTTCCTTCCTGTCAGACAGGAGGATTTTTCCTATCTTTATAGATTTACATTTTCTTTTTGATTTTTTTTTTCTTATCAAAATGTTTGAGTGAAATTGGCAAGTGAACTAAAAGAAAAGTAAACAGATGCACAATCAGAAAAAAAAACAAACAAAATTATTTAAATCATTCTAATTTTACAGATAAATCAACCACAAGAAGAAGATAAAATTTTTGAGTTCCCTTTAGGCTATTTTTGTTTACGTCTACTTTAAATTTCACGTCTCCCTTTCCATCCAATAATAATTTTTGAACAATATTTCTGTCGGACCCTTCTGAATAATTTGATATTATTAAGACTTCGCTGACAGGTCAAAAATATTTCTTTTGATTGATCGTTTGATTTGTTTGTTTTTTTCCTCTTTTTTTAGGTTTTAAAAGGCGCGTACTACTTTTTTTTCTTATAAATTGTTACAATTTTTTCTATCTGTTTTTTTCTTGTAAAAGTCATGGCGGGGTACTACAATAACAACAATAATGGGTGAGGCTGTGTTATCCATTAGATATGATTATTAAAAAAAATTGTATATTAAGAATAGTGAGTTTTGTGTCCCACCAGGAAGAAAATTGTTTAACAAATTTGTGAATCATAAAAAAAATATATTAGATATTCAATTTAAGAGAACGTTTAAAGAAATTTGTTTGATTGACTATTAGGAGGAATTACTTGCATCTTCTTCTTTTTTTATTATATTGATTTTGGGTGTTAAGATGAGGGGAGGACAGACACACATTCATAATTTTAATAGCCCTTTTTTCATGATATTTAAAGCATAGTGGGCGAAAATTATACAAGAAAATTCTTTTTGATGGATGTTTAAATGTTTTGTAGGGTGAGGTCTCCAATTAATATTGTTTTTTTTTCTTGGTATTCTTAAAGTTTTTAGTTGATGAGTAATTTTCCTTGTGATTCTACTCTAAATGAAAGGGAAAATATGTAGTTAAATGATATTTACATTAAAATGTAATAGATTTTAGTTAAATGCCTTTGGGAGCTTAAAAATCAAGCTAGTAAAAAATATTTCATGGAATTTTCGTTTTCATTTATAAAAATATGAAAAGATTTTTTTTTTTAACTAAAAATATAAATGAATTTCATAAACGCCCCCAACTTTTAAAACTGAATAGCATTACAAATTGCGGCTGCCTTTTAGATCATAAATAAATTAGCGGCATCGGGCGTTAAGCAATTTATTAATCCCAAAAAAAAAAAAAAAAGAAAAACTGGACGACAATTTATATATTAAATACATTACTGATTTTTTGCAATTGATATGCTCGTAAAACAAATCTGGTTTTTGGAAATTGCAAAATTATGGCCTTGCTATAAGTTCGATTCAGATATTTAATATATTTTAAGGAAATATTGACAATTTCTTAAGAGTTGTTGTTGATAGTTAATTACAGATCAGGGACCAATTTTATTTTAAGTCTAGTCTAGTCTAATTTCTAGTTAATTCACGTCATCTTAAG
Organism: Empis stercorea; assembly: GCA_949752835.1. Lineage (NCBI taxonomy): Eukaryota > Metazoa > Arthropoda > Insecta > Diptera > Empididae > Empis > Empis stercorea. The sequence goes on from OX457087.1 coordinate 11,285,849, forward strand.
TTTAAAATTTCTTTTTTTAATTTACTTTTCATCAGCCACAATAAATTTAATAATTATATATTATGTCACATTGTTATATCAGCACGATAATTTACAAAATGCAAGTAAAGAGACAAAATTACATCAATTTACAAAATAAGTTAATCTGAAAATCCCAGAAAAATTAACTATACATATAAATAAATCTTACATTTAAATCTATATTTAAATTATTCTGGATATCCAATATTTCTCAAAATAAAGAAAACGATTGACTGCAATATTTCTGTCATGCTTGATTGCAAAACATAATAAAAGAAACTATAAAAACAAAAAAAAAAAAAAAATTCTGCACTCATTGCAGCTCCTCGCGGATGTCGTATGATAAAAATAATAATTACAATTTGGTGGGCGCCTTCATTTTTATGGATTTTAAAAGCAATTTTTGCAAATATTTTCGTCACACATTCTTTTTTTCTCTTTTGTATTTATTTATGATATTTTTTCAATAGTGGTTGAAGTTCAGTCATTCAGAGTGGGTTAATGATTCACATTTGTTTTTGTACAATTTTTTTTTTAAAAGATTTTCGAAAAAGTTAAAAATAAGAAAAAATATAACAACAATGAATGTCGTACTTTGCTGATTTACGAGTTGGTATGACGCCGTTGTGCCGCTTTTTGATTCCAAAACATTTGGCATGTCAAAAAATTAAAATACTTATATGTAATTTTTTACGCAAAATGATCACGTTATTTTTTTTTACAAAAACATAAGTAAATACTCAAAGAGCCTTACGATCTTCATCATAAATTTATTAATGATAATTTAAAAAAAAAAAATTCTTGTGTATATAGTAAAAAAATTAATTTGCAGGTCAATGTATTCCCTTGGATTAATACATAATAATGCGAAATAACAAAATTTAAATAATTTTAGGCTATAAAAGCATAATAAGTAACAAAAATTTTGACGAAAAGTTTAGTAATTTAAAACTAGCGAATATGTATGTTGTAGAGTGTAGACACTTCGAATACAAAAGTTTTAAATTTCAAATTTTGTTAGAATTATGCGATGATCTTTTTGTCAATTAAAGTATACAATATAAATTCCTTTTAGGTTTAATTTCATTTATAATTTTAATTAAAAGCACATGTTTAAACATATTAAAATATTGTTGGTTTTAAGGCACTTAATTTTTGACAAGAATGTTGTTGACTTTGCTAAAAAAAAATTTAGAATTATATAAAATTTTAATTTATATAATTAAATTACATATTAAAAATTTATTTTGACTAATAATTTTTATTTTCATTTTCATTTCAGGTAAGTGCAATGATTTCTATTGTAATTATTACTGATATTATTTGGATTTATCACGAGGTAATTTAAAATTATATAACGATCATATTTAGACTCAAATTGAAAGATTATTCGTTTGCCTCTAAATGATCATATTAGTCACAGAGATCTGTTCCTAGATGCTAGATGTCATTCGAATTTTTGTTTCTATCCCATTTTCGTATAAATCTATTAATTTATACTTTGATTTGATAGTCGCTTTATGATCTTATTAAAAAAAAGTCTTCGGTTAAAAATCAATTTGGAATTTGCTTCGTTTCAATAATCATATACTTTATTCGGTAATAGTTTATTCCTTTCACTCATCGCTCTTAATATATTAATAGAAATTCTTTCAAATTATCTGATAATCATGATCTAATAATATTATTATTATTGTAATTAGTATTATTAGGTCATGCTGATAATAACATGATTAATATATATATATTTGCATTTGTACTTTTTTAAATCCATTTTTTCCTGTCTGTCTTGTCAAATTATTAATCAAGTACATGATAAATAAATTTGTTTATCTTGAATCAAATCAAGTATCCTTTTTGTAAATAATTAATTGTTTATTATCATTTTTTTATATTAAAATAATATTGATTAATTATAAAATAATAATTTTCACAATAAATAATTATAATTTTTTTTATATATATATATTTTTATATAATTTTATTTTAATTGAATTTACTTTGCAAAAAAACAAATATGAGTCTTATAATTGAACCAAGAAAACGTAAAAAATCTGCTTACTTATATGGTATAACAGAAATAGAACGTTTTGACCAACTACCAACTATTCAAATAAATCAAAATGATGATGCTAAAGCATTGCAATCATTTAAATTTAAATTATATCCTGAATATTATTTACAACGTAAATTACCTAAAAATAAATTACCATTAAGATTTCATCAAACACCAGATACTTTAATTGAATTATGTGGAACAATTGTTAGATTATTTCCATTACCAAATGCATTAAAATGGACTGGAATGGATGTAATTGAATGGATAGAAAATTTAGGATTTAAACAATATCGTGTAATTTATATTTATATATATTGTATTTAATTTTTTTTTTTAACTATTTATTATTATTATAATTTAATTAAAGGAAACATTTTATCGTAATTATATAAATGGTCATTCGTTAATATTTATAAATGCATCAGCATTATGTGCAATGAATATTAAAAATTATGAACATATAAAAATAATAATAAATGATATAAATAAATTATATGGATTAGGTTTTATAAAATATATACGTAGTATATCAATACCACCAAATTATCCATTTGATCATTATAAATTATATCATAGTTTTACTGGTCCAAAATATGAATTAAAAAATCAAATGGATTTATATCGTCAAATGAAAATTATAAGAAAACCACCAAATTATTATGAACATTATAATATATTAGAGAATTGGTTAAAACATTTACAACCAATTGAAACAGAACGTTTTGGTAATAATAGAAAATTAAAGAAAAATATACCAATTAATATTAAAAAAAAATCATTTAAACATAATAAATCAAATGATATTTGTAAAATATGTATACCACCATGTACATGTGATTGGACTGATAAACATTATAAATCTAGTTATTTATTATCATATTTAGATAAAAATAATTCATATTACAAATATTGTGATAGAAATATAAATAATGAATTATGTTCTTGTGAACAATGTATTGAAATATTAACAAAAAATAATGGAAAAACAAAATCAACTGTATTATCATTGCGTATGAATTTTTCTAAAAAATATGAAATAATAACATCAAAAGTTGATATTGTTAGTCCATCAGAAAAAAGAAAATCAAGAAATTCATTAAAATTATAAATTATACTTCCATTTTACAAATTAATTTAGTACTATATATGCATTTTATATTATAATATTTATTAATTATTACAAAACAAGCGATATAAATTAAACTATAAATTATATAACATAATTATAACTATTAACATCTTATAATAAATCTTTTAGATGATTATACTGAGTAAGAAGACTTTAATTTAAAAAAATATATACCAACAACAACAAAAACTTTATAGGAAAATCGATTTCCTTCTTTCCTCCTTAATAGAATTATATACTATAATAAAATGATTAGTGAAGGATCAATTATAATTTAGTTATGGTGAGAGAACATTATGTATTAACAAAAAAAAATTACAGAAATCTGAAATATTATTCATTTACCTTTATGTGCTGCAGTTCATTATTTTCTTTATGTTTTATGAAAATAAAGTGATTTATGACTATCAACTATCACATCTTACAATTTTGCATAAAAAGTTTTTTGCAATATTATAATATGTGATAGTTGATAGTCACAAATCACTTTATGTGATTCCACTACAGGATCAAATTTTGTATACATAGATCCTATATTGATCTTGCAATATAATAAATATTATATCAAGACCCTAACCATACATCCATCCATCAGGACTTTAGAAAAAAGGAACACCAAAATATAAAATATATATATTTATATATATATATACATATAGTATATATATATATAGAAAGAGTATATTGATCCTACTTAGTATACAGATAGTACTGAGAAACTGATTCATTAAAATTTGTAGACTAAATTCTTATTTTTGTGTCATTTATTTACGAGAATTTCAATATATTTAAATAAATATTTAATTAATTAAATCAAATTAAATTAATGTTTAAATTACTAAATAATTTAAACATTATTAAATTAATTAGTAATTATTTATAATTTATATACTTAAAGCTAAATTACCATATCGAAATTAAAATTCTTAATAGGATTTTCCATTATATTTTTTGAATGATAAAAAATAAATCTACTTAGAAAGTGCGTCATGAATTTACCATTTTAAAAAAATAATAATCAAATTATAGCAAAATGACTCATTATTTACCCTAACCTTTTTCACCTTTAATAACCTTTTAATTTTATTTCGGTGGATGTAGAATTTTTGATATTTTATATCCACAAACAACACGTTTCTATATTTACTTAAAAATACCCCAAAAAATATAAATCCTTGATTACTGTAACGAATTTAATAAGGCGCATGGTTGCATTTTAATGAATTAATTATTATATGAGATTTTCCTTTGTGGAAAGATATTGCCGAAAATTGAAGATATATACATATACATAAAATCCGATAAATTAGAATTTTTATATTTAAAAAGAATTTTAAAATCGTATTAGACCATAGAAAATTAAAATTTCAAAATTAATATAGTAGTTGAAATAGTGTTCAAATTAAATTCGATATGATAATGGGGGGAATTTTGAATATGGATAAAATATGAATTTCGTCAAGGAAAAAGAATTTTAATTGTGGACCGATTGGTCGACAAAGATCTGTTACAGAGGTTCTTTCCAGAGGGTTTTGTTTAGAAAATTAAATTAATTTTAATGAATAATCTTAAAACAAATTTATTAAGTAATATAGTTTGTAGATCTAAAAATAATGGCCATACTTTATAATTATTTTATAATGTAAATTAGTCAATATAGTAATGTTTTAGTCTCATTAATAGTAATTTTTAAGTCTCATTTGTTTGTAATGTTACAAATAAGTAATTTGCTTATAAACATTTAAATGCAAATTTATTCACCTGCAATAATGCGAATTAATAATTCATTCAACTTTGTTTTTTATCAAAATATTTCATTAAAATCATAATGCAATGCAAATTCATCAAATTTTATTTTTTTTAAAAAAAAACTAAATTTATTGCATATTTTATTTTTTGTCATAATTTGCGAAAATATCCTAAAAAGAATGTAAAAAGAAAAATTTAAATTTATCAAAATTTTTGAATTGTATTTTTACAAAAATGAATTATAATATTTTCTTACCATTTGCCAGGTGCTTCTTTACAAGATAATTTTTAGTTCATAAAATTTTATGTTGGTAAAAGTCCAAAAAGATTTTTAAAAGATACATAAATTAATTTAACTGACAACGAATAATAATATCGAATAAACTGAAAACGTAATTTACAAAAAATATTGGAATAATTAATTACCATAAGAAAAATTATAATATTTTTATTATTTGATATTTAACCACCTGAAAATTTTATTTATTGATTTTATGTAAATTTTATGTAAAATTCTTGTTTTAATCAAAACAAGAAATTAAAGAGGAATATAATCAGAAAGACAAAATGATTTTGGAATTATAATTCTGAGATAGATGGAAAGATAGATGGAAAGGACACACCCTTAACAAATAACAAATCGAAAATTATATAACATTTAAAAGTTGAGAGTAAATTCAACTTTTCATTGCAAGCATAAGAAAGTTGAAAATCCTCCAAAGATCTAAAAAAAAAGGATTCCGTTTTTTACTGAAAATTATCTTCAACAAAATTCCGATAAAATGTATTAATATATTAAATAAATTTCGAACATTTAATTTCTACTTTTTTTCATAAATATATTCAATTTTAAAGATTCATTAATAATATATAAAACAATATTATTAATAATATTGAAAACATAAAAATTACATCTGCTACTGTTGCTGCTGCTGAAATTGATATCCTCCTTTTTTTTTGTCACATTAATTATTTAAGTGTTTATTTATATTACTCCACTTCATATATGTGAATTGTAACATTTGGTATACAAAATTTCTTTCTAAATATTTTATATCCTGAATATTGTCGTATTGGAAAAAAAGGACATTATTTGAATGTACATATAGGTATATTGTTTTAATATCAAAAATATTAATTTAATATACCAAAATAAATAATACCTTTGGGGGACATTCAAGTTAAATCCAAAGTAGTCTGTGATTTTTTTTCTTTTTTTGCATTTTAATATTCTGTGAGGCTTATATGGTACCTTTAATAGATTTTATATTATTTGAAAATTGAAAATAATAATAACAATAATGAAAATTATTCAAAGAGAAGGGATAAATCGGTTATTCTTAGATAAATGGTAACCTAAATTTGAGGATTCTTGCAATCCTCGCAAGTTCACTTAAATAATTCAATACAAATTTTATAATATGAATAATAATTGATTTATAAATACGAAAAAAACTTAATCATATTGAGAAAAAATGATGAGTTTAAGGAGAAAAATTATATTTAGTAATAATAATTATGATTTATAGTCCAAATAATTAAGAATGGTAGAGTGTTTTATAAAAAGGATTAAAATTACATTCCTATAATCTGAAAATTGGTTTCGTGTCAAATTAATTGAAAAAATTTATTGGGTCAAAATAAAATTACATCTTTAGATTTTGTCAAAGTTATTCAATTTTCATCCAAATCGACGAAATTCAAAGTGAATTAATAAAATTATTTTAAAAAAATTGATTATATGATAATATAAATTAGTCAATTGAAATTATAAAATTTAAAATTAAATGACCAAATATTTGACCCGTCATTTTTGTATTGACCAAATCTTTTTCTTTTCCTAAATTTAGTTAATTACTAATTTTACAGAAAAACTATTTGATATTTTACTTGATATTTATCCAAAAATCTGTGACAAAATAATTTTCTATATTCTCTATACACTTATTATATATTTATAAACGCATTTTACTCTGTTTTGACATTAAACTTTGGTTGTCTAGGACTTAGACGACTTAAAATTGCTCAAAGGCATACATGTAAGCTTTAAACATGTTCACTTTGTAGTAAAACAAAATATACAAAACAACACAACATTGTAAAATTTCCACATCAAATAATTTAAAAAAAAAAATTCAATTAACCTGTTTACCTATGAGGGTGGATATTGGTAAAAAAACAAAAAACATATTCTTTATATATTATTTTGTGTGTGCTGTTTTTGATGCCAAAATTCCCTGGTAAAAAAAGTTCTTCTTTCTTTTTTATTAAAACATTAAAACGTAAAAAGGGAAAAATATATTTAATAGCAAAAAGGTTTTATTTTATTTTTATATACCCAGTAATCATTACAAAGAAATCTCATAAATTATTCCTTTAAATTTTACAATGTTTTACTCATATATTTTTCATAATTTTCTATTTATAAATAATTTTTTCCTATTTTCTAGAAAATTTCTTAAACTTAAAGAAATATTAAATATTCATAAAATCACTTAATACATATATATTTTTGTATAAAGAAACTGGGGTAGTAAAGGAAAAGGATTTGAAAGTTATGTAAATCCTTATATGCATAAGTAAAATTTCATTAGAAAAAGGATATATGAGAGATTTATCCTTTAATTAAAACTTTAAATATACATATAGAAAATTTTCCAAAATTTGTTTGTTCAACTTTTTATACAAAAATTATTAAATAATTTTGTTAAATGACGATCACAATAATTTTAATTGAAGATATTATTATTAATAATTTTTTTTATCATAATTTTTTCCTCAAATTCCGAAATATATAATACATATGTAATAATAATGAAAAGTCATTGAATTTTCATATAAAAATAAATTTATAGTTTTTCTGTTATGAAAAGTTTTAAATTTTCTGATAAAAGTTTTTTTTCTGTGTTTATTGAAAGTCATTAATAATATTAAAATGTGACTTCATCTATGCTTTTTTAGGGCTTTTAAAAAAAAATGCCTTATGTTAACGGTTTTCTGTCTGTCCGTCTGTCCGTCTGTCCGTCTGTCCGTCTGTTCGTCTGTCCGATTTAAACAATAAAAAACAGTTATTTCACATAGTTACTGTACACACAAGTTCATGATAGACCCACCAATAGAATGCTTGATTTATTGAGAACCAGATGTAATATTGATATAATTTTAAAATTCGGTCGGTATACGGCGCTATTTACATTTTGCCAAAACATCTTTTTCCGAATAAAAATGTAATTTAATATAGTAAATGTGCACCAAAAATAAAGTGTGACTATTCGTTGGAAATGTAATTAAAAGTAGAACACGATATCAGTAACCGTATTTCAAATTTCTACCGGTAGAGGCGCTGAATATAAAATATATAAAATATTAATTTTTAAAATGCGATTTCCAATAGTCAATAAACCCCAAAAATTAGGTTTAATATCGCATATGAAAGGTAGTAAGTAGTAGTATAAAATCACAGTTGTTATAATTTTAGTTTCTGCCACTAGAGGGTGCAACATAATACTCAAAATATGCATTTGCAGTAGATAATTTAAAAAAAGCCCATAATTATAAAACTACTGATCAGTAGTTCGGCTGCGCGGCATTTTTTATTATTCATTTCCATCATTTTTTAATGCAATAATAAAAGTCAAAGTTCTGACATTTCAGTTAATACAACATAAAAAGAATATTTTTTAATGTGTGGGAGTAGTTTTTATATATAGATATCGAAATGCACTACGTATAAAAATTATTTCAATTATAGTTTTGTTAACCAGATTTTGTATACCAAATGTGTATACGATAAATGTACAATTCTGTAACATATTTTGAATTATATAATTTTTTATAAATTTTAATCCAATAAATTGGAATTGATTTCAAGTAAATTGTTTCTATTTGCATTGATTTAAGTATAATTGTTCAAACTGGAAAAGAGTTAAAAATGAGAATAGTGAAGTGGATAAATAAATATTCAATATAACTTAAATATTTTTTTAGTCTATAAGTTACAATATTTTAGTGTTGTTTGATTCGTCTGATTGAAAATTACAAAAGTAATAAATGTGGAATAATGGAAAAATTATTTGTAATCTGACCACCTCGAAATTTTTATTTTGTATTATATTTATACAATTTTTTTTATTATACATATATTCAGTTAATTAAAAATATGTTTTTTTATTTTCTTCTTACTTTGGACATTTATTTGAAACTTTTATAATGCATGATTTTGCCAGGAATATTTTTTTTTTAAATTATTTAAATATCAAAAAGGTTTTTCATTTCATTCTAAACGAAAACAGTTCCAATTCACACCCAACAAAATTCTTATATAGAACACATTTACTATATAAAAGTCAAGATATTACATTAATTTTATTATTTTGTTATGCTATTTTCATGTAGGTAACTCCTCGACAAATCGTCAATTTTATGATATACTATATCTTCATTAAATATGATTGATGATTATATAAATATTGAAGACCGCAATAAATTTCAAAAATATACCAATAATAAAATGAACTATATAATAATTTTCAATTAAAAATATACATAACATTTTATGATTGAACATTGTCGTGTCGTCTATCCATCTATATTTTCATATATATATATATATATATATATATATATATATATATATATTAACTTATTTCGATTATTCTCTTGCAACATGTTAAGATGGAACAATAATTTTAAAAAATTTGTTATTTCAATAAAACATTTTTTTTTATGTTGTTTACCCACCGCATAGCATTAAGTATTTTACATAATATATAATAATAAATTTATGTTTTTGAATATGTTATAAATGTACACATTTTATTATAATTCTATAAATTTTATGTTTACAAAAAGCAATTGTAAAGTGGCAATGATATATTTCCTAGAATTTTGTCGCAAAACATAAATACAAAAATGCATTATAATGTAGAAACGTTATTATAATATAGATTTAGTGATTGTGTAAGATTTATAAACACACTATGTGTATAATAATATTTACAATGCAGACTGTAAAAGGACCACACCTGATATATATACATATATATAATAATATATGTGGAAATATAAATTGTAACCATTCCATTTATATACTGGAAATATTTGTTTGGAAATAGTTTAAAGTAGATGGTAGATGGTTTAATACATATATTTTTTTTGGGAATATTTACGAATATTTATTTTACTCTCATAAATAATTGGGGTTATATAAAATGATTATTTCTACTTTTAAGTAACTTATAATCGCGATTCACAATGTACTTCAACGCAGCGCAAAGCAAAGCAAAGTTGAAGTTACGTAAGAATTTAATTCAATTCACAATACTATGTATATAACCTGCGTTGAATGTCATTTGAAAATAAATTTAATCAAGTCAGCTTATTGTAATTATGTACAGTGAGTCACAAAAGTGATGGGAAGACTGAAATTTTAAGAAAAGAGAAAAATAAGAAAACATAACGTAACTTCAAAAGAAATGCTTAAGACCAGTTTATTTTAGAAGAATCGAGAACTACCGCCCAAGAAACCTCAAATTTGGTAAAATCGATGCCACAAAGAACGAAAGTAAAAGGTTGTCGTACCAAGTACTAAAATTTTATTTTTTTAATTTTTATTTATTTATTTATTTAAGTTCATTATTACATCAATCAGGCTAGTAGCCTATACAGATTTTATTTAAAACATTTTATATAAATAAATAAATTTTGTCTCCCAACACTTTTGTGAGTTAAATTTCCCATGTAATATAATAATTTTTAATTTTTTTAGTAATATCGAAATTCAAATTATCTAATAACCTATCTAATTTATTAATGAAATAAATAACTATATAACATAGTTTATTGGTTTTAATTATTGGTTACGAATTTTGTCTAAATATAAATAAAAATTTTTTTTTTAGTCTTGTCCCATCACTTTTGTGACTCACTGTACATAACATTATATAAAATTTGTGATATTAATACCAATTTCCTTTCAGAAATTTTTTTTCTACACCACACCATGGTGGGAATTGTCAAAAATCTGTGGTGTAGGAAAGTGTAAGGTATGAAAAAAACATACTTTTATTACACCCTGACAAAATTCTTTATAATTTTAAATTGTTATACTTTTTTTTCATAATTTGCGATTAAAACATTATTTAATTGACGAATAGTATATATTTCCACCTTAAAAAGTTAAAAAAAAAAATTAATTACATCTCCACTTTCTACACCTTCAAATTTGAGGGTGTAGGTTAGGTTAGGTTTAGGCTCGGGTCGGCAGAGTTCTGCCTGGTTACTGCAGCCGTTGGCTTATTGTAACTACCCTTTTCTTCTTACTCGTTTGATAGACCAGTACTGACAATGAAGTTGTACAGTCTTGTCAAAGAGATATTCCATGATTCCGATGGGGAGATGGTATAACTGCCAAAATGTATTAGCCTCTTATATAGTAGGGCTTCACATTCGCACAGTATATGCACCGCTGTTTCGTCCTCATATTCACAGAATCTGCACAATCGTTCTTGACTTAGACCTAATGTGTGCAGATGTTTCCTGAGTCCACAGTGTCCAGTTAGGAAGCCCACCAGAGTTCTGGTTCTTCTTCTTGAGGGTGTAGAAAAGTGTACACTTTTTCTAAGCGTCGATTTAAAAAAGGTGTAGAAAGTGTAGAATATGTAGTCAAAAGAACGCAAAAAATTTCTACACCATGGAGGGTGTAAGAAAGTGTATGAAATTGTAAGAACGTGTGTCTGAAAAGAAATTGGTATAAATAAAATATTTTTTTTTGTAAATAAAATAAAAATAATAATAAAAAAAATTATTATTATTATTTTAATTAAAATATAGAAATTATTTATTATATTTTGAATAAATTATATTTCATTATTTACTTATATATTTATTTTTTATTTTTTCTAGAATTTTTTTAATTTAATTTTTTAATGTTGTTGATCAAAACATATGGTTATTTTGATACTTCATCGCTTCAAAGTTACAAAAGTTGAAAGTTGGCCAAATTTTGCTTTGCTTTGCGTTACGCTGCTTTGTTAACTTTTGCGTTGTGAATGAAAGTATATTGATTTCCTATATTTCAACTTTTCTGCATTGCTTTGCTTTCCATTTAAGTCGTATTGCGAATCCACTATAACGAAAAGATGGTAATTCACATTTAAATTATCTTTATTTTCTTTTTCATGTTCAATTTATTATAATTAACTTCTATCTTTACTGACTAGATCCCATTTTGTTATTAATATTTCTCTTATTAATCTACTATATACATTCTTGTTCAAGTCGTCACATTTAGATAAAAGTAATTTCAAGTATATACTTGTAACTACATAGATAACTTAAATGGATTAAATGGAGCTACAGTATTTAATATTTTTACAGCTTAAATAATTTTATAATACTAAATTTGAATCAACTATTTATTATTTATTTTCATTTCATTATTTTTTTATAAATATGTCAACAATAATTAAAACTAACTCACATAACATTAAAATAATAAAATTCATTTTCTTTTTGATATTAAACATTTAAAAAAACAAAAAAACAAAATTCTATAACAAATTTAAGCTACAATAATATTTCCTCCCAGATTAATGAATTATTTTTGTTATATTATATATTATTTTCAAAAAATATAAATTAAATATTAATTTTTTCTTATATTTTCTATATATATATATATATGTATATAAGAATTTTGACACAAAAACTTATGTTTTTCCATTTTTCATTTTTTTTTTTGTTTTTTTCATTTTTTATGATGAATACATTTATCTATTAAACATTTTTCAATTGATTTTGTATAATCAACAATTAAATCTGGATTACCATCATTTGGTCCAACATAATAATAACATTTATAACCATGATCTCTCATATCTCTAATACCATAATATATATCATTTGATGATAATGTATACCAATTAGTTAGATAATATATTGGACAATTTATAGCTGATCTTAATATACCAGTAAAATATGCATTTTCAATACCATAATATTCAATATATTGTGATTTAATTATTAATTTTGTTGCTGTATATTGATTTGTTATATATAATGAACTTAATAAAAAATGTGGATAATTATCAAATATATTATCATCAATTGTTAAAAAAAATGTATCTTCTTCATTATAATCTCTATTCATTGTTTCATGTGTATGACCAGCTAAAAAATTATCAGTATATTTTAATCGCATGTCAAATGATTCTAAATAATTTGATATAAAATATATATCAAATACAGTATCATCACCAGTTTTTATTATATATTTAGCATTTTTACATTTTGTTATAGACCATTTTAAACCCATACCAGTTTTATATGATAAATTACGATATTCATCATAAAAATTACCTTGTAATAAATCATTATATTTATCTTGTTCACTTATAATATGACGTTGTTTAATTTTATTTTCAGTTATTGGTATATTACCAATTAAAAATATTCTTAATAATTTTAATTGTTTTAATTTATCTTCTGATATTGCATTACGATATGCTGAACGCATTGTTCTATTACTAACATATGATGATATTAATATAATTGCTATATAATATAGTACACATAAATTGGAATAAGATAATAATTAATAAAATTTTATAGATGCGGAATTATATTTATACAATTACCTAATAATGGTTCTTTATATTCTTCACACATATTATTATTTAATATATAATTAAAATTATCTGAATCAATTAAACGATTCTCATATATTTTATCTTTATTTAATTCATATATAATAAAATTTATTGTAAATGTAATAAATAATATTATTATAAATAAATATTTTATTATTTTGGTTTGTTGTACAAATTTTTTGAATTTTTTAATATTTTTATATTTCATTTTAATATGGATTGACAATTTCCAAGAATACTCACTAATATGATTTATTTTGCGCGAATATATAATTGTCGTATAATGTTATAGCAACTTTGATTGAAATTCTACTTGTTAGCTATATAATTTTTTTTATATTAAATTTGACTTTGAAAAAAAAAAACTCTGTGACTTTGCACTACTTTACTTAATAAATATTGCACTATTGTATATTTAAAAGAAATAGTATACTACTTTTATTACTCGGCTTCTGTCCAGGTAGTTTTTAGTTGAAAATAACACAATTTACTTAAAAATATCAGCGAGAATGAAATGTGCGAATCTTAAATGTCGCTACTGTACAGAAATTGGTAGGAGTAAACTTGTGACAAACAGACAGACATATATGTATTTTATGGTCTTAAAATTTCAAAAATAATTTCTTCAACATATTTTTTTATTCAATATAATTTGTTCTTTTTGTCTAATACATTTATTTAATTTACATTTTTCAATTGCTTGTATAAATTGTTCAAATAAATTAATATCATAATCATTTGGACCAACAAAATAATTACACAAATATCGATATTCTCTCATTAATTTTATACAACAATATATATTATTTGGATCAATTGTATACCAATTACCAATATCATATAATATAATATTTGCTTGATGTGATAAAAATCCAGTAACAAATACATCTTCTAACCAAAAATATTTCATTGTTTGTGATGTAATTGTTAATATTCTTCCAGTTCTTGGATTTGTTATATACAACATTCCAGTTAAAAAATTTGGATATTTTATTTGCATATAATCTAATTGTGATACATAAAATTTCTGTGTTTGATCTCTTTCAACGATTAAATCTTTACGAAGACTACCTAAAAGAAATTCTGTACCAATTTTCAATTTCATATTCTCTATAAAATTGATTAAATGATAAATATCAAAAATTATATCATCATCAACTTTTATTATATATTTGGCATTCCAACATTTTGTTGAAGCCCATTTCAAACCCATAACAATTTTATATGATAAATTACGATATGTGTCTATAAAATTTCCTTGTATTAAATCATTATATTGATTTTGTTCATAAAATAATTGTTCTTGTGTAAATGTTGTAACATTAAATGGAATTTGAGCTATTATAAATATTCTTAAAATTTTCATTTCTTGGAGTTTTTCTTTTGAAATTGCTGTACGATGAGCTAAACGTAGTTCACTATTTCCAAAATATGATATAACTATTATAATTCCTAAAAAAAAAAATTAAATTGCATAAATAGTGAAGTATATAAATGATTATATAATTTACCTAAAAGATGTTTACCATAATCTTTACACATATCATTATCTATTATATATTTAAAAGCATTCATATCAATTAAACGATCCTCAATAATTTCAAAATGATTTAATTTATATAAAATATATATGAACATTATTATTAATACTTGGTAGTAAGTTAATTTCATATTTCGACGGATTTTTCTAATTATATTAGATCTACATCGCATTATTCAATAAAACTATAATATTTGATTGATATAAAGTTAATTTTTTCTAACAGACTACTACAATTTTATTTAAGTAAACCCACCGGATGGTTTTGTGATTCATAAAACAATGAATATAAATATTTATGCAATGATTATTATTATTATTATTCATAAAATATATTAGAAGACTAAGTAGTTAACTATACTATCAAGAAAATTCTTTGAATTAAGTATTAGATGTCTTATAATTTTGGATCTAACCACTTTTTGACGAGCATTCAAAGGTATACTTGTAATCAACTTTTACACTTAAATTTTCCCAAGGACCAAGAGTAATTTTAAATTCAATACATCTTACTTTCATCATATCAATGATGTTAGAGTATAATATTAAATACTGGACTATGGATTTTAACTATATGTAATTGAATACAGTATTGGACAAAAAAAAATGAAAAAGATTTTTTATAGATTTAGTAAGACAAAACTTTTAATTAAAATTTAATAATTTTTACATAACTTTTTAAGTTCAATTTCTTTAGGACGTTTTATACACATATGACATTTTCTATTTGCTTCTATAAATTGTGAAAATAAATAAATATCACCATTATTTGGAGCAATATAATAATCACAACGATAACCATAATCTTTAATAATACTTAAACAACATTCTATATTTTTAGTATTATCTGTAAACCAATTATTCATATAATATAATAATTTTAATTTAATTTGATTTCTTAAAATTCCTGTAAAATAAACATCTTCCAATTCAAAATAATTACTTTTTTGAGATGCAATTAATAATTTTTTAATAGTTATTGGATTTGTTATATAAAACATACCATTTACATAAATCATATATTTATCATCTTTATATTTTGATTGATTATACAATATTTTATACCAATTTCTTTCTGGTTTATTAAAATATTCAATATTACCAGCAATAAATTCAGTTAAATTTCTTAAATTTCTTTGATATAATTTTTCTAAAAAAATTGCCAAATAATAAATATCAATAATTATATCATCATTAGTTTTTATAATATATTTTGGATTTAAATAATTTGTTACAATCCAATTAAAACCCATTGCAATTTTATATGTTTGAATAGATTTACTATCCATAAAATTTCCTTGTATTAAATCATTAAATGTATTTTGTTCATCAATTAATTCTTTTTGAGTAAATTTATTTTCAGTTAATGGAATATTACCAATTAAAAATATTCTCAACAATTTTAATTTGTTTAGTTCAGCTTGTGTTATTGCACTACGATGAGCTAAACGCATTTCTTGATTAGCAACATATGATGCAACTAATATAATACCTAAAATGTGGATAGTATATTATATATAATGAACTCGGAATAGTTATAGGAATTATTATAATTATAAATTTACCTAAAAAGTTTTCATTAGATTCAAATTCAGTATATCCATCGTGCTCTATTAAATATTGGAATCCTTTAAAATTTATTAACTGATCTTGGTATATTTCATCAATACCATTACTAAAATGATAAATTAAGATAAGTAATATTACTATTACAATACTTTTTGGTAAATTTCTTAATTTTTTAATTAATATTAATCTCATTCTAAAAAAATAATTAAAATTTGACTTATTTGAAGATGGAAATTCATTAATATTTCAATGGACTACTATAATTATTTTATTTCCATTATTGCAATATAATTATAGTAGTCTGTTAAAAATACATCATTATAGTTGTGTTCATTGACCAAAAAAGATCCAAAAATATCCGAAAATATCAGAAAATATCACGATTTGCCGTTCAATGAGAAAATATCTTGATATTTTCTGTTCTAAACTGATATTTTTTGCTGTTCAATGAACTGACAGTTCGTGATATTTTGTGATATTTTTGGATATTTTCTGATATTTTCTGCCCCTATAACTTTATAAGGGCAGGAAATTGTGATATTTTGTGATATTTTTTTTATGTCAAAGTACATTGTTTGTAAACAAAAATAAAAAAATTGTTGTAAACAAATAATAAAAATTTAAATAATGAAATTAATTAATTTTTTTAAGTTTTCCAATAACAACATAACTTAATTTTTTAGCTAACTATTTATTATTTTTATGTATAAAATAAAAATATGTATCAAAATATAAAAAAATAAATTTTAAAATAATAGTAAAAGAATTTTTTTTAAATAGTTAAACTATTTTATTTTATTTTTTAAGTAAAAAACTTAAAATAAATAAATTCCGTTTACCAAAAAATATTACAAAAAAAAAAATTTAAAATTACTATTTTCAGCCATTTGCAATTTTAAAATTTTTTTGTTTACAAATAATAAAAAAAAAAAAAGATCCAAAAATATCATGAAATAGCGTTCATTGAGATTTGGTGTGCAAAGTTGTTCTAAATGGTCTGACATTTAAATTAATTGTTGTTGTTGTGTACTTTTCTGATATTTTCTGTGCTAAAGTGTGCTGTCCAAAACTGTTCTGAAAAGTCATTGAACGAAGCTTATGTATATAGAAAAGAATAGTACATATATAGTTACCTAGCGTTCCCATTAAAATTTTTAGTTTTTAGTTTTACAGGATTGTATGAAAAAAAAACTTGGGAAAAAAAATCCGTCAAGTTGGTACTGTTTTTTCGCATAAGAAAAAGTTAAAATCAATTTAACTTTTTCATAAAATTTTCATTAGAAAATAGGCTTGAAGTTGGTGGCGTATTTCATATGAAATATTTGTGTATTTTTATTTCATTGTTTCGACAAATTATTTTAAATATATTAATAAAAGTCAATATAAATTAAAATAAAAAGTATATTTTATTTAATTAAATAATAATTTGGAACTTTAAATACGCTAAATAGTATCAGTGAATTTGGAAAATAAAGTTGGCTACAATTGAGTTTTTAGTTTTATTAAAAAACTATGCGAAAAAACTGTAAAATTCAATGGGAACGCACTGTTATAGTATAATCAGTCAAAAATATAACCCCAATTTTGAGATATATTCCAATTAAATAATGTTGGTTCAGTATAAGAAATTTATAAAAACCTTCTTCTGTATAGTACTAGAAGTTATACTTATTATAATTTTGGTATGTATACTCAAGCTTGGTAATGATGAGGAACCTTTAATTAATTTGAATAATTTCACGTATTTAATAGACAACAATGATATGTGCAACATTGCTGATAACTATTTTTTAGGTGTGTTTCTTTAAGCTCATCATAATATTTAAAAAAAAAAATTGCAATGATATTTCATTACACAAAATTTCCTTAAAATAGGAATAATATTAGTGACATCTTATGTGGAAAATATAGAAATGCGTTTGATTCATCGAAAAGTAATTACTAAAGAGAAACTTGAAAAATTAAAACTTCGAAGAATATTTCTTATTGCTGAGATTCCAAATAATGATACTGAAGTTACACAAAAATATATATTAAATGAACAAAATCAATATCAAGATTTAATTCAAGGTAATTTTAAGGACGTTTATCGTAATTTACCATATAAAACTGCAATGGGTTGGAAATGGGCAACGAAAAAATGTTCTATCGCAAAATTTATCATAAAAACTGATGATGATGTTGTGTTTAATATTAATTATGTGGCAAGCTTTTTAGAAAAATTTCAAATTAAATTTAATAATATAACAGAATTTATTGCTGGTAAAGTTCGAAATGCTATAAAACCAATTAAGTATGAGGAATCAAAATTTTATGTTACACGTGATGAATTTAATAATACTGTGTATCCTCTACATACAATTGGAATGTTATATATAACAACTCCACCAACAGCTAAAAAATTATTAACCGGATCACAAATATTCAAATATTTTTGGTTAGAAGATATTTTTTTCACTGGAATTATAAGGAATGAATTAAAAATACCATTATATCGTCTAAATAGTTGGTATACAATAAATGCAAATGATATACATTGTTGTGTCAAACACATGAAAGAATTTCGATATGAATGTGAATATGTTGTTGGTATAAATGGCGGTGATATTGGATTATTGGAAGAATTTATAAATGAAACAGAAAATTGTATTGGTATATGTACGAAACGTCCACATTGGACAGTTGATCCTCATATAACAGAAATTTGCTAATGAGCGTTGTATACAAATATTTAAATTGTATAAAATAAATTTTAAGGAAGTTAAGTCCTGGATTGAAAAATCATTATTGTATTTGTAATTATTCTAAAATAAAATTAACATAAAAAAAATAAAATTGAAATGTTTATTTTTTCAATGAAAAATTAATGTTATGATAATTTGATAATTACATAAATATTTTTTCATTATAATATGATGTTGGATTTTTCCAAAAACAAAAACAGACCAAACTTTATAAATTTCCACTAACATTAAATTAAATACTAAAATACTAAAAACTAACATATATCATCAATTGATTTCCTTGTAACAGGAGGAGTAACACAATTTCTAGTTGTATAACATGTTCTAATTGTTAGAATATATTCCAAAAATAATCCATTATCTCCATAATTTGGTCCAACAAAATAATCACATTTATATCCATATTCTTCTATATCTCTTATACAACAATAAATATCATTTGCATCAAGAGTATACCAACTAGTTAAATTACTTAAATCAAAATGAATTTGGTGTCTTAAAATTCCAGTAAAAAAAATATCCTCAACCCAAAAATATTTTGTTGTTTGGGAAGCAATAATTAAATTTCTAGCTGTTTTTGTATTTATTATATACAACATTCCAGCTACATAATCTGGATACCATGTACTTTCATATTCTAATAAAGTAACATAAAAAAATTTTTTTGAATCTCTGAATGGTTCAATGCCATTAATTATATTGCCTGCAGCAAAATGTTTGTATCTTAAACTAATTGGTAAATTTTTTACATAATCTGTTACAAAATTAATATCAAAAACTGTATCATCATCTGTTTTTATGATATATTTTACTTGTGAACATCTTTTTAGTACCCATTTAAATCCCATACCAATTTTATATGTTAAATTACGATAATTATCTATAAAATTTCCTTGTATTAAATCATTATATTGTATTTGTTCATCAATTAATTGTTGCTGTGTAAAATTATATGTTTCTGGAATTTCAGCAATAAGAAATATCCTTAAAAATTTCATTTCGATAAGTTTTTCTTGTGAAATGACCTCACGATGTACTAAACGCATTTTTTGATTACTGAACTTTGATGTTACCAATATAATACCTGAATAATTAATACATAATAAATAATTAGATTATGTTTTTTAGTAATAAAACATATTAAAATTACCGAAAAGACTTCTTTCATAATAGCATATATTATTGTCGATTACGAATTTGAAATTATCTAAATCAATTAATCGATTATCTTCAATTCCATCTCTGTTAAACCAAAGTACAAGTAATATTAAAATAATTATTAAGCTTATGATTATTAACTTTTTATACAATTTTTTAATTTTTAGCCACATATTAAAAAAAAATTAGTTTATGGTATTTTATAATTTAGAACAACAAAAAGTATGGTTGTTAAATTAAAAATAATGTAAATAAAGAATATGAATGATTAATTGCAACAGATTGTAATAGGCTACTACAAT
Source organism: Empis stercorea (assembly GCA_949752835.1). NCBI lineage: Eukaryota > Metazoa > Arthropoda > Insecta > Diptera > Empididae > Empis > Empis stercorea. Next base: position 11,306,768 of record OX457087.1, read on the forward strand.
TATTTTCATTTCATAAGGTGTTAGCAATTTACGTAATGGGGTACCATGATACAATTATAATTATTGTATCATTAAGGGGTACCCCTTGCCATTTTTTGGCGTAAAACTTCGACATTCTCCAATATAGATGAATATGGTGTCTGAATTTGCTGTGCAATTCCAAAAATCACTTAATTTTCACAAGTTATAGGAAAAATACTTGAAAAAAGTATGTAAATAGGGAGACACCACCTTCCACATATTCTAATTTACTAAATTTTTAAGAACAATCAAAAAACTTAAAGATTCTGAAAATAGAGATTTCAATCTTTAATTTCGAATATATAAAAAATAAATATCAGACAAAGGTTTCTATATTTTTAACCAACATGAAAAAAGAGTCCTTGGGAAAATAAAAAAAAAATTGATTCTAGGTTTTGTTCCTATTCCTATAACTTCCTACAAATTGATTTTACAATTCTGTTTGCATAATTCAATGAACTACTGCTACATGTACAATTGTACAATGTGCAAGTGCACAATTGTTAGACTTATACAATGAACAATTATTTATCACTCATTTCACACTAAATGAATATTTGAAATTTTAACATTGCATTGCAATAATTATAGTAGTCTGTTAAAAATATATATTAATCAATCAAATCAGTCAAAAACATATCCGTGATTTGGAGATATGATTTCAAAGTATATTTCAATAATTAATAATGTTAGTTCAGTATAAGAAATGTATAAAAATTTTCTTCTATATACTAGGAGTTGTAATTATTTTAAAATATACTTTACTCCAGCTAGATAACGATGAGACACGTTTAATTAATTTGAATAATTTCACGTATTTAATAGACAACAATGATATGTGCAACATTTCTGATAACTATTTTTTAGGTGTGTTTCTTTAAGCTCATCATAGTATTTTAAAAAAAATTGCAATGATATTTCATTACACAAAATTTCCTTAAAATAGGAATAATATTAGTGACATCTTATGTGGAAAATATAGAAATGCGTTTGATTCATCGAAAAGTAATTACTAAAGAGAAACTTGAAAAATTAAAACTTCGAAGAATATTTCTTATTGCTGAGATTCCAAATAATGATACTGAAGTTACACAAAAATATATATTAAATGAACAAAATCAATATCAAGATTTAATTCAAGGTAATTTTAAGGACGTTTATCGTAATTTACCATATAAAACTGCAATGGGTTGGAAATGGGCAACGAAAAAATGTTCTATCGCAAAATTTATCATAAAAACTGATGATGATGTTGTGTTTAATATTAATTATGTGGCAAGCTTTTTAGAAAAATTTCAAATTAAATTTAATAATATAACAGAATTTATTGCTGGTAAAGTTCGAAATGCTATAAAACCAATGAGAGATGAGGAATCAAAATTTTATGTTACTCATGATGAATATAAAGATACTGCATATCCTCTTCATACAATAGGAATGTTATATATAACAAATCCAATAACAGCTAAGAAATTATTAATTATGTCATCAAAAGTCACATATTTTTGGATTGAAGATGTTTTTCTTACTGGAATTTTAAGGGATAAATTGCAAATACCATTACATCAGTTAAATAGTTGGTATACAGTTGAATCAAATGATATACATTGTTGTGTCAAACACATGAAAGAATTTCGATATGAATGTGAATATGTTGTTGGTGAAAATGGCGGCGATATTGGATTATTGGAAGAATTTATAAATGAAACAGAAAATTGTATTGGTATATGTACGAAACGTCCACATTCGACAGTTGATCCTTATATAACAGAAATTTGCTAATGAGCGTTGTATAAAAATATTTAAATTGTATAAAATAAATTTTAAGGAAGTTAAGTCCTGGATTGAAAAATCATTATTGTATTTGTAATTATTCTAAAATAAAATTAACATAAAAAAAATAAAATTGAAATGTTTATTTTTTCAATGAAAAATTAATGTTATGATAATTTGATAATTACATAAATATTTTTTCATTATAATATGATGTTGGATTTTTCCAAAAACAAAAACAGATGATAAACAGACCAAACTTTATAAATTGTCACTAACATTAAATTTTCTATTTAATAAATTCTATCATTAAGTAGACTTGAATTCTAAAAAACTAACATATATCATCAATTGATTTCCTTGGAACAGGACGGGTAACACATTTTTCAGTATCACATTTTTTAAGTGCTTGAGAAAATTCTAAAAATAATTGTTTATCTCCATCATTTGGTCCAATAATATAATCACATTTATATCCCGATTCAAACATATCTCTTATACAACAATAAATATCATTAGCATTAATAGAATACCAACTAGTTAAATTAATTAAATCAATATTTAATTTTTCTCTTAAAAATCCAGTAAAAAAAACATCTTCAAGCCAAAAATATTTTGTTGTTTGTGAGGAAATAATTAATTTTTCAGCTGTTAAAGGATTTGTTATATACAACATTCCTGTTACAATAACTGGATACCTTACATTTAAATATGCATCTAATGTAACATACAAATGATCTTGCGGATCTGTACATGTTTTTAATGTTCTATTAATTATATGACCAGCAATAAATTTTCTATTTTCTACTTGAATTTTTAATTTTTTCAAATAATCTGCAATATAATTTATATGAAATACAGTATCATCATCTGTTTTTATAATAAATTTTGCATCTGAACATTTTTTCGTTGCCCATTTTAATCCCATACCAGTTTTATAAGATAAATTTCGATAAGTGTCCATAAAATTTCCTTGTATTAAATCTTGATATTGATTTTGTTCATCAATTAATTTTTGTTGTGTAAAATTTTTTCCATTATTTGGAATTCTAGCAATTAGAAATATCCTTAAAATGTTCATATCTTTAAGTTGTTCTTGGGTAATTCCTTCACGATGAACTGAACGTAATTCTTGATTACTGAAAGTAGATGCAACCAATATAATACCTGAAAAATTATGTATAGTAATATATTTATGCAAGATGATAATGATTAAAAAAAATTTAAATTACCTAAAAGATTTTGAAAATTATTACACATATTATTGTCTATTAAATATTTGAAATCATTCAAATCAATTAACCGATCATCATCAATTTTATCAAATCTAATGATGTACCTATATAAAAGAAGTGTTAATATAATTATTGTACTTATTGATATTATGTATTTAAGCAATTTTCTGCATTGCAACCACATTTTTGTTGTTTAAAATTTTAATTTTTTTGAATGTTAAAATTTGATTGATCAGTTAACATACATATGTAGTTGTAACAGGCTACTATAATGTTTGACAAAATACAAATTTGTAAGTATAATTTTAACCTTTGACTATCAATGAAGTTGGTTACTAGCAGTCCATATATTATATAGTAAAAGATTTTAACAGTGTACTTAGGTGACATTGATGGTTTTTAATTTAAATTCAATTTTTTTCCTTTCAAATTCAAAATATTTGTAAAAAAAATTATATTTATTTTTAATTTTTTTAATCGAAACAAACTATAAATTGTATATTAAAGATATATGGAACAATTTATGTATAATGGTTGTCCAATTGCAGTCAATGGCAATTTCATGAACATATCGACCTAATAATTGTTGCAATCGGCTGAGGTAACGAATGTTTGAATTACACTTATGAAATTTTTAGTTTGTGGATAACCCAGAAAATCTTTCGCTGATAATTTTATTTTTGGAAAAACCTCTTCAATGGGATTCAACATCAAGGAGAAAGAAAAATTAATGTATAAATTGTCTCACTAACTTTATCACGTAATTCTCGAGTTTTGTGGATTGTACAATTGTCCAGAACCAGCCATGCCTCAGTGATATTAGCTGCAGTTTAATAAAATAGAAATATTTGAATTAACAGATGAGTTTGCTATTGCTTGAACCCATGTATGATCCCATGTACATTAATCATAGCCGCTATGAATGAAACATTTCGTCTTATATCAGTTGGTATTATTATATGAGCAGCATTATTTGTTTCTGATATAGCTCCAAGTTAGAAATAGTTGCTGCAATGCTATCATCAGAAGATTCTATTGTCTGGACTTTTTACATATATTGAATATGAAATGCAAAAAATAGGTTTGAAATAAATAAAATTGAATTTGAAATGAAAGAAATTAAATTAGAAGTGAAACTCATAATTACTTTATTGAGATATTTTTAATACATTAGTGTTTGTATAAATGATTATACCTGAGCTAAAAACTCGATATTACCCACATTTAATACGCTAATTAAATTATTTCTAATTATTAACGCCATATCATCACATTATTACCTTTAGTGATTACCAGAAAAATGAATAGGAATCAAAATAAGTTGAATTATTCTATTATATTCTTATATGAGCGTCAAGTTAACCATAAAATAAACAATTATAATTTATACCTGCATTTTCAAATTATAAATTCTTTGTATACCTATAAGTATAAAAATTCACTTTTCGTTTTTTATTTTTTTTATTTATGTTCCTTTATGCTATGGGCTCTCTCTCTTATACAATATATTCATTGTAAGGAACCTCACCACAGCTCACACATTACATTATTTTGGTCATAAATTTTCACATTTTGTTCTCGTACCCCAAATTTTACCAAGCTAGCTAGAATGAAAATTTTGAAATTCTCTACTGCCTCCATCCACACACACAACAAAATTTTCAGCTGGATATCAAAATTATGAGTCATCATCGTCATCTGACTTGGAATACATTATAAAAAAAATGTATATAAGATACAAATACAGTTTATATACCAGCCATGATGCACCCAAAAAAAATATGTTTTCTTTTTGTAGTATTAGTAAAAAAATAGTAAAATTATCGATTATGCGATGCTGTACAAAGTTTGGGGAAATTAACATAGAAATATGTACATAAATTATAGTAAAATAAATATACGACGCACTGTGGAACACAACAAAATTTGAAATACTATAATAATTGTCTGGTTTGAATTGGAACAGTCTGGTAAAATTGAATAAAATAAAAAGCCGGTTTTAGTGGGTGTATATAGCAGATAGAGAATAATTTATGTTGTTAAACTAAAAGTATCATTTATCTAAATTTTTCACCATTTAATCATTTGAATGTACCATTTGAGATTGTAAAAAGAAATCACAAAATCGTCTTACAAAATCGTCTTTCTAACCAATCTAGTTATTCTATTATATCGTCAATCAAGAAGAAAATACTAGGTATTAGATGTCATGCAACTAATTCAAAAGTATTCTTCACTATTCATTTGGCAGTGCCTACATACTTGTACACTTTTGATAGAGACTGGAGAAAAGTATATAGAAATTCAGGCCATATTTTGCCTGTAGCCTAAAAACAACAGGCAAAATATTGAAGTGGAAAACTAATTTTTTTTTTAGATTTCCTTATCAACAACATTTGTTTATATTCTGCATTCACTCGGAAACTAAATTATGGTTAATATCTCCCTGGAATACTGGAAAATTATTGTTATATAAAAATAAATTGAACTATAATTCTAGCAGTGTAAAAAGAGATAAGCATTAATTTCATATATAATTGAGTGATAAAGAAAAAAGATTTTTTAAAGGGGAAACTGCTATAAATTATGCTAAAAAAAAGAGGGGAAATACAACAAAGATAACCAGTTTTTTCTTATGTTTTATTTCATTCTTACAAAAAAATTACAATTCCCCATATAATCAAATATGAACAAACATAATGTTGATCTCAGTCTATCTTATAGATTACAAGCATAAACATATTTTATTTTTCCCTTCAATATTCGAATTGGGAAAAAAGAATCTTTTGTATCTTTGATTGGAACGATTACACAAAAAAAAAACAAAAAACATTAGGGGAAATAAAATAAAGCAAAAAAACATACGTGGATCAAAAACAAAAACAACAAAAATGCTTCTATTATAAACACGATGTTTTTTTTTTTAGTAGTTAAAGAATATGAATCAGTTTAGTTGATGAAATTCTGTAAAAGCGTTTGTATAGTGTATGAGGTCGTAACCGGTCGATAAATTTTTATTATTAATGAAAAAAAAAAAAATAATTATTCTTATTATTAAAAAATAAATATATTAATTAAAAATTAATTTATTAAAATTTAATAATTATTCAATTTTACCAGTTTTTATATAATGGCAAAAATATTTTCATAATAAATAAAAATCGTCAAGTTCAACCACCCTCATCACTCCTTCAATGTCTGGTTATAAAATATTTATTATATATATACTTAGGATATTTATTTAAATAATGGAGTTTTTGCATTTATTTATGTATTCATTTTAGATTTTTAATTTATTTGAATCTGAAAAAAGGAATAAATAAAAAAACCGCGAATTTATTTAAATTAAAAAAAAAAAAATGTCTGGGATTTATAAATACATACATATAAAGTAAAGTGCATAATTAATTTAAATATTTTGTGTGTGGTGATGTTCATAAAATAGTTATTAAGAAAGTGCAAAGTCCTTTTTTTGAAAATTCATTCAAAATTACTTTAAAAGAAAATTGCAAAATTAATAAGAAAATTTAAAATTTTATAATTACATAATTTTATGTGAATACAATTAATAATATATATAATAAATTTCATAAAAACATTTTGCATTAAAAATAAATGCTAACAATTTAAAAAATAAAAAAAATAAACATAAAAATTTGTTTAAAGCAGACTTGTACCCCTCTGCTTCCTTCCATTCCACATTTATGGAATAATACTATGGATTACAGTTTTTCGGATTATGATTCCTCATCAATTTATTCAAGTGAATTGGTAAGTTTTAATATTCTTGTTAAAAAAAATTTTTAATTCTATACTTCGTAAATATTTATAGTGAATCAATTTTGAGCTAAGAAGTGAATCAATTCTTCAATTTTTTATATACATAATATAGACAAAGAACATCTATAATGTAGTAGATAAATGTTTATTCAATTTGTCTTGTTTGATACCGATTTATCTAAAATGTTTTTTTTTACCACTTAAAGATTATTATGCAGGTTTGTTTTGTTCAAATTTCTTTTAACCCTTTTTAAGGAATTGTATAATGATAGCATAAATAATAATATTTGATATATAAAATTTAAGGGGTATATCATAACATTATGTAGAAGGAAGTGTGAGAAAGAATTTTTTGTAATAATTATTTTAATAAAAAACTATTGTATACTTAGTTACTTTAAATTTATTCTATCTAGTATGAAATATTTTACTTATACCAATTTCTTTTCAGACAAACTTTCCTACACTTTCTTACACTTTCTTACACCCTCCATGGTGTAGAAATTTTTTGCGTTCTTTTGACTACATCTTCTACACTTTCTACACCTTTTTTAAATCGACGCTTAGAAAAAGTGTACACTTTTCTACACCCTCAAATTTGAAGGTGTAGAAAGTGGAGATGTAATTAATTTTTTTTTTTAACTTTTTAAGGTGGAAATATATACTATTCGTCAATTAAATAATGTTTTAATCGCAAATTATGAAAAAAAAGTATAACAATTTAAAATTACTTATAAAGAATTTTGTCAGGGTGTAATAAAAGTATGTTTTTTTCATACCTTACACTTTCCTACACCACAGATTTTTGACAATTCCCACCATGGTGTGGTGTAGAAAAAAAATTTCTGAAAAGAAATTGGTATTAATAAAATTATCCAGAATATATTCAATCTATACTGTTAACAATTTAGTTTGACAGTTTCTGTCATTACTTTAGATTTAGACCATATGCATGATTCTTAAGTAAAGTAGGATTCAAATTTAAGCCTCAATTTAAAACCTAATAGTGTTGTCCTTTTGTTGTGATCGTTATAAAAACAACATAACTCCGATTTGAATCACTTAACAGAAATTCGCAACAATTATATCCAAATAGCTATAACTTGTTTATGCAACTTTATACTATGTAACATAATAATTGGTTGACATACCCCTAAAGTCGTACATTTTCTATATTTAGTAATAAATTTTTCATCCTTCTGCTTGTCAAACAACAAATCAGTAATTTTTTTCTAAATATTTAGATATTTGTTTTCTAGAATTTAATCCTGCCAACTAGTCTAGTAAAGTAACTATTAAAGGCATTACCTATCTAAGCTGTTAAACTATATTTGGGTGGTAATTTTTGTTATAATATACATATATACAGGTTTTGCACTCCAAATTCAACCTTTTGCAAACCAAATTCAACTTTTTGCAAATCAAATTCAACTTTTTGCAAATCAAATTCAACTTTTTGCAAATCAAATTCAACCTTTTGCAAATCAAATTCAACCTTTTGCAAATCAAATTCAACCTTTTGCAAAAAACCGAATTAAATGGTTCTATGAAGATTATAAATAATTTTAATTTCAATTAACATCAAATAAATTCAAATTATAAAAATAAATTATTAATTAGAATTTTTTATTTTCTTTGAAATAAATAAATTAATTAATAATTAAGTATAGATAAATCATGATTACAGTGATTCTCCTGCAGCGGCTAATGGCAATTGCATATACATATGTGTATAATAATTATTGCAATTTTCGGGGGTAATAGTTGCCACAGCTTGTTCAATAACTTCTACTAAATTATAAGAATATACACATTCAGCTAATAAATTACGCACATAAAATTTGATTTTAGGAAAAACTTCTTCAATGGGATTCATCATTGGTGAATATGGTGGCAGAAATACTAGAGTATGTCTTGTCCGCGTCACAAGCTCACGAATTTCCAGACTTTTGTGGAGCCGAACATTGTCTAAAATTAACCACGCTTCTACAATCATGTTCTTCTAAATTTTTAAACTACGAAGGAAATCACAAAAAATATTCGAGTTCACATTAGATCGTGCAATTATATCATGGAATATTATTCCCTGAGTATTTATCGCTGCAATCAGGGATACATTCCGTTCTCTAATAGTTGGCACAATTACCCGGGCCGGTGTATTGACTGCAGAACGTGCTTTTGTTCTGCGAAGATGGTAATTAAATCCAGATTCATCAATAAATATTATTTTGCTTACTTCGATTATAAATTATCTAATTATTAATTGTTTAACTTAAGGTAAAAATTAATTTTTCGAATGTTTTTATAAAAGGTTGAATTTGATTTGCAAAAGGTTGAATTTGATTTGCAAAAGGTTGAATTTGATTTGCAAAAGGTTGAATTTGATTTGCAAAAAGTTGAATTTGATTTGCAAAAAGTTGAATTTGGTTTGCAAAAGGTTGAATTTGGAGTGCAAAACCTGTATATATTATCTCTATAAACACATCAACGTATAAGGAAATTTATTTATGTATAGAAAATATCAAATAGAGATTTTAAATAAGAATTGAGCTATTTTTAGTGTTAAGATTTATATTTATATTATTTTGCTTTTTAAGTATTTATATAAACCTGAAAAACGACATTTAAACTTTTTTTCTGGTAAATATAGTTTTTTGATTTTTTGTTAAACATTTCTAAAGGCTATTTTATTTTTAACCCTTTTCACAAAAAAAAAATGAAGAAGATACATAATATAGATTCATTTTCAACTGATGTAGGTGTAGTAATACGATTAATGTATACGACCAAAAAAATAAAGGGACCATAGCATTTAACTATATGGTGAAATGATTTATAATTCTTTTTTGCGGTTTTATATAAATTATACTTAGACCTTAGACTTAGAGTAGTAATTTAGATTTGTATCATTCTTGAAATTTAAATATTTCTATATTTATTTATATTTAGAAAGATATCCCAGGTGGAAAATTTGTTAAAAGGATAAAGGATTAATATGTCCTTCTATTCATCTTCATATTTAGGCAAATTTAAATAGAATTATAATTTTTTTTTTCAAATAGATTTAATTAAAAAAAATGTTTTTTTTTGACAAATTTTATAAAAAGTAGAATTTTTGATATGTTTGTTTTTCTGTTTATTGTCGTGTATAATCTTGAACCAAATTTTCTGTATCGAAAAAATGAACATTAAAAAATTTTCCTTTTAGATAAGAGAAATAACTTACAATAATTTCTTGAAATTGTTCATATCTTAAATATTAGAATTTATATATTTCAAGGCTTTTTTTTTTATTTATTAAAAATAATAATTCTAATAAAATGACACGAAACATAAATTGATATTACGAGTATATGAAAAAATTATTACTTTTAAAATTTAATTACTTGATTTGACCATGGAATTTTTTGTTTTTGTTGAAATTATAATTTTGTTTCGGTGATATTAATTACTAAATATTTCAGTTTCAAATTGAAAATTAATCCATGAAGTCATATTAAATAAAATGATTAAGTGGTATTAATATTGAAATTATAACTATTAGCTTATATTATTTAAAACTTAGTATGTATAGTAAAATTAATTATTATTAATTTAACATATGGAAAATATTGTATTAAAATATTTTACATTATTTGTTAGATCATAATTTTTGATATTAAATTGGATTAGATCTCCAATTTAGTATATATCAAATTAATGATAAAAAATTAAATTTATTTTTAAATTAATATATATTGGATCTATATATTAGATTAGATTATAATGTCTGATGTTGTAAATTTGTGATATAGTATTCGAGCTTGAGTACGAATTATACTTACATTAAAATTTATTTAGACGAATGACTTTTTTTAGACAAATTTCTGGCATTTATTTATTTATAGAATTAAATTATAGATAATTTCAATTTGTGACAATAATATACAATTGATCTATGACTTTCCAACTGTCAAGGAGGAACAGTCTTTTCCCAAAACATTTTGTAAATAAAGTTTATTTACAAATGGTTCATCATTAATTTTTAATTCACTCAAAAAAATATCTAATATTACTATTACATTTCACTGCACTTTGAAAGACTATACTAAAATTCAGAGGTAAGTCTGAAATATCCTCTTTTTATACATAAAATTAATTAATGATTTTTCTTCTTATTCAAAATCTCAACAATATTCATAAAAAAATTATACTTATCATTAATTATTATGACATTCATTGTTGTCTCCAAAAAATTTCCGGTGTCATATAACTTAGCTTTCCTTATGTCAAATGCTCTCTGATTTGTTTATCTAATGACCTTTTTCATTAATTTATATTTTACATATATACGATATACATAATTGTAAAAATCAATTTGACTTGCAATTCATCAAAGACATTTCTTTTTGTTTAAACAAAACTTTCAAAATTGATAATTAATATTCGTATAATTTTTCATGAAATTTATTAAATAATTAAGATATAAAGAAACAATTTTTTTAAATTTAAATCTAATTGAAATTGAAAAATGATTTAACACTTAATTTTAAAAAAAAAATTGTTTGTAACAAGTCAAGGATACCTTGTTTTTTTTTTTTTTTTTTGGTTACCTCCTGCCGAAAATATTTTTAATTTGAAAAAAAAAAAAAAATTAAATTGAAATATTAACTTTTAAAGCTTAAGTATAACAATGAAGGTTTCATTTTTGAAATTTCAGTATATGAATCATTAGAAACCTTGCATTAGTTTAACAAATAAAATACAATCTAAAATTTTATGTTTAAAATGCAATTTAAAAGTGGTAGAAAATATTAGGAAATCCACCTTCACAATTAAAGTGATCATGATTATATAAAAATTATATAGTCTAAATTTTTGTAATAATAACCATAAAAATATAGTAAACTGTGTCAATTCAACAGTTCATTAAAAAAAATTTGATTAAAAAAAAAACTTTCCTACTATAAAATATTTAATTTATTTATTAATTTTTTTAATTTATTAATTATAATTATTTATTTTTTTCATTTCTCTATAGAAAATTTATTTAAAAAACTAAGAAATTAATTTATTATAAAATAAATAATTGTTGGATTTGAAGGTTTCACAATTAATATTATTAAAAAATTTTTAACTCTAACTACTGAAAAATTAATCAATTTCTTAGCCAATAAATGCCAAACAATTTTTTTTAAAAAAAAATTATTTAAATTTTACTTAATAAAAAAACTTAACGTTTTTTTTTTGTTTTAAACAAAATTATTATACCATAAAAATAGCCTTGTACTTGTGCTAAAAAAGTAACAAAACTACTTACTATATAGTCTAATTAGTTACTAAAAAAAAAAAGATTAAATAAATAAAAAATTGTGTGCGGTCCAACATCAAAAAAACAAAGTTTAACTCAACATAAACTTTAAAAAAAAGCTTTAAATTATTACTTTTTTTTATAAAAGTAAATTTATCTTTAATCTTTTTTTTCGGTTTTACTTTTTTAGTCTATTTAATATTACTTAATGTAATGTTATGGGTAAACATTGTTTATTTTACTTATCCAATTTGACCTTAAGGCCCCCCCTTTAAATATATACGGTATATATATATATATATAGTTCTTTTGTTTACATGATGATTTTGGTATATGTAATTTTTGTAGACCATAGTAGAAAAAAATATTCTTTTAGTAAGAAAATATATACGGAAAAATATATTTAATTAAATTAAATTTATAAATGGAAGTCATTTTGTGTATAATCCAAATAATATAAATTTTAACTAAAATATTAAAGAAATATAATTTTTTGACCTTCACAATTAAAAAAATTTTCACAATCATAAAGCGTGAAATTTACGGATATATATATGTAAGTATAACAAAAATATATAATAGAATTTAACACGGATCCGTGGATAGTTAAAATGATGATTGATATGTTTAATTAATATAATCAACGAATATACTTAGTTGAAAAGTTCTTCTTGTGATGAGAATTTAAGACGAATTTTTAATTAATATTTGCCAGTAATAATTCTAAATCACGTTTAGATTTAAAAATAGTAATTATACTAAAAGGTGGTGATATCACTTTTTCAACCAAAAATTAATGTTGTAGAAAATTATCGAGTTAAAAATAATCATAAAAAAAAACTGTATGATTTAAATTGTAATTTTCGGTGCAATTTATACTCTCTAAATCATGAATCACCATAGATTATTTTGAACCTTTTTGATAATTGAGGTACAGCACCAGAGGCCTATATAATAAATTCAAGGGTGACTATATAAAAACTGCGTAGATGGTTTTTGAAATTTTTTTGTAGCCCCAGGGTCCTTAGAATTGGTTAAATAATTTAGCCTTCTAAAATTATTAAATATATATGAACATGATTTTTTAACTAAAATTGATTTATATATGTAGGTAGCATTGGCTAAAAGTAGTCTTTTTATATATATGTTTCAGTTCAAATTAAATATTTTTGGAAATTATAAATTGGTTGAAGCATCTTAAGGGTGAATCATTATTATATTATTTTTTTAAACAATAAAGCCTTCGAAACAAATTCGAAATTAGATATATAAATTCATCAGGGAAACGAATTGCAATTAATATGTTGATAAAGATTGTGATACTAATTTAATGTATGTAGCAGATTTTAATAGTCCTCTAAATACTTGATTTCGAAATTATCAAAATTATTGGCCAACTAATTCAAAATTACAAATATAATTTTGTTACTAAACCAAAAAATTGTTAAAGTTTGGCTTCATTTTAGTTCAACATTTCCAAAAAAAAATGTGTATATATATAAATTTTCAATTAAAAATATAATTAGGAGATTGTAACCTTCAAAACTGAATCAACTGAGCTCACACATTATTCTTTTTCCACAGAGTATAAAACCAATATAAAAAAAAACACTTGTTTCTAATTCAACAGAAAATATAATTTTTCTTATTGTGTTGTTAATGTTTTTAGTGATCGAAAAAAGTGAAATGAAAACATATGTTGTTGGTGTTGTGTGGTTTTGAGTGAACAATTCCGAAGATTAAATATAACCATGAAATAAAATTTAAAACATATTTTTGTATTTATATTTAAAAATTAAATAAATTAAATTAAAAATTCAATATACCAAACATTTTCATAGTCTTTTATGTATCCTTTTATGTACTATATAAGTAATTCTATAGTCATATAAAACTATAAAGCAAGAAGATTTTGTGGGTGCGGTAGAAGAAACGTAAAATCGAAAAATTTCATTTTAAACATAATTTAAATCAAATGTTCAGGATGAACAATTTAAGGTCTAATGATACTATTTTGAATAATAAATTATCTTTCTTTCTATATCCATTCAATAAATTTATTTCATTTCACAATTTACAACAAAAAAAAAAACATGAAACAAATCTGTAATAAAGTCATAAAAATGATATAAATACATAAAAAAAACTATATTATAATTTAATTATATACACAAATTTATTGATCATAACTTTGATTGATACAAAATTTTCCATAAAAAAAAACATGTAAAATTCAATTTACTTAAATTTTTTATTGAAAAAAAGAAATGTAATAATTATTTTCCATTAAATTTAAACTTCCTTTTCTCAAATACAAAACTATAATATATAATATTGGAATCAAACCACCAAAACGGAAAGAACGGATATTAGTTTAAAGGTTTCATCATCATCAATTTATCTATCGTCATCCATTTCATATTTATGATATTTTATGTAAACTGTGCCAAGCTATGTAAAAATTAATTTGTTTTTGCAAAAAGGAAATTATTTAATCACAAAAAAATTATTTTTAATTAGATTTTTTAGAAAGATTTATTATAGTTTAGTAAAGTATATATACATTTAAGTATATATATACATTTTTGTAATTTAATTATGTACATTAATTGTAATGTTTTCGGATAATTATATATGTAAATTTATCATTTGAATTAATTTAATTTAAAAATTATTTTAAGTTATTTTAATTAATTTATGTTTTTGTATGTAAGTAACCTTGTAAATTTAATGTTGCGTTGAAAATTCATTTTCTTTTTCATATGCAAATTTATTTTTAATTTATGTTGTGATGATGGTAAAAAAAATTAATTTACAAAATTTTATAACAATTATTTTTGTGTGACTATAAAATTTTATGGAGTAAAATAAATTTCCAATTATAAAGTAAAAACATTGATTAGTGACAAATATTTCATTTGGTTTAAGAAGGAATTAGTTTTTCAAATTTTAAACAGATAAATTTGACTAGTTTATTAGAGTCTTGAATTAATGGATGATTTTTCATGTTCCAGTACTTCATACTATAATTGTTAAATTATTTAGAAATTATTGTACAGATGTATGTAGATTTATTCTAGTAGATTTTATGAATCATTTCTGTAAATTTACTGTCAAAAAACCAAGTGATTTAAATGAGATTTGACTTTGAATATTAGAAAGAAGAACATTTTTTTACGGATATTACCAGAACTACTATACTTCTACATTCTATCAATATTTTCTGTAATAAAAATTGTAAAATATCCTGGGTGATTGTAATTAATTACTAAGATTTACTATCCGTCGAACTATCTGTCGAATATTTCCAATTTTGTCCGAAATAATTTGACGAGAGTTAACTAAAGTCCTGTAATACTTTTATTACAATATATGTTATGATAGACTAGCAACTTTGTACACAGAAATATGTTTCCATACAAGTATACAAAGCTAGTAATCAATTTGAATAAATAACCATTATAGACATACCCGAAATTTTTCAATTCCATAAATCAAAATTATATACATATTTAAATAAATGACTTTTACTTCCGTTTGGTCTTTTAATTATTCTATTCCAGTGACAGTGAATGACAGTGAACAAAATTACAAAAATTATACATTAAGTAATAAATAATTTATATAATTTTGTTTTAATTGATTCATAAATTTTTGTAATCCATTTATTATTGGATTATTATTTTTTTACTTCTTCTGGATTATAAAAAAAAAATATCATTATATAAAAATTGTAAGTAAAGCCGGAAGCGCGCAGCTGCTGCAATTATACGTTGCTGCTTTTCTTTCTTCTTCTGTAATATCAGGAATTGCGCTAAATTGCTGGTAAAATAAAAAATAACAAAAAAAATAAAACCAACTTTTTATTACAATTCTGTACTAAATTTGTTTTCTTCTTAAGTTCTTCTTGATTATATTTTTTTTTATCATCGTTTGGTTTTATTTTTCGCCATTTTTCTTCCATAATATTTTTGTTGTTGTTCTTGTTGTTTTTTCTTCTACCTTTAAGGCTTCAAAAGAAAAGAAAGAAATTTAATTCAGTTCATAATTTAATTTTTTTTTTTTGCATAAATGCAATAATAAAGATTTAAATTTCATTTATTATCCAGAGCAGAAAATTTTGTGCGTTTTATATAAATATAACATAAAATAACAAAATGAAATGTTTTTAAGTTGAATTTGTTAAATGGAGTAAAAAAAAAATTATGTAAATGCAATTTGAGAAATTGGAAAATTATATTTATTGTATAGGATAAGTTAAAAGTGGTGAAGTTTGGCATATATATAAATTTTTTTTAATGGTATTTAAAAGAAGATATTAAATTACATGATTGAGAAAAATTATTTATATAAGGTCATGATTAAATATTTTTGTACAGAAATTTTATTAATTTAATTAAATATTTTAGAATTTTGTGAAAACGAAAAATTAGAGTAGAAAATATTAATAATTTCACAATTTTTTTTAGTAATTTTTCTGATCCCAATTAAAATTATATAAAATTATGTGTGGAGCCCAAAAATACTTAGTAGGGCTACAACATATAAGTGTAATTAATAAACGATTTTATCAAACACTGTAAAATATTTACATTAAATTGAAGGAAAATTTACTCTTTTACTGATGTTTAAAAAATCTCTATTAACGTCCAAATGAACTAACGCCTTAAACAGAAATGAACTAAAGCAAAAGGACTAAAGGGCTTTTACTTCATATGAACCAACCCTTCAAAATTTTGTACCTTTGCTTACTTTTTTAGACCTTAGTTCATTTTACTTTGGGTTTTAGGTCATTTCTAAATTTTGGGCCTTAGTTCATATGAACAAAATCCTAAAAAGTCTTAGGCATTATTTAATTTTTCTTTTGGGCATTAGTTCATAGACTGGCTCTATAAACTTCATAAATTTTGACAAACTACAAATTATTTTTTAGTTGAAATGCTCGGAATGTAATAGAGTTTTCATTATATATTTCAAACTTTTGAAAGCTTCCAAAATTTCTATTGTCTAATCGTCTAATCTAATGTCTCAAACTTAAATATGGTCATTTTTACTTCACATCCTTACTAAAGAAAGAAACTGATAAGAAATATTGAAAATATCTGTGACACAATCTTCCCATAATTTTTAAAACTTGACTTTATTTTAACAAGAAAATTTATGACAAAAAATTTACGAAATTTTACTTAAAATTTATTCAATGTTTTTTTTTTTTATGATTTTATGCAAAAATTTCTTAAAAAATATGAAAATTATTCTAGTATGCATAATCTAAAAGCTTACACACAAATCCAAAGATTTTTTTTTTGAAAATCCTTTTCATATGTTTATATCACTTTTACAAAAATTGAATCCTTTATTACCAAACAGCAAATCTAGTCAGTTTTTTTTTGTATGAAAAATTACAATTTTAGATATAACGAAAAAAATTACTCCTATATTTTATTTCTCTCTAAAAAATTTTCATAATATTTTTTCTAAACTAAAAAAAATCATAAATAACAACTTTTATATATCCTTTTTTTTTGTTATCTGATTTATTAGGGATGCAAAAGAAAAATAAAGGACATTTTATCATTTCTAACATTTACAATATTGTGGCAAAAATTTATCTAATTTATTCAAAGTTATAACAAAAAAAATTAATTTTTCCAAAAATATTTAACTAAACAAAAAATATTGTCAATTTAAAGGACTCGTAAAACTACAAGGATTTATATATATATATAATATATGTTAATAACAGTTTCATTAACATTCATAAAAAAAATGATTTTTGTTGTTAAGAACTTTAACTTTATTTTATAAAGGAAAATAAAGGAAAATTTCCATTTAAAAGGTCATTTAACTTGAGTATTACTATATATATGTATGTACTGAAATGATACTATGTTTAAGTCCCCATCTGGCCTAAATGCCTCTTAGAATAATAAATAACAAATAATTTTTTTGTTTTATATTGTTTTTCAAGGATTCTTTATTTTTTATTTGAATGACATAATCAGATATCCTTTTTATGCTTTTTAAGGACAATAAATTTTATTTTTATATACATATATATACAGTTATAAATTTTATTTTTGTGTTTTTATAAGAGTTGACAAGATTTATTTTTCATTATTTTGCCTAAAATTTAAAGATTTCATTAATTTATATTTGTAAATTTCTTAAATTGTTTGCGAAATTTATGTTTCTTCAAAAAATTTAAAGTCATACTGTTAGAGATTTTCCGGGAAATAATATTTGAAAAAAAAAAACGTGAAAATTTGTTAAGAAAATATTAATGATTTATCGTTTTTAGATTCTGCAGTAAAATTTCTCTGTTGTCACATTGATGTTTATTTCTTTTCATCAAGTAAAAAAAATTGTGTTTCGCAAATATGTGCCTTAAAAGTTGAAGTCACGGGGCGGGTTTCTACGGTTACACTATTAATTACTGAACCTTTTACCAAAAGTAAATTCTTTTATTGTTAAAGGTCACTCAAAACATTAAGAACTATTGAACTACCTGAAACTTGAACAATGACATAGTAAAATACGAAATTGTCCTTATTCTTCTCTCACCTTAATTTTGTCATCTGATCTTCATAAACTAAATAAGATAAATATTTAAAAAAAATTATGATATCTCAGTTTTCATGGCTCAAATACATATAATTACGTATATCACCTGCATGTTTGTGCCAATTTTTAATTTAATATCTTTTTTAAATTACTGCCAAAAATAAGAATTACATTATAATATAATTATACGATGCGAAATTCAATGAATAAGTCAATTTAATTTTTTTTTTTTTGAAGAACATAACATTCTAATTTACCTTTACGTCTTTTTCAAAATATCCTTTCAAACCTATGGCTATATATACTTTATTACATTGTATATATTGAAAAAAATTACATGTTTTTTTTTTAAATGAAAGACAAAATAAAAAAAAAGTCACGTATCTGCAATGCCAAATGATACCTACAAAAAAGTGTATATAATGAAAATCTCCTGGTTAAGAAAGAAAAAATTCTTGACACAACAACTAATTTCCGTATTACTTTCCATTATACTCCATTCGTTCTGTTACGTAACGCATAATATATAGTTTTTTTTTTTGCTTAACCTTTTGTTGAACTTGTTTAAAAAGTTATAACAATTTTTTGTTTTTCTTACAATTTTGTAATTAAGTTTTGCAAAACTAACATGGACGCGTGCAAAAGTTACTAAAAAAAACATAGTTTTTTTTTTATGTTGTATTTGTATATTTACACAAATACGAAATTATGAAAAGGTTAGAAAAACATAATAATAATTTTTTAATTAAAATTTTATTTTCATTTAAAACAATTTTTTTACTTTTTATGTATTTAAGTTTTTTTTTATGGGATTTTAAAAATTAAATCATTAAAATATTTTTAAAGAAAATTAAAAATTATTTTGTTTTTAGATATGTTTTTTCAAGTCACGTTTTTTCTATATGTAGTTTAAATTGAGGTAGAATAAATTTTCTGGAATTATTTATTTTGATTCTAAGTTACGGAAATATTATTAATATTTTATTGATTTTTTTTTTTAAATTAATGTTTATTGGTTTTACAGACATGTTAGACTATATGTAAAATTGATGAGAATTTGCCTCTTAAATAGAACAGAGTTGTAGGAATAATAGCATACCTGAACTGTAGCAACAATCCAAAAAGGATTCAATTTCAATTTTGGAAATAAAATTCTTAGAATTTATAATTTTACTTCAAAATTTACCTTATCCTTTAAAAAAATCTTTATTAACTACCAGGAAGAAGTATGCACGTCTTCCTCATTAAAGAGTTTCTTTTAACCAAAAAAAAAATTATTATGCTGTTAAATTTTATCCTTTCTGAGAGTTTTTAAAACAAACTAAAAATATTCCCAATGGGAAAACAGAAACATTGAAAATTTCTTTTTGAAATATTTTCGTTTTGGTAAATTCCATGTTGGATGAATTTTTCTCTTAGTCCAAAAATAGAAATTTTTAATTGAAATTATGTACTAAATTCCTTTTCTGCTGTTGTGGACTTTAATGTATAAAACAGAAAAAAAATTAAGTTCTTTTTTTTTACATTTTATTTTTTTTTATTACTCGAAATAAAAGTTGGGAAATTTTTTTTGTTTTCATTTTGTTTTAATTCCACGATTGTGAATTGCCTTTATTTTTGCAGATGCGCTAACGACATACATCCGGCATTCTAAAGTATATCTTTTGTGCAACATAAAATTTATAATAGAATAGCATATAAAACAAACACACACACACACACAGTCACACATATAGAAAATATATATTTAGGAAAATTTTATACAATGATAATAAAAATGAATTCCCCATAGATATAAATTGTGTACATGTTTTAAGAATTTTTTTTTTTTTAGTTTTCTTCAGGCCTAGGAAAATTTCTTTTTTCTTTGGCATTTTCTTTTTAAATTCGGTTTTGTATATAGTGTGTTGGGTTGGGTAATATTTTATTATTGTGCTGCCCTAAGGCGCGAAAATTTATAGTTTAACCGTAAAAACAAGAATGAAGTAAAAAAAACTTTTAATAATTCAACACAATTTCATTTTTCTCTGTGTGGTTTATACATATTACATATACTTATGTTTGTATACCTAAATTCTTTAATAAATTTTTCATCAAAATTGGTTTATTTACGATATTATAGAATAATTTTTGGATGTTGCTAGAAAATGTAAATGATTTGGATATGATTCTTTACAGTAAAGTATAGAAAAAATTTGTAATTTATGTTTTTCAACACATCTCATAAACATCAATTGATCCAATGAATCATTCTTAACCTAATTTGGGTAAAGAATTAATCAAAAAAAAAAAAACTGTGGTTAATTTAATTTAATTTGGAAGCACAGCAGTTAAGGGTTAAACAAAATTACTAATTTGGATAGTTATTTTAAAATTTTAGTTACATAATTTATTAGCTTCATTTTCTAAACAGTTTTACGTTCACCTATAAATTAATTTTATTCTTTAAATTTAGTTAACTTATCTTCTTTCTGGTTAAGATTTAAAAGTCCCTGACAAAATCAATTTTACTTATTATATTCCCGGTAATACTATAATCCAATCTCTCTATTACTACCGTCGATTTTATACATAAACTGAAAAATTTAATTCCGTCGACAAAAAATTCTGAACATACAACACCAAATGGGTTAAAATGTCTAATTAGATATTCTCTTCAACGTATATAATCCAATATTCTAAAAGAAGAAAAAAAATTTAAAGTTTTATAAATCGGAAATGCATATTCCTCCCATTTCCGATTCACGTTTTATAATATTTCTTTAATTTTACAAAATTCTTTTTTTTTACGTTTCTACACACAACACCACGTAGTTATGTAAAATTTAGGAACAAAAAGGGCTCCCCCTTTCCAATAATAAAATACGGATTATACACGTTGAATTTAAATTAGATTTTTTTTTTTTGTGTTTTACTCTGTGTACGTACTACACGTTTTTCTTCTTCTTCTATAGATTTCAATTAATTCCAACTTTTTTGTTCAATAAAAGTTTTGTTTTCTGTACAAGTTTTTTTTATATATATATTTAAAATATTTTTTGATTTATTCAAAGTATCTTTGCAATGGTAAAAAAGCAACACACACAACATAAATATGTATTTCTTTCTGTATCTAAAGTACGGAATTTTCATATGAAAACATAAAAAAAAAATAAAAATTATGCTCATTTAATGTATTGAATTATTTATAAATATTAAAATGTTTTGTATGTTTGAAAAATTCAATTAAATTTTGTGTTTATTGCATTTTTGTTGTTTAACACAAAAATTATTTAACATAAAATTTTACACTATAATATTTTCGTATAACCAAAGATCCTTTAAAAACGAAAATTTGTATGGTGGGGGCAAATTTTTGTTCTGTAAATAATCTTTAGAAATTTATTTATGATATTCAGGTCGGATTCGGATGTCAGGAAATGACATTTTTGTTGTTGTTGTATGTACCTCACAGCCTAAGAAAAAATATATTTAAAATATAAGAAGTGTTAAAGAAATAAGTGTTGTTGTCGCATTTTTCACTATGTGAAACAATAATATAAAAAGTCTAGGTACTTAATTTTCCTTCTTATTTTTGTATTTTTGACACGTGTCAGTCTCCTTTTATAGTTGCGATATAATTTAGTAGGGGATTCAATTTTGAAAATAGAGAAATTTTAGTAAAATAAATTTTTTTTTCTTTTGGGACAAGAAACATAGAAAGTAAAAAATATGTTAAATGTTCTGCGTTTGTTATGTGTCAAGAATAAATGAAAGTAAATTTCTTTCCCCCATGTCAGAAAATAAATTTTGTTTTTTTTCAAAATTTAGGTTGGGCATTGCACTTTACAATTAATTTTAACTGCAGCACAAAAACAGATCATCTGTTTTTTTCATTTATTTGAAATGTTTATTTTTAAAACATAATATGTATAAAAAAAAACCGGAAATAAAATTGAATTTTTGTATAGAATATTAAATGAAGGTTGAAGGTTGGAAAAAAAAATGAAAACTCTAAATTATTTGATAAAAATTGATTTTATTTAAAATTTTGTTTTGGTAAAATTTATGTCAAATGACTGATTGATTTTTCTCGGATTTAATTTTCTCGTTAAGCTAAAAAAAAATGTAGAATAATTTTGTGGGAGATTGTACAGAAAATGCAGAATAAATTTAATTTAGTTAACAGAAATATGATAGTCTTAAATTAAAGCAGGACTATAGTCACAATTTGTAAAGGATATAAGCTAGATTGCTCCAAATTACTGAGAAATTAGTCTGTATGTGAAATTTTAAATATTAAATGCACAATTTTGGTATAGTAAATATTGAAAAAATTTAATATTTTAATGGATTTTAATGATTTTAATAAATTCTTTCTTATGATACCGAAATTTCCAGTCTTTAGTATACTTAAACATTATCGATAAGTCCTTACTTTGGTATAGAAAATATCAAAAATTAGACAAGTTTTTATATTAAGTACTAGTTTATATAATTCAGAAGAAGAAATTTGGTTTTTACACAGATTTCTTCTTTTCAAAAATGTCAAAAAGTAGAATTTAAATGAATTCAAAGAATTTTGTATATATAAAATTTTTGTAAATATTTTAAATAAATTCATAAATCTTTCGAAAGTTTGTCATTTTTTAATCTCTAATGAATTTTACTATTATATTTTTACTAATTTTTTACATTATTTTCATTTCGTTTCAGGTATGTACTAAATATCAAATTATAATCACAAGAGAAATTAATCAGATGTTCATTAAGGATTAAAAATGTTGTCAAGGATATCAATTTTATAGATAATTTATTATAAATTTTTATTATATATATTTTTCTAATCAATTTATTTATTATTAAATAATAATTTACCCTTATTTTCTCACATAACAAAAACTAAAAAAATTATGAAGCAATTTGCAACAAAAAAAAAAACAAAATAAACTTTATTATTTCGACCCTCTTTTAAACAGAATATACAAAACAATATGACATTATTCCCACGATGCACTCCCACCCAATATAACATTTCTATAGCATAATAAAATATTGGATAAAAAATCTGTTTAATGTTTTTTATGTACATTTTGTAAATATGTAGTCTAATTTAAAAATCGATTATATCTATAAATTTAATATTATATTAGAAAACTTGACATTAAAAGTATTTGCTTGGCGGCTGCCACCGTCCACCGATTCTGTTCACAAATCGACCTAGTTGTCTGTAATATTTAGTAATGCGCGACACATCAACGTCGAAATTGGTCGGCATTTTAAACACACACAAAAAAAAAACATTTATAGTTTTATTAACTAGCAAATCTAATTGTAGAATTTAGAATTATTTAGAATGCATTAAAGCATATAATTCTCTTTTTAGTGTCATTGACCAAAAACGCCTGTTGACATTTCATGTATAAGCTAAAAACATAATTGGCCCGGGTTTGCTTTTGTGCTAGATAGTATAACATCGTAGATATTTTCACATTAATTTTTATTATATAAAATAATTAGTTTTTAATGTTACACAAGCCAAAATGCATAATATCTATTTTATATATAATAGCATATAAATATAGCATAATGCATAGACGCGTGCTCGTCTTTGATAAATACATTATAGAATATATTTAACCCTCTTACTTCCTGACCCTGCATTCTTATATTGGATTTGATTAAAACTATATAGACATAAATGGGCGCTATTTAAATATTTCTGAACTTTAAGATCAAGTCTTACTATTATTACCAGAAATTATCTTTAAAACGAAAAAAATTAATTTATCTTTTTGTGTGGGCACATGGGCATATTAAAAATTTTTTGTACTATACAAAAATAGTGTAAAGAGTTAAAAAAAGTCTATACAGAAAATTTATATTACATTATATTTATTTGTAGATTAGTTTTTCGACAATTAACTGAAACAAAAATGGTGGAGAAGACGGATGGCACTGATGGGTAAATTGAAAAAAACACATGGCTATAAAAAAAAATATTTTTACATTTTTATTAAACAAGACAAGAAATATTTTTTAACAAACAAAATAATTTTTATTTATCTTTTAAAAATTCAAAAAATTATTGAAGTTTATACTAGAAATTTTCTTATTTATGTATATTAAAATTTTTTTTCGGGTATCGTCAACATTTTTCTAAATTTTAAAGAAATTTTAATTCAAGTGAAAGTTTATTTTTATTGATATAAAGATTTAAAGCTTTTTCTGATGGATTAAGATAAATTTATATTTAAAAAAGACTAAACCTAAATTGTGACATTTGAATGACAATTTTAAGATTAATTTTATATAATAATAATAAAAATTATTAATTACTTTTAATTGTAATATAACAAAACTGACAAAATTTAAATTTAACAAAATATTTATTTCAAAATTTAATTTTCAATTTGAATATGTTTTTGATTTTGAAAATATATAAATCAAATTTTGAAAGTTATTTTGAATACCCTTTGTGGAAGAGGTCGTAAATTATTATAAAGATTAATTTCTAAATTTTACCAAAGATTAAGTAAACATATATAGAAATTTTGATATAAATTAACAAAGGACTAAATTGGGTTGACATATGGATGGACATTAACTATACAAGAAAATTAATTTTAAAAGTTTTTCAAAAATTTGAAAATGATTAAAATAAGTCTTTTAGGGAAATTCTTGATTAATTAAAATATTTCTTGACATTTTAATATTGTAAATTAATCTTAAAATAAATCAAAAATTAGAAAATAGAAATTAATAAATTAGAAAATCAAATTCAAATTAAATAGAATAAAACAATTTATACTACTCATATTTTATGGTCTATTAACATGTAATCGTGCTAATTTAAAAATTAAAATGCAAAACAAAAAAAAAATGAAAATTATTATAATTTAATTAACACGATTTAATTTTTTTACTAACTATTATTTGTAATAAAAATATTTGTACAATAATGAAAATTAAAATGTTCCAGTAAATTAAATTGGAAGTTTCTTTTACATATATAATGCCAAGTCATTTAAAATTAAATTTCTAATAATAAAATCACGATTATCAATTCATAAAATATATTTCATTAATTTCTTAACATATTTTATGTAGGTACAATAATTTGCTATTACTTTTCAACATAAATTTTATCATTAAATTTTTTAAATTAATTTTCATCAATTTTTTTCATAAATTTTTAAATTAGAAGTAAACTTTTGTAATCACATATAATTCTTTTTGTAAGTTTCCAATGAAGCAACTTTTGAATAATAATTTATATTATAATTTAATAATGTCGGAAAATTCAATTTTCGTATCATAAATTTGAAGATTTTCTATTATAAATTTGATTTGAAATTACGAGATTCTAATCAATTTTATTTTTCATATATTGCAATTTATATTTTACGTAATTTTTCTTTTTTCACCTTAATGAATATTTTACGTGATAAGATTACGTAAAATAAAAAGTTTTCAGTAAAATATTGTTAAAAATGAAATTACATTAATTTTTTATTTTCGAATTATTTTTTTTTTCTGCAAATTTAAAAACACGATTTCAATATTAATAATATTATTTTATTTAATTATACCTCTTTACTATATATTTTGGGGGAAATTTATTTACACAATTCAAAACATTACTCACCACCCGCAACACCCAACTAAGTATGAAAAATAATATATAATAAAAAAATATAAAATTTCATTCATAAAATTTTTTAAGTGTCAATAGTAAAATTATTCACAAGAATTTCAAATGAATCATTTCAGTTTTGATAACCTGAAAAATTATTATTTACTGAATAAATTTTTATACGATAATAATTTGACTACATATTTTTATAATAAACAAAACTAAAGATTAATTCAAGCGTTTAATTGTTTTTCCCCCCAAAAGCTTTTAATCTTTCGATTTCATTGTACTAGTCTCTACTTTGGACTTTGAATTTAAATTTATCTTTTAATAATCTCTCTGGAAAGTTGAAAAACAATAAAAAAATTAATAATTAACTAAAATCATAATTTTCGTTCACAATATTCAAAATGTTGCACAATATTTTATTGCCTGACTTTAATAATTTACATGATTTTATATGTAGCTCCATAAAAAAATTTAAAACAGAAAAAAAAGTTATTATTAATTATATTTAAATCAATCAAAAAATTATTACATATAAAGTATATATTAAATTTAAATTGATTTTAAACCCAAAAAAAATAATTTTTTTGGTATATATACAACAGCAAAAAAAATTGCCTGCGATTAAAAACTTTTTCAAATTTATATAATTGCAGAAAAATTTCAGATATTTTTATTAATAATATAAATTAATTATTATTATTAATTTCACAATTTTGAAATAAATTTTTTTGTTGAAAGTTTTTTGTAATTAAAAAAATTAAATTTAAATCAGAAAAAAAAAAAATTTGTTTCTTGTTATGGTAAATAAAATTCTTTTTGAAGGTTTTTTCAAAATAGAAAAAGTTCGTGAAAAATGATTTCAATGTTTGGTCTTTTTCTTCCAAAAGGGTCATGATCACATCTATATAACATTATTTTGTATTTCTAATAAATTGTTAAAAATAAATTAATATTCAAAAAAAAATTTTTTTTTTGTTAACAAAGTTGTGATGATTTTGTATACATAAGAAAAATTATCTATGAAAATTTATGTATTATTTATGTATATGAAACTGTAAAATAGATCAAAACTATATAGTACAAATATTTTTATTATTTAATGACTGATCATAAACTAAAAATATTTACCTTCATCGAACCACAAACAGGCACGAGTTTTGATAAAATAAAATATGCTGTGTAATTAATAAACAACAGATACAGTGTCGGTTTTAGTAAAACAAAGTTGTTTGGAGTTGTTTATATATAATATTTTCGAGTCAAAATAGTCTTTTTAAATTTCAAATTAGTCTTTTTACAAAATCATATTAGTCTCATACACAAAAAACACACACAAAAGACTAATTTAATTTTGTAAAATGACTAATTTGATTTTACTTTAAAAAAACTAATCTGAAATTTAAAAAGACTATTTTGACTCGAAAATGCTATATCTCCAGTCTCTGCTACCTAAAGTGTGCTACCTAAAATATTCCATTAATTAATTATTTTTCTAAAATTGAATAATTAGTGCAATTAGTGCAATATTTTATATAGTGCACAATTTAGTGCTTCTTGAACTATCTAAAATTAATTTACCGACACATCTGTACCTTCTTATTTTTATGATCCCTAGATTTGTATCTGGTATATAAATAAAACAGAAATTTATGTCGCATATTTTTGTACCCATTAATTTACAATATATCTTTGCAATTTGTTTGAATGTTTAGTCAAATTAAATATCAGAAAATTTAAATTATATCTAATAAATAATATTTTGTGGTCTGGTATACTTTAATCGTGGTGCATAGAAGAAGTTATAGTTATCTAATTTTATTGAATTTAAAAATTTTGCCATTTAAATGCCAATTAAACCTAGTTTTAAAATTCTATATTAAGTTTGATTTGTATGAGTTGCGTTCAGATCTATTTTCCATTTGGATTAATCAAGAAAATATTCATTTTGATTCAATAATTTGATTAAATTTCCCGTTCAAATAAAACACACCAACTTAAAATTACCTTTAATCCGCAAAATGATACCGAATAAACCATTTAACAAAAAAAAAAAAAAATTCAATGATATTTAATAATGTGTGAAAGAAAATTGAGTACGGTTTATGTTTTATATCCCCACTAATAAAACTTTTTTAATGTTTTATACAAAAAATTACAAATCCAGTTTGTTAGTTTTTTCCATATTATATTTACGTACATATACCTTCCTTTCACATAATAACAATTTTGTAAAAGATACATTTTTAATGCTAAAAATCGATTGATGTATCTTTTATGTTGTGTTATATATGTATGTATGTAGTACGTTTTTTTCTGTTGTTGAACTTTCCAGTAAATAATATGCTTTAAATTTATATAATAAATATAATTTGTTATGACTCTAATAATGTACAGGATTTTAAGATTATAATAAATAATTTCTTAAATGATAAAATTTTTTTTTGCAGACAAATTTATGCTGCTTTAACAACAAAATTTCCATGTACACAAATTAATTTTTATGATGAAAGGAATATTTAAATGGTACTTATAATTTATTACCTGGTGTAGTTTTTTTGTGGTGTAGGTCAAGAAGAAAATATTTGAAAATTTTTGAAAGCGTTTTACATCGTTTGGCAAACAATTTATTGCTGGGTAACAAATTTAACCAAAGATTAACGATTACATAACTTCTAAATGATTAAAAATAGATCTTAAAATTTAAATAATTTATAATTTTTCAAGATTATTTCCTTATTTCTTTTTTTTTTTTTAAATTAATTATATTTTCTGTTAACCCAGAAAACTAGACGAACTAGATTTTTTAGGTATCACATAATTAATGATTTTTGATTAAAATTAATTTTTTTTGCAAATATTTATTTTAGTTGTTTGCTGGTTAACCTCGTTTAACCGGCTTTTTTTCCCCACAAGTCTGTGGGCGGTATAAAATTAACATAAACATAAAATTACTGGAGTTCCAGTGAAATAATTTGTCGATGTTTTTTTTTAAATTTGATTTGATTCCAAAGAAAATTTCAATAATTCCAAAAAACTTATTTTTATTTTAGAGAGATTGCAAATAATATTTAAACAAGAAATATGAAAATAAAAGCAAAATTTCAAAATTCGACCTCGATTTAAATATTTTAATAGAATAATAAATTTTAATTATAAAAAGTTTAGCAACTTTTTTTTTTAGCAACAAAATTCAAGTTTCTTAAATATGGAAAATTATTTTCTTGTCATTTTACTTATTAGCAGAATTAGCAGAAAAATTAAAAGGAAAAATTTGATTTTTTTATTGTAGATGAACAAAAAAAATAATGATAGCCGCCACCCAAGAATTTATGTTGAAAATTTAAATTAAATCAATATTTTTTTTTTTCATTCGTTCGTTTACTTGAACTTTTATCAATTCTATTTTGATTGATTAATATTTTTATAATAAATAATTTTGTTGTAGTGTCGCCAGTTTGTTAATAAAAATTCCAAAAATCTTATCAATTTTATTATGACTGTGAATTCGAAATCTCATTGAAATTGAAATTATATTTTTATACTAAATGGTCAAATTAATTTTTTTAATCAGAAAGATTTATGAGTTTGTTCTATTTTTATATAAATTAATTTGCAACATTTTTGTATGTACATATATAAATAATTTATTTTTAGAAAAATTTGTCGTGCCTAGAAAAAGGGTTGATATATTAAATAGATAATTTTTGGCGCCTGATTGTTAAATTTCAAACTATAATTGTGTAAACAGAAAATTAATGTGATGTTTTCAAATTTTAATATGTACTTATATTTTTAAATCAATATTTGGGATATATTCTAAAATTTTCTAATCAAAGTTGGTATTTTTTAATGGTGAAATTCATGATTTTACCAAATCAAGAATAATTCTCATAGATAATAATCAATAAGTATCTGAATTATTAAATAAAGATTTAGGAAGAAACGAATTTGATTTGGAATCAGATGAATATTAATTGGTAACGATGAATGTTTGTTTGGAAAAAATACAGATATCACTTAATAAAAGACGAATATCACTTGCAATAAGATGCATTTCATTTGCAAAAAAAAGCAATTGTAATCAAAAACTAAAGATCTACGACCTAAAATTAATTTTACTCAAATGTTTCAAAAAATTTTACGAAAACTTAATTGAATTTTAACTATAAGAAGAAACTTTTACTACAGCACAATTTTTCAAAATATCTTCAAAAAAACAGTTCTTGGACATTATTTTCTTTTTGTATACAACAAAAAAACATTAAAATGAAATGAAAAAATTATATTTAAAAACAAATAAAAATAGAAAAAATTTATAACATATATATTTAAAGTTTTGTAAAGTGTTTCGTGTCGGTGTTTTCTTCTATAAAACAATTTATTACTTAACTAAAATGCTTTCAAAATCGTTTTATGTACACATGTGGCGCTTACAATGCAACAAAGACAATATAATATGCTCCATCAATAAATAATAAAAAAGAAGTTCTTAGCACATAAAAAATAAAATTCCATTAAAAAACGTAAATAAATTGTGAAAAAAAAACCATTTTTTTTTTCAAAATGTTTTTAAGTATATGTAGCTACAATGTCATCATTACAAATTACAAGCAATTTTCATTATTTCTATCTATGTTGTATATACATCAGGCATCAAATTAAATACTATATGGCACCATGGCGGTCAAACTATTAAAATATCAAATTTATATAATGTAAATAAAATTATAGCTAACAGTGAAGTGATAGAAATTAAATAAAAAAATTAACATAAAATATGCTTCAAAATATTTTTGTATGTGTGTGGCTTTTAAAACACTATAGAATAAAAAAAAAAACATGTTTAAATACATAGATTCTATATTACATGTTGGCCTTTAACATTATGACAACATAAAATTGCATTTCATATCAATATTTATGTTTTTTCTATGTATGCTATAATATTAAAAATATAAAAAATACTGTATAAATGCAACATAAAATAGAGTTTTTTGTTTGGGTTTTATCTCTAAAGAAAAAAAAAACGGAATATGTTCGCCTCAGGGGGAACTTTTAAAAGTAACAAAAAAAATATATATGATTATATCAAGTTTGTTATTCTACATATAGTCGTCAGCTGACCAACAGCATAGAAACGAGGTTTCAAATAAATAAAGTTAACATATATTTTCAAGGCACATAATATGGAATAACAGAAATTGTAGTTTTTCTTCAACAACAAAAAAAATTAAATTAAATTATGCTATAAAGTATAAAGCAATACATTAAATAACATATATTTAGATATTACGTTTCCAGATAATATGTTGGTTGTTTATATTATATATTCGAAAATAGTGTTGAGAAGGCTTAGCTATGAATTATCGAAATACGAATCTATTGGTAATTGATAATACGAATGTGTCGGTAATTGGTTGATTAAAGTAAATACTGATGTTTCCATAATTGGGATAGTGTAACCAATATGAAATGAATGTGTCCAATATGAATGTGTCAGTAATTGGAAGAGAGTAATTGGGGTAATTGGGATATTGTATCCAAATGAATGTGTCGATAATTCGGATGGTGCATCCAATATCAATATGTCGGTAAAAGGAAGAAATGGCGATAATTGGTAAAAATATATTCTTAGATGTATGTAATAGAAAATTACGTTTGTATTGAAGGATATTTTGGTATCGATCAATTATAAATGTTTACCATTATGTTGCCTACTTATTATAATGAATTATATATGATCTACAATATGTTACCTTCATCAAACCTACAGTTGTTGCTTCAAAAGGAAATTGTCGCTACTTAAAGGTCCACAGAAATTTGCTATTACATAATTGTTGACACATTACTTGACAATTCCCAAACCTATTACTGAAAAAAACCTTTAAATGTTAGCCAATTTTCAAGAAACAACTATTTAATTTTATTATTATGTTACTATATGTAATTGTAATTCTATAATAACGTAAAAACGTGCTTCAAAAAATTATTATATTTTTTATCCAGACATAACTTTTTTTTTCTTGTAAAAGAGGATTAAGTAAAATATTTTTGCTGAAACATCGTTTTTTTTTTGTTAGTCAAAATAATTTTGTAAGTATAAAAAAGATATTCGAGTATAGAATGTAATTTGAAAACTAATTTATGAAAATAGTTTATTGCAGAATAATTTTGGTTTTTTTTTTTGGGTAAATTGGGGTATAAAATGGAAAATGAATACATAAACGTTTTATAGGGTAAAGGTGAAAATTATTTATATAAAATTATTTAATAATGTAATTTAAGAATTTTTTTTTTCGATAATTTATATAAAAACTCTGCGGTATTATTATAATTTCTAAATATTTTTAGGTTCATTATTATGGTTCACTAAAAAAGGTTACTTGGGTCAATATTTCCGTAATGCTAGTATAATTTTTAAAAGCTCTGAAGAAGAAGAGTAATAATATGTTTGAAATAGAAAAATTCATGAAAAATAATTAATAGCAAAAAAAAAAATACCAAATTTTTACCATCTTCAAAAGGTAAAATAATTTCAAGAATTTTTAAATGATAAATTTTTTTTTTCTATTTTTGGTATTTTTTTAATTAATTATATTTTGTTTTTTTAAATTTGATAGATTTTTTATTGTGAATTTTTGAAATTCTTTTATGGATATTTTATAGATTTTTAGACTTTTACTACTATGATTTGTTTTTACTATATCAAATCTATTTTAGTTTATTGACCTCTTAAAGAAGAATTCATTTAAATTTAAAGTAATAAATCTTATAGAAAATTATTTTTAATATAGACAATATGGAATTTATATTTATGAGGAAATTTTATATATATACATACATTGAAAATATTTTTAAAATATACATTAAATAAATTTAATTATACATATTCATACTTTATTAAATTTAATTATACATATTTTTCCCTAACAATGTTTTGTATATAGAATTCCCACAAAATGCATTTTAATTTTTTTTTTGCTGTCCACTTACCCCCCCCCCCCCCCTTTATAATATCCTTTTCATTTTGCAACATTTACAACCAGAAAAATATAATTTTCATATGCAAATAAATGTTACTTAAAGCATAAAATTTATTTGCAAAAAAAAAATACAGAAAATCTTATTAACCCAAAGTCCCATACATAAACAACGATGGAAGTCCCACTGAGCTGTGTGGTATATTCTTCCCCATATTATTAACAATTCATTCAATTTTGTTTTGTTTAACCATATTTTTATTTCCTCCACAAGGGATAAGGCTCCGTCACCCTCCTAACTGCAGTCCCATACATCAAAGTGACTCCAAATATGGAGAATGTGTGTTTTTTTTTTCAAAAAGGTAAATGTTCTTCACAATAAGACAATCAACTTCCGGTTGGTTTGTTCTTTTTTTAGGGGGGCGAGGTTGGGTCAGAGAGGAAGGCAAAAACCATAACAACATTATACAAACATAATTTTGTGGATACCAATTGTTTTATTATAATTTATTTGCATTCACGAATTTAATATTTTCGAAAAACAAAAATCAAAAAAATATTAATAATAATATAATTTTATGACACTAGGGTGCAGTTTAATTTTGTAAATGATAAAAGGATAGGAGGGATTATTGTAGGAAGGAGACGTTATATATTATTAAAGGGAATTACTTCCCCCCCCTTTTTTTATTTAAATAATTCTTTTATTATTCTCTTTAATTTTTTCTCGTTTAATATATGAGAAATTGTGAAATTTTATTGTTAGTATTTCTACAATTTGATTTCAACATTTTTACATATATATATGTATGTATATGTACATAAAATTTTTATGTTAATGATAAGGAAATAAAATAAATAAAATAAAAATTATTATATTATATTTTTCTTCCATAAATATAAATATTACAATAAATTTTTGATTGCATTATAAAATATACATAAATAAAATTTTGGTTTTTGTTTCCCATATCAGAAAATTTTGTGATATCAAAAGGCAAATTTCCGGTAACTAAAATAAAAATGATTTTTTTATGTTGTTTATAGATATTTTTCAATGTTAAAATAATATATTTTCTTTTTTTTTTTTTCTATGTACAATTTTTATTTATTGATTTGGCGCCAATTTGAATACATATGATTGATTAAAGTGTGCAAAGACCCAAATTTTATATTAGGTACGTGTATAGCTAAAAATCTACAAAGTTCATGATAATTTTTTTTTTTGTTCAGTTTTTCTCTGTTATTTTGGATATAAAAAAAAAATTTCATTTTTATTGATCAAATAAAAATGAGATTCAAATAATTTTTCTGGGTGGTGTTTGATTATTTGTTATCAGTTTAATGTTCGTTTTTTTTTTGTGTGTTTCAGTTGATATAAAATATACTATAACATTTCTATATGAAAGTGTTTAACTTGTTTCGAAATCACTTGATAAAAATAACATTAAAAAATGATTTGTCAAAATATTTTTTGAATGAGTTTTTTGATCTGATATATAGAATGGCCTTAAAGTTCGCCTTCGTATTAAAGTTTTGTACTAAAGAAAAAGATCATTAATTTTTATATGGTTTTCGGATGGAAAATATTTAATGTAAGTCATATAATAAAGTCAATTTACAAAATTAATGAATCATAAGACTCGCAGGGAAATGTCAGGCAACTTTATAATAGTCATATAGAAAATTTCAGGCAACTTTTTCAGTCCTAAATTCTGTAAAGAAAAGATTCACCATTTGAAATTAATTATTAAAACTATATCGACATATAATTTTGAATATTAAAATTTTCTCCATTTCTCCACCTAGAATTTCTATAATTTGTTGTCAGTTGGTAAACTTATGGAACTTACTTATGAGCCACCCTATTTTAAATATAACAATTTTATTACTTTTTGTACGTTTTTTGTATAACAAATAAATTGTATTAAATTTTTTTTTTATTATATACTAAATTTTATTGTACGAGTATTTAGCTTAATTTTGTATATATAATGAATAAAAAACGGAAATTCCATTTCAATGATTCTTTTTCGAAGATTTTCGAGTAAAGATATACGAAAAAGATGAGGTGAAAAAATAATTTTTTAAACTATACTGCCAAGACAAAAAGATTTTGTGTGGGATTTTTATATTAAATATCAACTATAATACTACGAAATATTTTAAATTTAATAACAATATAATTGAGAAATTATGTAAAAAAATAATAAAATTTCTCATCATAAGAATAATAATTTCAGTTCAATCAACTTGATTTTTTTTTACTATTTAAAATGTATAACTGACCTAATTACTTCAATTTCATTTATGTGTAGTTACTTAAATGACATTCAATTGAATAATTTCATTACAAATATAATTCAATTCTAAATGGATTTTCATCAAAAATTTTCATTTATGTACAAAAACTTTTCAAATCATTTAAAAGTAAATTTTCTAAAATAATTTTACCATACATAGATATTTCATAAAATCATTTTTATTTATATGTCAAAACTTCCTTAAAATTCAATACAATTTTATTTCAATTCAGTTAGAAATATTATAATGTATTTTATAGAAATATTTCAAAAACTTTTCAATTAATATTGTCCACAAAAAATTTTATCTGAAAAAATACAAGAATTCAAATATGAAATAAATATCTTTGTGTGAATATATTTGAGTTTTATATAAACTAAAAATGCAAAATATAAAACTGATATTTTTGACGAAGATAAATTAAATATTTATAACAGTTCTTCTTATCATCATTTTCCGCTTAATATCATTTTTCTTTCAATATATATTTATATATGACACTAAACAACATAAACTATATTTATAATATAGAAATTGTTTGGATATAGATAGTATTATATGATGATCAACTTTTGCATAAAAACATATAAATTATGCTGCCATATGCGCTTTTAAAAGAAGATTTTTTTTTTATCTATCTATAATATGACACTTCTGGGGGATCCTATATAATATACGTAGAATAAAAATTAAGACACAAATCAAAAATATAAAATTTATGCATATATACTCGTATATGGTAGATAAGAAATTTACTTTCAATACACAATAAAAATAACATGGTATAAAAAATGTCAATAAAAACATTGTTGCATGCAAGAATGCAATTAAAATTTTATGCTTAAAGGTATACAAACAAAACATATACATAGTATAGAAAAAATCTTATGTACATGTAGTTAAGAAAAACAATATAAAGAATTTTAATTAAACGTTTTGTTTATCAATTATCGTTAATTATATTATACATTGTGAATTTAATTTACATAGTGTTTTAAATTTAATTATTAAGTTAATTTACTAATATTTGTTTTGGAAAAAAAATATGATAGATAAAATTGTATGTAGCGACTTTAGTGAAATTAATTTTTTATTAATTTTGTGTGTTTTATAGTCGCTAAATATACTTTTTGGTTTCATATATTGGAAAATAGTGCAGTGCGCTCGCTCACAAAACTACAATTGACTATGCTGGAGGGTTTGTTTTTTGCATAGTAATTGGCGTTTATCTTTTAAAATTATCATTATGTACAATATTTGATCGTTCACAACATCTATTATATATTTACATTCTATACCAAAATGTATATATACCATATTTTTTAACTGTGTCAGCTAGTAGACTATTTATCAGTATAGAATTGCCTATTTCTGGTACGATACTGGTTCATATCAAAATCTTTAATGATTTTTTCAAGTTTCTAATTTTACTAAAAAATTATATT
Organism: Empis stercorea; assembly: GCA_949752835.1. Lineage (NCBI taxonomy): Eukaryota > Metazoa > Arthropoda > Insecta > Diptera > Empididae > Empis > Empis stercorea. Next base: position 11,343,784 of record OX457087.1, read on the forward strand.
TGTTAAAAATGACTTTCAAAATTTAATTTTTACTTAAATTACTGAAACATTATTACATAAATATATAAAAAATATTTTTATTAGTCTCTAAACTAAACTAAAGATTTGATCATATTTCACACACTAAATTCAATTTATTATTCATTTTTATTTCGACACTATATCGAAATTAAACTCTACTATAACTATACATTATTCATGAAGCTTCTTTACATAAAAAAAGAACTCTTATGCTCATGATTATCATATAATGTACAGAAAAACAAAAATTCATTTTTATCACATAATTATATTAAACATATTGTATAGCATAAATATATATACAGTCAAACAAAAGTTTTATCTACTAAACATCCACACATTAGGGATTGAAAAATACATATTTAATGAAATTAAATCTTTCTATTTATATTTGAGCATAAAATTCTTTGTTTTTTTCGATTTGTGTCTCTAAGTAAGTATATAGAAGTAACAAAATTCATGGAAAACTAATAAAAATGATGTGACAATGTAATTTTAGACTAAAGATATATATATAAACAGAAATATTTTTTAAACATTAAAATTGGACATAAAAATGTCTAAAATAATTTATATTAAATAGAAGTAATATATAAGTTTAGTTTAGATAGAGCATAAAATTTTTGATTAATTTATTTTTTAAGAATTTGTTACAGTGAATATATTTGACTGTTGATAGAAAGCTTGATATTAATTTTTCAGAGAGTATAATAACCATTAATCAAAAGTGATCATTATAAATTAAATAATCATTATTTATAATGATCACTTATGATTGGTTACTATACTTTTAGCTATGAATATGAATTTTATTAGATTAAATCATATTGGCAACAAGAATTTTGACGTTTCTGTAATTTTTCGACAAAATCACAAAATTCTTGATGCCAATAAGATTTCAATTATCCTTTTTTACTAATTTTCTTTAACATTAACTAAAAATTTTTATCGTATTTCTACAAGCATTGGATCAAAAATTATTGTTTACTATTGAATAATGATAGAATAATAGTAATTTTTAGGATACTAAATGTACTCCTTATCTAATGATCATTGTCTCAGATACCAACATTGAGAATTGCTGTTTATTATAGATCGAAGTTCTATTCGCAACACGAATTTTTCGATTTCTATATGCTAAACATGAATTTAAACCTAAATTACATTTTTCTGCAGTTTCCATCTTTACATTTGATCTTACTCAAAAATTTATCGTATATTTCTACAATCATTGGTTCAAAAATTATGTCACAATTAATTTCTAAATTAAAATAAAATGCTAACAATTTTACTATTCTGTATAATCTTTTTTTAGGAAAAATTATTATGTTTAGTCTCTCCTCCATCATTTAAATAATTCAGTGAATAAAAAAATTATTATTAAAAAAAAAACAATTTTTATTACCACAAATTTCTCAGTTGGAGTGCCATCAACATGAATGAATAATGGTTACAAAAAACACAAAATATTCCTCACATTAATTTGTTTTTCATTTTTTTTTTTTCAAATTGTACATTAAGAACGACGTCGCACTTGAAACTTGAAATTTCATTGCCGAACCATACAGCAAACAAAAATCCACCAAAGAAAAGATAAATTTGTAATATTTTTTTAAAAAAAAATGACGGATATTCGGTGTAATGATTTTGTCGAAAAATTATCTTTGATTATCAACAATTTTGTTTCTGTATCTTCTCCCCAACATTATGTTGAAAATTGACCTTCTGTGTAATGTATAGCTAAGTTTTTTTTTTAACTCTGTTTGTTGTGTGTCTAAATATGTCATTAAAATACTTGACAAAAATTTCTTTGATGGGTACAACGAAACGATAAGCTTTTTTTTATATATTAAAATTGTGATTTTATTATTAAAGAATTTAATATAATCATAAAATAATAAATTCAAATATGTAATCAAGAAGAATTTAAACATTTTTTTTTTAGAATATTATTATTTTTTGGTTAGTAAAAGATTTGAATAAGAAAATATTTTTTTTTTTGTGAAAACGAACATGAAATTATTGTTGGGTAGTCAAATTATGATAAATATTTACATAAGAATTGTATGATAATAAATATTTTGAATAATAATAAAATAATTTTCGGTTCATAAACCACATAAAAAATTACAATTGACTTGTTATAAAATATAAGAAATTTTCAATTTATGAATATTTCAATTTTCAATTTATGAAAATTACAGGTAAAAGTTAGAGTGTTATAAAATATTTCGTTTTGAACAAGGTATATAGAAACTTCTAGATAAAGGAAAATGAAATTTAAATTCTTTTGGAATAAATAATGAATTCAAATCCAAATCGTTTGTTTGGAAGAATATTCAGAATATTCAGGACATTCTTAAATAATTATATACTTTTTTGGGTTGAAAAATCTAAAATTTAACTAAGTAATTACTTAATACATTTTGAATTACCCGAATTCTTTCATATCAAATTCACAAAAATTTAATTAATGAATTTTATCTTATCATTTACTATAATGTTACGCAATAATTTGTATCATTAAATTCACCATCTCTATGGGTAATAAATAAATTAAAAGTTCCTTAATAAATAATTTTATGGACCTGAACTTCTTCAACAAATTTTATGATTCTCTATTTTTTTTTTATCATTATCATAAATGAGATCCTTTTTAATATACATATTATAAATTATTATACATTTAAATACAATTTTATTCTACAAATGATATAAAAAGAAAATTATTCCAAAAATTATCCTTAATTTATTCATTCATATATAAATACAAAAAAAAAAAACACAGAAGAAAAAAATAAATTTGTATTTATCATCATAAAAATCTCATTACAGACAATCATATACAGAAAAAGCAACACAATAATGAGCACACTTAAAATGTGTACAAGAAAAAAAAAACAAATAAATATAAAAAGGATAAATTGTAAAAAAAAATAATATAGAGAACCACACAGAGAAAATAAATAAATTAATAATTTCTTATATACAATCTTACAAGCCTAACCCCACATTTTAGAAAAATGATGAAAAAAAAGGATCCCTTCTTCGGTTGAATTATATTTATAATGACAATTATTTTATATACCTGAAGTTAAGTACGTAATAACAAAAAAATATATATTATATTTATTTGTGGTAGAATCTAATATTATTTAAAGTTGTAAAAAGTATTTAACATTTCAGGATAATTTTTTTGTTTGAATTTTATAAAGGATCTTTTGTTTCCGGAAATTTTTGTTGTAATTTAAAAATGTATGTCATGGTTTTTAAGTATTTGTTATATACTTTGGAAATTTTAAATTTTAAGGATATGCGACAAGAAATAGTATAATAATTTTGGTTAATTTAAATGGTTAATTTACCATAGGTAACTGAATATCAAATTAAATTTTGTAGGTAGAAATTTTAGTGAAAATTGTTCGCTTAATATATAAAAAGGCAAGAAATACCGATAAAAAATATATGTCAGAGTTTTACGTTTTTGAAGATTTCCTTACCAGCAACATTGAAACAATATCCCTGGTTAAAGCAAACAAAGTAAAGGCTCAGAAAGAATTGAATGAAGACTGTGAGCTCTTTTCCACTTCCTTCCATAGGACACGCACCTCATTTCACATACATTTCTCAACCGATCAAATCACAGATCTGTAACTTAATGTGCTTCAATACAGGAACTGAAAATCTGCTTACTAATGTGCTTCATGTTTGCTTACTAATGTGTTTTAAATCTGCTAAAGTGCTTCAAAACTGCTTACTAATGTGCTTCAAATTCTTGCAAAATTAAACCCTTATAAATTATATTGCTTCAACAAGTAGCAGTTTTGCAACAGAAACCTGTTAATAACTAATATTATTAACAGTAGCGTGTTAATTAACAGAAAAATGTTAATTTTTTATACATATAATAACTGGTTGTATCACTCTCTAAATTTTTCTAAGACCCAATATTTATGATAAAGGACTCGTAAAATTCATTTTCTTTCTAAGTATTCATTATGCTTTTACAAATTTGTAAAATAAAATATAAATTTCATTATTTTTGTAAATATTAACAACAACAAAAAAACTCAATTTTTACATTGTTAATAATTTTTTTTACGCATCATAACAAAAATTCATTATTTAATATTTGTATCCTTGTTTAGAAAATGGTTTCTGTTGATGAGATAAAAATTATTGCCTCTTATTTTATTTCAGAGTTCATTGAACATTAAATTTCATTTACATAAAACAATAACAACAACAACAACAACAAAAAGTTGATATTAGTTGTTTTTTTTGGAAATATTTTTTTTACCTAAATTTACGCACAGAAAAATTTGTATTTCCTTTTACTTATATTTTATTATGTATTACGCAATAAATAAAAAAGAAAGGTAAAAACTCCATTGAAGGATAATAAAAAAGAATTGAGTAAATTTTTTGTTGTTGATGTTTTTTTTTTCCTGATGGTGATGTTATTTATTCCTATCCCAACACTTCACAAGTTCGGTGCCTTTTTTGTGCAAAAAAATTAAATACATAAATAAATTTATATATAAATATTAAATTAAGTAAAAGTGATGTTTGGGTCTTTGTAAAGTTTTTGTTTTGGGGCTTTTTTTTTGTGTGATCCGTTTAAAAGGACTCCACACAAAAGCTCTTTTCATCAAGGTATATAATTGGGAAAGATAATAATATTTAAGGGAGAGGAAGGTTAAGTTCCAATTAAAATTTTTGTATTTTAATTAAAAATTCAAAATAATTAAAATTTCGTTTTTTTTTTAGAGAGAAATTACAATTTTTTTGTATTCCAATATTTAAAGCTTGAGGATATTTTCATTTTGACATAAATTTTTTAGGTAATAGAAAATATTGTTATTACAAGGATATTTTTAATTGAAATTATATGAAAATTTTACAAAGAATTTTCCAAAATTTATTAAAAATTTCAATTGGGTATTTAATAAATTTAAAGAAAAATTTATCGTATAATTAAAATTAATATCGAAAGTTTAGTAAAATTATTATATTAAAATTTAATAATAATTTGTCTTTATCCTTTTAATAATAATTTGTCTTTATCCTTTTTTTTATCCTTCATACTGTATAAATTCTACCTAATTAAAATTTATAATTTATAGTTCTCTACCTACTTTTTTCTATTTCGACAAGTTGATAAAATGTTCCTTATCTCCCTGCCAACATTTTAATTTCTTATAGAAAATTCAATTGTTCTACAAAATTATCTTCACAATCGGAAACTAAACAGAAAAATAAATACTTTTTTACTTTTTCCACTACATTTTACGATTATTATCTAACTTATTTATTTTATTTTATGCCAGTATTTGTATATATTTTATTTAACTTTAACTTATATACATCATTTAAATGTCCTTTTTCTGTTTGCCAACTAAGCCATTGAACTCATTTTCAATTCAAAGTTGAAGAAGAAGATGATTTTTCACACCACAAAGTAAAATATATAGTACAATAAAAAAAAAATTACAATTTCATCTCTGTATAACAATTTCAATGTGGTAAAAAATGATATAAACAACATTATTTTTTGTATCTATCTATCTTATATATGCAAAAAAAAATTTTTTTTACTTTAATTTTAGCTCATGTTCATTTACAATTTTATGAAACGTTTTTTTGAAAATTGACTAAAAATTATATTCAGTAAAAAAAATATTGAAGTTTTATATTACAATAGAAGTAATTTTACTTATATACCATTCACATAAACTCCAGAGCGCACATTCTACTATAAATATCCTTGTGGAAGGTGGTTTTAATGATTATATATCCATCCACAAAAACCATCCCCAGTAATATAAAATTTTCATATTATATTCAAACATTTTAGTATATAGTTTTACATACCCTACCATAAGATTAATGTTTTATTTTCCAGTTTAATATAATGTTATATGTGTATATGTTTGAATCTGTATCAGGATCCGACTTTTTGAGATACAAAAAGTCGACAAAAAAAACGAGAGTAATGTAAAAAAGAAAACCTCAAAACTTTCTACTTTTCTATACAATTTTTTTTACCTATAGAGTATAAAGGTTACGAGAAAATTCTTCATATATTGTGCATAACGATGAAAAAAAAAATTGTGTGTAGTACGTTACACGATTTTACAACAGGATGAAAAAAAAAGAATTATGTAAAAAAAAGGAAACTGATGATTTTTTTTTACTATTATACGTACTACGATTTACTCACGTTTTAATATTACGATGACTTTGGGATAAGTTGGTTTAATAGTAGGAATATGATTTTTTTTTGTAGTATAATAATAATATGCACAAGGACTTTCTTTTTTTATACATATATATACAGATTTTCGTATTATTCGGTTGAGTAACTATAGATGTCGCTTTGCATAATTTTGTACATTATTTAAATGGGGGTTTTTTTTTAAAAGATGGAATAAAAATGTAGTCTTAAATATAATTTATTTATACAAAATAGAAATTGTACACAAATTTATTATAAATTTATTTTGAGGTTAGGTAAATATAATATAAAAAAGGATTTCATTTTTTTTTTGTAAGTGAAAAAGTTATTCAATTCAGGTGTTTATCAAATATTTGTGTGATTGTGTATGACAAAGGATTTAGTCAAGTAGAATCATTCTGGTAATAATTTTTTCGTCCTTGGAGATTGATTTTCTATTTTTTTTGTGATTATATGACTGAAAGAAGATGATTCTGTGAAGGAATATATGATTTGGGAATGGATTCAAGTAACTATAAAAATTTATTGGAATTTTTAAAAAGGATACAATTTTTGTTCGTGATTTTTTTAGCAATCATGTCTGGTTAAGGTTAAATATTAGTTTTGAGTTACCTTTTAATGCCGGAAAAAATGATGTTTTGTGGCAATATTTGAAATTTCTATGATTCTGTTCTTATAAACTCTTTTAGATTTCCGATTATGCTACACATACAAACTTATGCAATCTCCAATTTCGGTCCATTCGCTCTAAAATTAATTGTTTACAAAGCTAAAATTATTATAATTTCGAATTTAATTTACGCAAAATTTATCAAAATTGAAAATATTCCAGTGATTTTCTATTTTTAGCAGTGCATTTAATTTTAATACTGTGTACAATTAGTGTTGCCATTATATCAAAATAAATATTTTAACATAAGAATTTCAAAATTATTAAAAGCTTTTTTCTTTATTTTAAAAAGTTTCATCAGAAATTTCTGAAAATGCGCATGTCTAATGAAAGAAAATTCTCTTCTTTTGGCTGTCCAAATTTTCACATGTTAAAATTTATTTTCAGCAAAATTCAAAACAACAAAAAGAAAAGTTAATCATTGGAAATTCCTGTATATAGTTAGTAGCACCATATCCACTATCCACAGATTCTACACTATGTATCATTTCGAGTCTCGATTTCAATATTTGTCAGCAATCTAAAATAACAAAAATTTAACACTTACTTCTTCCCATCCCGAAAATGTGCAAAAAAAAAAATCATTGACAATTTCTTTCAGTCTAATAAAAATATTTCTCTAAATAGGTTTTCATTACTTTTTGTCCGTATTTACGTCTGCATCAATAAATTTTGAATGTCTGGCCAAAAATAATTTTCAAAAAAAAATCCTTTTCGATATTTTTTTCTTCATCTCGTTTAGTTGATAATTTTATTTGGTTCGTGACGGTTTGTTTCGGAATTTATAAATTTTCGGTAATTTTTTTTTTTTTATTTCCAATTTTCAATTTAAAGGAAAACTGTGCAGTGCATCGAAAAAGGATTAAATGAAAAATTTAAATAATATTTCTTTATTGAGGAAAATTTTGCAAATTTTATTGTGAATAATTAACAACAAATACACATACAAACTAATACATAAACATAAATAACAATTAAAATTTTCCCTAAATTGGATTTATTTGTGAGGATTTTCTTTTGAAATTTTGTTTGTGCACATATTCTACTTTCAAGTAATTCAATTCCTCCACTTGCCGGTATATATCCTTCAAATCTCATTATTTTTTATCTGTACAATAAATTGTTTATATGTGTATAATATATTTATTGTAATTGTGCATGTGCATGTGCACAATGCAGAAAATTTTTTGTACTGTATAAATAAAAAAGTATAAAACAAGTAAAATCTTTAAGGGTAAGTGGGAGTAGTGAAATTTTTCATCTACTGGAAAAATTTATTAAAAAAAATTGTTAAACTCATAAAATTTTTGATATTGAACTGATTTTCTTTTTGCTTCAAATTTTTATAAGGATAATCATAAAGGACATTTTTAATTTAAAGATTTTTCTAAAGAAAATTCATTTTCTTTAATTATCTGCAAATTCTTTTTTTAAAGCAATGAATTTTGTGAATTTTCAAACATTAAAAATAAAATTAATAGTTTTCTTCATTTCTTTTTTATTTTATTTCAAGGATCTATTTTATATTTGAGTTTTTCAAGGATATTATTATTATATGGGTGTTCGTGTTGATGGCATTCATTAAAGATTTCTTATAGTTAACAGAAAAACAGAAATTTCAAATAAAAAAATTTTCTTTTTAATTAAAAAAATTATAAATTATTTTATTTTTCATTTGTGGACAGATTCCTTTTTTTCTTCTTTGCTTCTAATTTTCATTTTATGTTCCGGTTGTTTGGTATAAAAAGTGAATTTTCTTTCTATTTTTGCTGGAATACGAAGGAAAAAAAATGAATTTTCTTTCTTCTATTTATAATTGAAAACTTTCTATTCAGAGAAAAAGTTAGAACTATTTTTGTGCCAAAACTGATTTTTATTTTGCTGTGCGGTTTTTTTTTGTAGATTTTTTGCCAAAATAAAAAACAATAACAAAAAAGAAAATCTTTGTATTAAGTGTTTTTTTTTGTTGTGGAAAATGAAAACCTTTGTATTAGAAAATTGAAATTAAAAAAAACAAAAAGGTAAATTCGATTTTTTTTTTAATTAAATTCATTAATTTTTTATAGTAAAAATTTTATATAAAAATTAAATTTATACCGGAAAATTTATGATTTTTTTAAGTCCTTTATTATAAAAAATTAAAGATTTTATGTTTATAATTAAATTATAATTAATTTATTTAATATTCTTTTTATATCGCAATAAATTATTGTATGAAACTAGATGAAAAAATTACAATCGTTTTTTATGCTACATAAAATTGAATTACATAAAAAAAAACTAATTTGAACATGAAAACTTTTATTAAATTTTTTACCATTCAGAATTTTTTTATATAATTTATTGATTTTTTTTGTTGTTGAAATTAATTACGTTAAAGGATAATGACATTATAAACATTTTCAGTTTTCCGGGCGAAATTGAATTAATTTATAATTGTTTAACAATGAAAAATGTTGATTATAATTTATTTTAGTACAGTAGAAAAATTAATTATTATTTTTAAGGATTTAATTATATTACTATTATCTTTGCTATAAAATAATGTTTAATATAAAAATTTATAGATTGAATTAAACAGGTTGAATTTTTAGTACATAAATTTAAATAATCTTCATAATTAATTAGCTCATTCTAATAATTAGTTAGACTTTTTTTAAGCTTGGTATAAATTATAATTTTCCTTGGTAATTAGAAATTAATTTACTCCTAAAACTAGATAATTTTTTCTAATTAATATTTTATAAAATTTAAATATTCCAATTAATTTTCCATTCGTTTATAATAAAGTTTATAAGTTTTTGAAGACTGGATGATCCTGCATAATTATCTAACTTTCAATTTACAGCTCACAAAAGGATATTAATTTTCTTCCCTATCGACTATAGAATTAATTATACAAATTTTGAAAATTATATTTTGTATATATACCAAGCAAAAAAAAATCAACTTAAATAATGATATAAATTTAATTCTTATAATTTTCCTCTCAATATTTAAAACAAAACAACAATTCTGACTAATGGAAATTTCAAATTAACTTTAAATAAATACTAATCGCATCCCCTAATAATATATAAATACAAAATTTCCAAGAAAAATGAAAAATTAATTCAATGATTTATGAGCAACACAATAAATAATCCAACAGAATAATTCCAAAAACAAAATAAAAAATCATCCGGAAAATATTATTTTCTTTCTGTCACAAAAAAGAGGAAATTATTCACTCTACAGAAAAACAAGAAAAACATTGTATATAAATAATCTCAATTTTTAATTTACACAATTTTCCCAAATTTTTTATCCAAAAAAAAAAGAAGAAAAACAAATATGTTTTTCAATTACTACTATACACACAATTCACCCACCACGTGTCGCCCCTTGACTCCTACTACAACTCCCTACAATGAATACCAAAAATTTTATATGAAAATTATAGTACGTTTTTTCTTTATTCCTTTCCCTCTGCTTGTGTACGTTCACAAACGTTTTCAATTTGATATGAAAACGTTTTGTGAACACAACATAAATATATCTAACTTTTACAGTTTTGGTTTTTCATTTTTAATACAACTTTGATTACTTTTTATGTTTCCCTCAACCAAAAAAAAAAAATGAAAACTTTTGTAATAATTTCAAGAAAAAACTAAAAAAATTTCCTCTTGTCTCCATCTTCTACAGATTAAAAATTATGTTTTGCAATTTCGGAAAATTCGTTTGATTTTATTAGTAATTTTCATTTGTACAGAACATAAAGAAAAAATTTTGTAGTAAAAAAAATAATGAAGAAAAAAATCTATTAAATGAAAATTTTGTAATTTTTTGAATATAAACAGAAAATTTTATTTAATGCAATTTAGAAAATAAAAATGATGATTTTGTTTATTTGTAATTGAAAAGTTTCGTGAATTTTGCTGTTCTTTCAAAATTATGATTTTTCTTTATTTGAAATTAATAATTTTTCTTTGAAATGTTTATTATTTAATTTCTAAAATAAATATTTATAATTTTTAAAATTATTTTTGAATTTCTAATTTAAAAATTAATTATTTATTTTTCTTTCTCTTTTTCCAGGTATGTAAACATTTTATTGGTATATACAAAATTTGTGAAAGGACTTTTTGCTAATATTTTTAAGTATGCACTTAATAAATATTGTTTTGCAAGTAAGAATTAAATTTTTATTATTATAATTTTTAAGTGAGGGACCAGAAAATCATAGTATCTATAAAATTGGAGATTACTCTTTGGTGGCATAGTACAGTAAAAATATATTTAATAATAATAATAATGATAGATCAATCTGCCTTGAACAAAACTTGGATTAATATTTTAATGATTCACAAAAATCAAAATAAATAACCCAAAATGATACACTCAGAAAACGGGGAAGGTTATCACAACTTTCAAAACGGCCTCCCTCAATTTTATGGCTGCGAAAACTTATGATTTCTGGCAATAACATCAGCTTCGAATTAACAATAACTTTTATTGGAGCAACTAAATCTTTCTTAAGCTTATATAGCCGCGGGAAAAGGAATGTGATAACTTTTTTGGAATGTACAATAACTTTCACGTATAAGAAAAATAACCAGTCAAGAGAGGCTTAAAAATGTTTAAAATATTACATTGATAGCTCTATTTAGTGGTTTCGCACCATTCATTTAGAAATACCATCTTTCATCAAAGAGTACTAGCTACTACTTCGCTGTTATAATTAAATCAACTCTGATCTCATAACTTGCATAAAACGATAAATGAGGGCCTCAGTTGCAGATGCAATATCTTCTATTCTGTTTTAACAGCTTATTATAAAAATAATTTTACCTTACTTTACGGCTATAGCATTGCTCAATTACAATCCATATTTTATAGCATTTCCAAGCCAAATTAGTATTTTCCCAAATCAAATTAGTATTTTTCCAAATGAAATTCGTATTTTGAAATTTTCAAATATATTTTATTTGATATTCATGTAATTCATAATTAACGCATAATAATCAATAACAATTCAGTACATTTTAATCTAAATTGTTACCAGCAATTGCTAGTATTTGTTCATAGCTGTATAATAGTTATGACAACCGAATTTATGCTTTGAGAGCATGATGCGGGTTGTGAGAGTGTATTGAAAGTTATAAAAACTAAAATGGTAAGTTCTCACTACCGAATTCATGTTTTTGTAACCGAATACTTAAAAAGATTTGTTGCCACAAAATATACTGCTGTGGTATCCAATTTTTCGTTTACTCCAAAACTTTAGTTTTCTCTCCTTATGGTTGGCAAATCCAACTATACGGAGTATATTAGTCCATCTAAAGGGCTCTTAAAACTATAAATATGTTGTCGCATCGCAGCCTTTATTTTTGCATTGCAGCCGCCTGACAAACTCATTATTTTTCTGCGTGTAGGTGGAATTACCTAATGTTTGATTTTCTTTATAACATCTCGCGAATAACACCCAAAATGACTAAATTTTTTCAAGGTTGGTTTTTTGTAGATACAATTGCCCCAGTATTTTGTACATAATCAATTTGTTTAACTTATTATCATATTAACAAACACTGAAACTCTATTGATAAACTATGTATATATATAAGTCGGAAAAATCATGACTTCAGTTTACACTATTTCTGTTATACGGAAAACATTGATTAAAATTTTATGATTCTTGTGCCCAAAGTAACTCATTATTAGATGAGAAACTGTTAGTAAGAAATTATGGTAAAAAATCAGTAGTGAAATCACATAAATTGTTTTGCATAGAAATTTCTATGGAAAATTGTAAGATGTGATAGATATAGTTGATAGTAACAAAACAGTTTATGTGATTCCACTACAGTTCTTAAATATAATTAGACTATATAGAAATTAATTAATATATTGACCTACATATAAATTATCTCATTTTAATCATTCAAGCTTAGTAAATAGTGTGACTAAAATAAATTGAAATGCTTTAGCTACTTTTTTACTTGCCAATTCCATGATCGTTTTTTTTAATTATCCAATTTCATGACATTATATTATAAAAAAACTGTAATTACCAGTACAGTTTTTCTTCATTTTATACGTAGATTTTTATGCTATAAAAATTGATAATCATTTATTTATGCTGTTTTAATAAAAAAATAAATAAATTGTCATTTTAAGTTCTACAATTACAAAAATTTACTTGGTCAACCAAAATTCAAAAAAATCATTTTTTTTTCTTCTTAAATTTTTATAATTCATACATTTTCATTTTGCTATTTTTGTTTTCTCCATAAAATTAATAAAGATTTATTAAACGGTTCACTAAATTTATGTCTCAAATTTTTACATAAACTTATGCTTTATGGATTTCTCTTTTTTTTTTGCGTTGCTTCCGATTGTAATTTAAAACTGTTTTTAAATACGCGAAAATATATATATAAAAAAAAAATATTAATTTAAAAAAAAAAAAGCTAAATTTTTTAAAATCCAATGAAGCAAAAATCCAAAATAAAAAATATTCACAGAAATTTAATAATAACAACAATTCATCATTTTAAAGTGTCGATGAAATTTAAAACTTTTATATATATTTTTAATTTTAATTGCACACAGTCGAAAAAAAAAACAACCAAATTTGGTCGTCAAAATTCACTGAGTCATGGAAAATATTGCTTAATGTAAAAAGTTTTGAAATTTCTATAAATTCACAGACTGTATATGTAAATATCGTAAAAAAGGCTATTTTTAAAGAAAGCTTTTAACACATTTTCTGTTAACCAAAACATTTGGCAAAATTCAGGATATATAAAAATTGAATGTTTTTTTGTTTTTTTGGAAAAACCAATTTTTATAACTTAATTTTTCTATTTTTGATCCAAAAATAATATTAGCTGAATCATTTTTTATGAAGGAAATTAAATATTTTGGGAACATATTGCGTTTTGTATAATTTTGAATTTAAGGATTTGATTTCATTAAAAGATATGTATGTATTTATGTATGTATATAGTATTTCATGGAGTAATCAGATTAATTGAGACCAAAATTTTATTTTAGAAAATTTTAAATTTTAAATAAATAATTCAGAGTAATTTTATTAAATTTCAATTAAATTTTGACTAAACTAAGAAAATAGTTTAATTTAATCAGTTGAAATTGGTTATGAATATGTAGAGAAAAAAATACGTTTCCTATTTACCAAATTTTTCTTGTTGTTCTACAAAATAATTTGTTTCAAATTATAGAAAATTTTTGGTATATTACAAAAATATTAAAAATTAATCGAACAACTACAGTACAACTCCAGTAAATTAGATATTCTAATTCTAATTAAATTAAATGCAAATTTAAATTTAAGTGTAATTTTTTTTAGTTTTCTTAAATTTATTCCATTATTTTTCCGTCTTGTACCACAGAAATATTTTCAGACCTAAAGTCATTGATGATAGTCTAAGTACTAAATTTAAAAAATATACTCCATTTCTTCAATTATATTGTGTGAATTGTGTACATTTAGGAAATTAGAATTCTTATAAATTTTATGACTTTTTTAACTAATATCTTGCAAACCTAAAGCTGACTCACCTTGTTTCACGATTGTTTTTTATCATTAATTCAGGAAAATCCTTTGAAATTACCATAAATTTCGAATAAATTAATTTTTCTAATAAAAAAAAAAGAAATTGTATTATAAAAAATTTATCAATTATACTTCTTTGGTCTACAACAGAACAATTCCAAAATACCAATAATTTTTAACTAAGACCAGATATATAAAAATTATATCAAATTTATTTCGGAAATTGGAACATCTTCAATTTTGGTTATCTCATAAAATCATAAAATTTCCTACACTATCAATTCCTGACTTTGCCATAGAAAATGTATACTGTCAAAGCTTTTACTTCCGTTTTAAAATGAGTATTTTTCATTATGATGATTTGGTGGTGGTATCTCTTTGACAGGTAAAATCTTTATGACGATGATGATATTAAATTTGCTAAAGAAAACTGCAACCCTCCACCTTATATTTTTTATGATGATGATTTTTATATGTGTGCAAATCTAAATCAAATCTAAAGGATAAAAGTGAATAAGTTTTTTTTTATGTTTGTCAAAGGATTTAATATATTTTCTTTCATATCAAAATGTGAATTGGTTTTTATCTTCTGTCTCTGTATTGATGATAAATAGAAAATGATTCGCTAATATAGAATTACTAGGAAAATCATTTATGTGTGTATATATATATATTTTTTAAGGAAATTCAACACATATACAGTTTATGATAATCTCAAATGGTTGGGATGACGAGAAAACTTTTATATCATCAAATCTAGGTTAATGGCGGGTTTGATCAAAGTCAAAATTGCGTTTTTTCTCTACATTATAATATATGTATAACAACAAAAATAAAACAGCCCAAAGGCGCATTATTTATTATACTTATGAAAGAATAATTTGTCATCTGTATAATATTTTAAGAGTTGCTTTTAGTATTATGCTGTCAATTGCACTGAGAGAATCTTTTTTTGTGTGGATCAAGTATACAATTATTTTCAATGCATAATTTAATAAGAGGAAATTTATGATATCTATTTATGTTAGAAGCTGTTGGATATATAAGATGATCACCTTACAATGCGAGAGATTTTGATGTATCCCATCGTCAACTTATAGTCTTAATTGTGAAAATTTAATTGTAATTTTGAAAATTTAGCTTTCCTTGATAAAAAGTCTCTAATGTTCCACAAAAAATTAATTTCTCGAGAATCTAACTTATGTACTATTCTTACAAAGGTACAGAAATGAAGACTAATCGTAATTTCAATTAAACAAAACCTGTTTTATGATAGTGATAATTCTGTACCTACAATCATTTAAAAAAATATTTAATTTCAGCATTGAACTAAATTTTCTCTTACAATTTTTTTCAGTGTATTTTTTAGATATTATTATTTGTCTATTTTATAAAGTTTAATAAACTTAATATACACTCGAATGCAAACAACAACGAATTTTTTTATATACATATATAATATTCCAATTTTTTCAAGTATAGATATACACAAACAGCTCCATTACAAGACAAGTAATAATACTGAACCACGTTACTACAATATGCAATATCAGCGACATCAGCGTATTACAAAAACAAAATTTAAACGTTTATTTGCCTTATGTTACCCGAAAAAAAAATATTCTATTTAATAATTTTCTTTTATGGATTATAATAATAATATATTTATGTACCATATACGATATACCTACTCGTTCAGCAGATGAACAACAAGACAAGCATATCATACACATATCGTGTCCTCCGTAAAATTTAATATATATGTATGTAGTAAAAACCGGAAATCTTTTCTTCTCCTATACATTCATTTAGTCAGAAGTGTTCTTCCTGTATCCTTTTTTTATATACCTCAAAATAAAATATATTACATATGCTGACATAATCATATTAGAGATTATATACTACGTCATATCTATGACAAAAATTTAAGTATACATATCATTTTTAGGCAAAGGGGTGGGTGGTTAAATGAAAAGGATAATAATAATAATTTTTTTGTGTGTGTGTGGTGAAATTTTTATACGCTAAAATATCAGCAATATTTAAAACCATACTGTTTACTGTTATAGTTAATAAAAAATATAATAATGTAAATTTTACTTATGCCAATTAAAAGGATATGATATTAAAAAAATTAAACATGTTTGTAAGTAAAAATATGTAATTTTATGCTTGCACGTTATATTATGTCGCGAAAAAGTTTAATATTCTTTAAGATATTACTTATAATATAATTTAATTGCTTTCATATTTTTATAATGGGGAAAATTCATTGTGCTTTCTGTTGTGTCAGCTCAGCACTGTAAGATAATAAAATTAAATGGAAAATTTATTAATTTTTTATGCTCTTGAATTAAATTATTAATGTGGTTACAATAATATTAAGAACATTTAATATTTTTACGAAAGATAAACATAATAAAAATATTCTTTTATACACACATGTTTACGTATGAAACTTTCTTTTTAGCGTTGAGCTTTTTTCCTATGGGCTGTCCCAAAAGATTGATTAAATGAAGACATTTTAATGGTTAAAATTTTCTTTTTTACATAAACTTTTATATTTTTTATGAAATTTTTTATTTTGCTTATAAATGTGACACAAGCTTTTGTGACTGTTTTGAATATTTTAATAATGAAAATTAGGATATGTATATATTTTGTATTATTATTATGATACATGAAATTTTCCTGGGGGGGGGGAAATAATAATTGAATTTTGTGGTTAATATTTTGTGGTTAATATAACACAACACAATTTATAATTAAATGGAAGTATTAAAAGTGGAAAATTAAAAATTTTAATGTGCAGAAGGAGTTTAATATGACAATAGGAGAGCAAAATGAAGTATAATTTAAAATGATGAATTTTCTCAAGAGGTGACGGTAGGATAATTAAGTTGTTTGAGAGGAAATATTAAACTATAAAATTCAATTTAATTTAATTAACATTTCCTCAAAGTATAATCGAATATGTGATTTGAGGATAGATTACTTGTTTAAGTTTTAAAATTAATTTAAAATTTGTCATAAAAGCTGAAACAAATTTAGGGGAAAATTTGATGTCCTTCTTGCAATTTTTTCTGTAAAATAGTAAAATTTGTAAAATGGGAAATACTTTCTTTTGGGGACATGTGAAATTTTATAATTTTATTGAAATAATAATAATGTTTAAGTTATACATCAAAATTATAACAAATTCATAAAACCTCCTTGATCTGGCACTGTTTGATTTTCCACTGTTCACACAAAAACCGTGTACACTTTTAATTAATATTATTTATAATACAAAAATCAATCAAAAATACAATACCATAAAAATTTTCAATTAAGATCAATTTCAATTATAAATATACAAAAAAAAAAAAATTCAATTAAATAATTTTCATCTCATCAAAAAAATATACAAAACCACCAAAACAAATAATAAACCAATAAATTTTTAAATATAAAATTTTTGTATAATGAACTTTTCATTTCATTCTCCCTAATTTATTTATGTACTTTTATTATAAACTTTACAAAAAAACACAAATCTTCCTCCTCCTCATCATAATGAAAAGTAAATAAATAAATAAAAACAATGCAATTCCCAAACCTGGGACATTTTTATTGGGGGAGAACTGTTCTATCCCTTAAAAAAGCAACAAAAAAAAAAAGAAGTATAGACTCTACTTTAACAATAACTGAAAAATCATATTTCATGGTTCAATGGCCGCCCCAAAAATTTCAAAAACCAAAAGATTTACGCATCTTCCAATTTTTTTATATAATATAAAAATTGTGTTATATCTTTTTTTCATTCTATTTCAATTGTATATTAGTAGAAATAAATTAATTTAGATCCCCCACTAGAAAAGTCTACATCAAATTAAAAAAAATGAGGGAAATGAAAAACATGGAAAAAAATTACCAAAAAAAAAGGAAAATCATTGATGATTTCGAGATGAGTTTATATATGTATATGTAATATAAATTGATCCTATCAAATTTCTTGTATTATACTAAATTATTTAAAGGATATAAAATTAACCTCAAAATATCCTTAAAAAAAAAATTTGGAAATCTATAAAAAAAAGAGGAAATAAAATTTTCTATGATTATTTTTATGTTGTCGGATTTCATATTAGAATATCATCATCAGTTAACAATTAGGTCGTTTGACTACTGTCACTTTTTAGTAAATTTCTTTATATAGATTATTTTTCTTTTTGTCCTTTATCCTTTCCGGTGTTTTTATTTTTTGTTTTGGGAGACATAAATATCTTCCACAAAATTTGTTAACAGATTTATATTTCATTTTCAATATTTCGGTCTTTTTAAAAGTTCTATACACTCTTTTGGGTGATAGAATAGAAATAGAACTATAAGGTCTGCCAAAATAAATATTATATATAATTTAAATATATAATGTACAAACGGAAATGTAAGGAAATTAGGTTAAATTCTTTCAATTTGTATAACTCTACCAGATTTGAAAAAAATTATATAATCTTCAAAAAAAAAACTGTCATGTACATACATAATTGAAGATGCCACAAATTGTTATATAAAAAAAAATTGAGATTATTATAAAAGGCATGGTGTCAGATTGATAGATTCATAGAAGATTAGAAGGAAATTGTTGAATTTTTAAAGATGAGATTAGAGAATAATTAACAACTATATGTTTCTAAATTAACCAAATGTTTGTTGATTTGTGTACTATCAATTCCAGATTCAACCTTAATTCATTAATTTTATTGCAACATTTTCGTTTCAGCAAATATTCTTGAAAATTCATCAAAAATTAATTGAAATTGAAAGAATATTTGATTGAAATTTTAATAAAAATTAAAATAAGTATTAATTTGAAGAAATCTTTAAATCCTTTTTATAATCTAAAATATCATAGTACAAACTATCAAATATTTAATTTCTTTTAAAACTTATTCTTCTCATCATCACACACCACAAGGAATCCTAATTTAATTTCCAAACATTTCTTTTACATTCTTATAATAAAAACTCTATGCTAATAAGAAAAACAACATGAAACTATTATTATGTTTATAGCAATGTACAAAAAAAAACACAAATACCGCAGACAAAAAAAAATTGCTGAAGATTTCTTTTAACAAACCATAAAGATTATTTTTATGTACGGTCCTCGAATACAGAAAAATCATAATAACAAAATTTCTTCTATAAAAAAAAAACTTATGCAATTCAAATATTTAACCAAACAAAAAATGGAGAGAGGAAGAAGACTATGAAGCCACCCAAAAGAAAAGAAATGTTATGTTAACATGCCACGATTTTTTTTTTAAAGCTGCCAAAAAAGGAATTGATTGAATAAAAAAAAACTTTTCTTAAATTTTCTCTTCTCATAATATAAAATAGCAAAAAAAAATCTTATATTCCTATTTTATATGCTTCGCTACGTTTATGTCCTAAATAATACTTTAATTTTTTTTTTGTTATTATATTGAATATCCTTTGCAGTTGTCATAACTTTTACTTCATTTCCTTTTCAAGAATTTGTTTTTGGTTTTTTTTCTGTTATCCATTCTTCATATGTTTGATCACACTTTTTCTTTTCAATTTTCACATAATATTTGGGTATATGGGGTGAGTCCTTTTACCATCCAGACCGTAAAGGATATATGTATATACAATAAATAAATTTGTCTATATATAATGTCAAAATATTCACTCAAAAGAAAATTTTAAGTATTTATTTAACATGATGTGAAGAAAAAAAAATGGTTTGAACGATATCATATTTTATAATAGACAGTGAAAAAAGGAGTGTAAGGATTCGATTAAATTGGGATAAAATTCTGTTGCAAAAAAAATATAATTATGCATAGTTTAATCGCGATTTTGGTACTTTTATATTTATAGGCTTTTTATTTAGTGGCGGCTGTTATAATCTACTACTACTACTATACAATACATGTTCAACGAATTATCTGTCGTTCAGTTAGACAATCCTTAAACTACAATTAACCCTTTGCGTCGGCACACAATTGCGTACATCACTTTGTATGGCGCATAGAATTGAAATTTGTTCAATATATATCAAATTGCTAATTTTGTTCTTTGTAATGTTCTCTATGAGTTACCAATACAAAATTACCAATACAAAATTACCAATGCGCCATACAAAGTGATGTACAAAATTGTGTACGCACCGACTCAAAGGCTTAAATTCTTTTAATTCTCTAAATATTTCATTAATTTGAAAGAATCTGTCATAGCAAAATGTGTACTCTTCTATAAATTGAAAAAGATGACATCGGAATCGCATATAAACAGATCGAGAAAAGTGAAGAATTTCCTCTGTTCCTCAAAACTGTCAAAAATTATTTTTCAAATTTTCATATTTATAAATAATAATTCTAAAAAAAATTAAAATGAAAAGTAGAAAAATATGAAAATTGAGATTTAAAAGAAAATTGAAACCGTCAAGTCTGTGTTTTTGTTTTTGTATATGTTTTCCTTTTCCGTGGCAAAAAAAAGGATATAAAAATGCCAAAAACATATCAAAAGATTTCAAAGATTTGTTAAGTAAAAGTTTTTATTATTTTTTGGCAAATTTGCTTCTCTCTTTTTGGTAGAAAAACAATAATAAATATAAATTTCGATCCGTCGACCCTTCAAAATGTTCAATAAAGAATTTTCCAGAATTTCACGGAACAGAGTCTTTTTTTTTTAGTTGTTTGTTTCCGAATTTTTCTTTATTTTTGCTAGGAGCTTTTCGGGGATGAAATTTATCTACAACCACAACAAAAAAAGAAAGAAAATGTGATTATTATTTTTGCAATTTCAATGAAAATATATTTTGCAAAAAAAAATTTTGGAAGCAGAAAATTGTTTACACAAAAATATTATATTTCAATTTTCTTTTGGGTTAGGGGTAGGACAGACTTTTGATAGAACAAATGGTAAGGGTAGAAGATTTTTTTTTTGGACAGATTTATTATTGTTATGGCTGACTAACGACTTGAAGTGGCTTAATGGTAAATTTATATTTATATTAAAACAAATGTTTTGATTGAGATTTTTGTTGGTTTGTTTAGTGTTCCAGAGTGAAATTGATTTATATTATTATTATTATTGAAATTTTATATTTTTATATTTTGATTATGTTTCAATTTCTATGTTAAACATGAAAATAAAATAATTTATTGGTTTAACCTAGATAATCAAATTAATAATTAATTTTTTTTTTCCCCTTTTTACTTTTTATAAAATGTCTCGGTAATCAGAAACCGCGATGCTTAAAGTTGAAATATATAATGTAATTTTCTTTTAATCTTTTCTTTTTATGTTTCGAATTAATTATAATCATTATTGATTGATGATGATATTCTATGTTGTTAACAAAAAAAAAAAATTATAATTATTTATGTTTAAGAAAGTTTATTATAATCAAATTAAATTTATATAAAGAGCTTTGTAAATATTTACATGTACAAATAGCTCAGCTATTTTTTACGAAAGTTTTTATTGGTAAAGAAAAGATTAAATAAAATTGTAGCTATTAAAATTGATTTAAAATTCCAAAAATTGTTAAAAAATTTAAACAATTTTTAAATAATATTTTAATTATATTTTCGTTTTTAATGCGAAATTTTTCATATATTTATGTGAGTAAATCAGTCAAGGATATCTAGAGAAGTCAAGAGAATTCCTTGGGCAAATTAGTTACGTAAAAAAATTTAATTTTGCTAGAAGGAAGATGAGGCGAAAAAGAAGTTTTATTTAAACTATAAATTTAAGAACTTACCGTCAAATTAAAGTCACTAAATTTTGAAAAAATTATAGTCAAAAATTCAAAATGTGACCAATATTTTTTGGGTATAGAGTGTATTGACTTTGGTAGAATAATTATAGAAAAATATCCAAAATTTATTAAAAACTTATTCAAATTTTATAATTTTATATACAAATTTAATTAAAATTTTTACAATTTTATAAAAATTTAACCAAAATAATTAATTTATAAATTTTTCTTAAAATCTTCCAATTTAATTTAAATGTTGCTGCAATTTCCATTTATCAACAAAAAAATAGTAGTTTTCAAATATATTATTAAAATTTCTGAAAAAATCTTTAACTCCAACAAAGAATTTTACCAAATTTAGTTTATAATTTTATTTGATAAAAATACAAACAAAAACCTTGTACATACAAAACAAATTTAATTCCAGATAACAAAAAAATATGTCAACATATAAATATAGAAAATTTTATCTTAAAGATTTTTACCGCCTATGTATTTTAATCTAAAATTGAGACCCAATTGAATTATTTTTTTTTATCATTTAACCAAAAGAAATAAACACCAAAATCTTTTTTTTATAATATAATCAACTCAATAAATTTTAACAAATGATTTTTCGATAGCCAAAATATATTTTTTTTTATATAACCACATAAAATTTCTACCTTTCTTTCTTATTAAACATAAAAAAAAAAGTAATAGATAAATAAATGTTAAAAAACGGACCAGGGACCATTCATCAGATTCAAGAACAAAAAAAAAACGTTTTCCATTTTTGGTAGGCGTATACAATTTTCAGGCCCTTGAACTTGTCACGAAAACAGCCACAAAAAAACTAAAATAATAAAAAATTGAAACTATATTTAAAAAAAAATAATGACACAAGTGAATTTTGTTGACTATAATAAAAATACTGAAACAAAAAAATTAAATATTTTATTATTTTATTATATTTTTTCCAAATTTGATCTTTCAATTTTGATAAAATGCCACAAAAAAAAAAGAGACCCTTTAAAAAAATATAGAGTTTTTGGTTGTGTAAGTAGGGCCCTCTTTTTTTTCAAATTTCTTTATTTTTGTAGTATTTTTTTCCATTTTTCTTTAAGACATCTTATACGAGTTCATTTTTGTCCCTTTTTTAATTTTAACATTCATCGTGCGGACTTTTGCTGAATGACTAAATGATTTTATTTTAGTTAAAAATTTACCCACTCATTTTTTATTATTCGAAAATTGAATTTTGAAAAGTAAAATTTATTTTATGGCACCCTATAAAAATTATAGACCATAAAACCTCTATAGACCGAAAAAAAAATGGATTTCTTGTAAATTCTAAAATTTCATGGATTTTTGTGTTAATGTTAAAGAAATGTACAAGAAAAATATGAATTTACTTCTTGTGGTAGATTTTTCTAAATAGAAAAATTATTTAGGGGCTGACATGTCCGAATTAAATAGACCCTTCTAGTCAGTTAAGAAATATATAAAATATCTATTGATGTCTAGTATATATGTCAAAAATGTGGTAAAAATCATATTTTAAAAAAGTTAATTGTAATGAAGGCGTGGGAAAAGTAACATTTTTTGTACTGTATAAACATAAAATTGTCTCTCTGTTCACTTCTTTGTTTTTGAATAATAAATAAATGATGATTTAATTTTAATGCTTCTGACAGAAAGAAACGAATACCAACAACAACAAGATACAATATTTAAATAAGAGAATTAAAATATTTGCTTTGGGGCGCCATTTAGACCATCTGTAAAATTTTATATGCAATTTATAGAAATTGCAATAATTTTTTTTCTACATCCGAATATAATTATTATGAATGGAATTGCACAATCATTTAACTACTCTGTTCTCTGTATATACGGCTACAGTCCATTGGAATGCTAAGTAAAATTTTCTTTAAGTGGAAGAAGAATTCTTTGTGAATCAATATTAATGACAATTATTCATTATTTATCCACACATTTTTCTGTTTGTGCATTGTGGAATGTTGTACATATATTTCAATTGAATCGATCTAATTGAGTGAAGAAGTTCAAAGTTAAAGACCCTTTTTTTGTGCGTATGGAGGAAATATTAATATGTAGGGTATATCGTTGAGATATTGGCTTTATTATTTTATATGCATTTTATCTACAAAAAATCTTGTGGAAATTATTTCTTCGTTCCCATTGGAAGTGGACTAGACTGAAAATCAAGCTTTGATATGAAATGAATACTTTCTAATATACAAAAGCGCTAGTAGATAAACTGATCGCTTTAGTCTTAATAACCAACAGAATTCCTAATAATTTTTCTATAAGATTCGTTAGCTTATTGAAGTCATGAAAATGATGTTTTCTTTAAGCCTGTCGAAATCTATTTTACATAAAATTTAAAATTTCTTGTACAACTCATAAAATAGTAAATTTCTTCTGTAATTTAATAAAAAATATTAACTGATCATATTTAAACTTCTCAAAAACATCAACTATAAAATCAACTTTTTCACCATTTCACCCAAATCTCTACTATTATTCTCCTACACAAACTTTATGACTTTTTATTTACATAACTTATTCACACATTTTTCAACATCATATAAATATTATTATTATTTTTTACTCAAAATTAATTCATAAACTCTTTTGCATGATTCCGCAACTAAATATAATATTTCAAAGAAAAAAATTATATTATTATAATATTCAAGGCAATGACACGTTTTTCTGATTCCCAATTGCATGTCAAGAAATATATATACATAGCTATAAATACATAAATTCATGGAAAAGAGTCCTTCACATCCCACACAATCGCATGAAATTAAAACAAATTGTAAATACATTAATTCGTCTTTTTTTTTTCTTGTATACTTGCTTCATTTGGTTCTGGGTATAGAATTTTTATGATTAAATTGACTCTATTTCATTCTTTTGCAGACACCAGTTTTCACTTATTAAGTGCATTTTTAAAGCTAAATGGGTTTCCTTTTCATAAAATCATGTTATCCACTTAACAAAAATATGTGCACCCAAGTAGCATTACAAAAAGAAAACATCTGCGAATATCATCTTTTCCAATCCCCATACACACACAATCGCAAAAAAAAAAAGGATAATAAATTTTCATTGAAAAACGTAATCGTTGGAAGAGATGCACTTTTGATTTTTATGATTAAAGTAATTTTTGTTTTTTTTTGGGATATAAAAATTTTATTCAGAAAAAGTAAATAAATTTTTGATTTGTTTTCAATTTTTTTTATGCGATTTTAAAATCTAATCAGAAAAATTGAAATTTTATGATTCTAAAATTTTTTGTTTTTCTTATAAAATAAAATCCGATCGACGAAATGAAGAAAAAAAAGCTTTTAAAAGATTATTTTCTATTTTAAAGTATTTTTACGTTGTAAAATATTTTCACAAATAAATTTTTTTTTGTGATAAACCAAAAAATCTACAAAAAAATATATATTTTTTTATAGATCCTTCAACAAATTTTAACAAGAAAAAATCGATAAAAGTCCTTTTTAAAATGAATTTAATATAGAAATTTTCTCTTGATACTAATAATACTTAATTTATTAATGGATTGATTAGATTTTAAAGTGCCTTTAATATTTCTTTAATAATAACTACTTAAAGATTTGTGAAAAGTGGTTCTTTAAAAAAATACCCAAGAAAATATTTACTCCTTAAAGTATATAGTAAATTTATTTATTAATTTTCATAAAAAATAAATAAATACCAAAGTAAAATATCCAGCCTTTTGGTTAGCACTTGAGACTAAAAAATATTGGTGTTGTTTATTGGCACTTATTTTCTATATTATTTCATGAAGATTTAAAGTGATGAAATTATACTATACGTGTGAAAGAATAGTAAGAAGAAGAAAAAGAAAATTGACACAAGAAGTGGCGAAATGTCTGGGAATAGTTTTAAAGTGCACTTTAAAAAAGAAACTTTTCAACAAGGGGGCACATCATTATTTTAATATTACATTGAAATTTGGTTAGAATAGTAATTTTCGAATACCGTATTATATAAAGATTTCTTAGTAATTTAGAACACTATTAAATCTTTATATATATCTCAATGAATAAGTCAAAAAGATCAGTTAGCAAATTAGTAAGGGTCCTTTAAAATAAAATTTTCCTTTCAACTGATTTAAAAATTTTATCTAAAAAATTTATAATCTAGAAAATGGTGAAAATTAAATTTCTGTTGCAATTTTAATAAAATTATAAAATGACGGAATTTATTTTGAAAATTTACAAAAAGGGCTGATATACCATAAAGCACGTTTTCGGACTCGTTTATGTTGATTAAAATCTAAATTAATGTAATATTTATTTTATCAGCTTATTCAATGAAATGATCCAAATACTTTATTATATCTCCTTGCTTATATCCTTTTTTACTATCCCAAAAAAGAAAAAAATAAAGAAATTAATTAACTTTAATTCATTGTCCTTAGGGAATTTTATATATATACATTAAATTAATCCTTCATTATTTATTATTTATCGTTAAGTGAAATTAAATATTAATTTTCCCATTAAATCGTTACTTTCCCTCACAAAATTTTCCTGATAAATTCTATTGCAATAATCAGTTATTTGCCATCAACCGAAAATAAAATGAAACCATACATCCAACAAATTCAACAATCAACACTTTTAGCAGTGCCATAATCTAGGATTATTACGTATTAGGATATATAAAGTCATCAATAAGCTTTTTTTTCTATTATTAAATAAACCATCAAAGTTTATTATTTTGTGCACTTTTTGTACTTTTTCAAGAAGAAAGAAAATTTTCGGGATTTTCTTTTTTGTTTGTGGGAATCTTTGGATTTTTATTTTCAGTAAAGTTGAATTTTTTTTCAAAAAGGATAAATTGATGATTTTTTTATTATTATATTTTACAAGTAATTTTCGTCGTTCCTTTTAAGAATATGAAGACAAAAAAATATCGTTGACTATCAATCTGTGGTCTTATCACAATCACGTTACTAAATGAATTTTTCCACATAATATTTTGGAAAATCTTTATAGTGAGAATTTTCATTCAAGTGAGAGATAACTATAGAATTTTTCATAGTATAATAAATTTTATTATTATTTGTATATAAAAAATATTTTTTAGTTAACAAATTTTCAACACACACAAAATTCATCCTTTTTAAAGGATTTTCATTTTCTATTTTTTCATGTATAGTTATATGTATTTTGAATTATGTAAGTATAATAATAAATTTTATTCTATCTATACTTGACTTCACTTTACGTTACACATTATCCTTTTTCCACGTAACTGAAACAAAAAACCTTTTTTGTTGTGAACAGAAAAAAATTAACAACCATATTTTTTTTCCTATATTTCCTTGAAGCTAGAAAAATTTTTCATCACAGTCAAAATAAAAAAAATTGTTGTTTTTTTGATTATTTTGCTATTTTTTTTTTTGTTGCCTAAAATGGTCTGTAAAAGTCGCGATAAGACACGTTTCCTGGTTGGATTACTATATACAACCCAAAAATTAAAGTTTATATACATCCAAATAAAAAGGATATAATAAAAAAAATGGTGGCGTCAGTGGGTGGAAAACGGATATACAGAAAATAGATCCATGCGATGCCATCAAAATACTATATAGATTTTTGGGGTATATTAAATTTTTGTTAACGCAGCTTTTCTTCTTCCTGTTGTTGGAATTCAAGTGGAAATTTTAATGGTTTCTTTGCTTTTTGATATAAATATTTTTAAGGACTTAATTTAACATAAATTTATTTAATTATTATCACTTCAGAGACAAAATATCTGATTTATATATATTGTTCTAGGATAATATTAAAAAGGATAATATAAATAAATATGAAATTTAATTTTTAAGCTTTTTATATATTATTAAATAACAAAGTTTAATGAGGTAGATAAATAAATTTTTAACTGTTGATTTATGGAATTTAATTAATTTTTATTTTTACATATAAACAGAAAAACATTTGTCTAACATAATTTTTATTTTCTATTTTATTTTTTTCCAACAGGGTCTAGAAATTCCATCAACTCTTATTACACCATCAAATAATTTAGTTAATAATAATAATAAAACAAATTTATTACAACATCAAACAAATAATACAATTATTAATAATATAATTATTACAAATAATTCACCAGCAAAATTACGACCAAAATCGGAATTATCATCATCATCAGATCGTACAAATTCATATCGTTTTTCAATGGCGAATTTAGAAGAAACACATGAAGCTGAATTAGATGCTATATTGGGTGAATTAAGTTTAATTGAACGTGAATCAGCTGAATTATTACGTCAAGGACGTACACATAGTAGATCAAATTCAACCGTATCGGGTGCAACAAATTCAACAATATCATCATCATCGGAAAGTGGTAATGGTTCAGAAAATGGTACAACAAATGGTATATTACGTGAACCACGTACTGAAAGTCCAGATAATGATTCAGCATTTAGTGATACAGTATCATTATTATCAAGTGAATCATCAGCATCGAGTGGTGTAAGTGCTGCACATTTAAAACAACAACATGCTGCTGGTAATTTACAACAAGTTGATAGTGCTAAAGCAGCAAAAATACAATTGGCATTACAAAAAATGGAACATGCATCAATTAGACGATTATTTGTTAAAGCATTTACATCTGATGGTGCATCAAAATCATTATTAGTTGATGAACGTATGACATGTGGTCATGTAACAAGATTATTAGCTGATAAAAATCATGTAGAAATGGAACCACATTGGGCATTAGTTGAAAATTTAACAGAATTACAAATGGGTAAGTTTATATTTTGCATAAATTGATTTTGAATTTATATTTTTATGTATTAAAATGGAAGAATTGTTTCTATTATTTCCTCTATCACAAGAAATTTAATCAAAATTCTTTATATAAATTTATTGATGGTATAATAAAAACTAGGCCAATTATATGAAACCCAGATTTTCGCTATTTTGTTACGAAATATATGTATTTATGAAAATCGATTTTTTAAAATTATAATTGATTCAAAATTAAAGCCTATATGAGCCGTTGATTTTGAAAGTGGGACAAGTCCATTTAAAAAAAATAGATTTTTCCCACTTTGGAAATGAACGCATTTGAAATATAATTGACCAAATAAAATTACTATATAGTTACAAATTTATAGATATTAAAGATATTTATTGTGAATTGATTAAAAACATAAAGTTTATATGAATTTGTAATAAAATTTAGCTTTAACTAATTTTATTCACAAAATGGACTTACCCCACTTTAAAAATCAACGGCTCATATATGACTTGTTAAAATTTATTCAGTCAACCAGAAATATTGAGAAAACTTATTTTAAAATTCAAATTTAAAATAATTCCTCATTTAAAATTAATCTATTCCAAACTTAATTTCCATAAATATAATAATAATTAATTATTAAATTTTTACCCAACAATTATATTCATATATATTATATATTTATTATATATATATTTAGAAAATTATATGAAAAATCGCATTAATGAACTGGTTATTCATCAAAAAGTTCTTAATTATGATAAAGCAGCTTCCTAAAAATAATTCTTAATAATTTTCTAAAGCCAGAAAAAAAATAAGTAAATAAAATAATCATAAAAAAACTTTTCCTGTAATTAATGATTGTTTATCTTAAAAAAAAATTTGTGTAAAGATAATCTATAATTTTTATCTACTACAATCTAAAAAAAGAAAACCTTCATTTTGCCCTACGCTTTTCTACACGTATATAGGTACAGAAATTTATTTCTTAGAACCAAAAAAAAAAATTATTTTCGTGGCTTCTTTTTTCTATTTTTTCTTATGTTTTTTATGTAATTCTTGCATACTTTAGCATAATTTAATGCCATTTATTTTAATTTTTTTCATTATTAATAATAATTTTTTTATTTTTGCTGATTATATAAAAGCCGGAAATTTGAAATTTTCGCTGATAACTTAGAAGATATAACTTAAGTTTTGTTTTTTTGGTTGATTTTTTTTTTTTTAATGCCATACGTACTCAAGTTTCAGTTCTGAAAACAACTACATTAGAATGTCATATTTATGAGAGAAAAAATTACAAATTGACCAAAAATTCTATTTATTCATAAAAGTAAAAGTTTTTTATGTTTTTTGTAACTAAATTGTATCTAAGATAATTGTTTGTTATTCTAGTCTGTAACCGTAATCGTCTACTTATCAACCAAATGGAAGTACAGTAAACTCTTGAATAAATTCTCGATTAGGCCAAATAATTGAATCTATATTGATTTTACATAGATTCAGAACTACATAGTATAAGCTTTTTACTGGGGTTATGAGACTTTTGTTGCTTCAACATTTTTCCCAAACATTTAAAAAATCACTTTTTATTTTACTACTACTATGGTTGTAGTCATTTTAAACTGAGTAAATTTAGAAGCACATCTTACCCACAGTAAATTTTCATATCTATTAGTATAATTAAAAGTGAAAAAAATTTGGTAAATTTATGTAAAATTTTCGGTGGAAACTTAACAGGAGAAAATTATAAAGAAAATATGAAATATTTCAATTATCTTTAATTTCAACAGGATAACGTATAACCATAAATGAAAATAGTAATGTATTTAAAATGAATTTTCAATTGTCATATCAAATAGAAATCTGTACATTCTTCTGTTACCTGGTTCACTAAAACCATAGTGGCCTGTAAAACAATTTTGAAATTTGGATAGAAGATAGAATGTTGCAGATTGTACATTTCTTTGTTACACCTTTTAAAATTTAATAACTTTTTTTCGCATAAAAATATATTTTTAAATCTCTTTTTGTTCATTTTTTCAGGAATTTTTTTTATTATTCTTATTTTTTTCTCATCCTTTAATTCCACCTGAGTACTCTAAATTCCTTGTGTTTATTTTCTATATGTTTTAAATTGTGAAGTTTATAGTATCTTCTTGTTTTTTAGTAGTATTCTACGAGATTCTTATTAAAAAAAACAATCTTTTTCTTCTATATATACTTTTTTTTTATGCGAGGGCAGTGAAATATAATTTCAATTTTAATAATGCGGTAGATATTTTTTTTCTGTTATTGTGGTTTGGTAGTTCAGCGAGTTAATTTGCATTTTAATTTTGTCTTTTTCTTACCGAGTCAACAATTTTTTTCTACCCAACATTTTTTTATTCGTTTTATTCTTTCAAAAGTTTTGCTTTTTTTTATTGCCTAATGACAAATTGAACTAATTTTGAAATTAAAAACAAGACAGAAAGACAAAAAAAAAAAAGAAAATTAATTATAATTGAAATTGTTTTATGCAAAAAAAATATGGAAAAAGTTTTATGAAAGTAGATCAGAATTTAATATTATTATTTTGTTTCTTGTTATAAAGAATATTTTTTATGTTGATTGGGTAAGAGTGGGCGATTCTCCAGTTTAAAATTACCCCAGGTAAAATTATAAAATATGAAGGCGAATTTGGAAAAAATTGCAATAAATTTAATATAAAGTAAATGGTTTCCTGGTTTGAATATTAATTATATTTGTTTTCTGTTGAAATAGATAATGATTTGAAATATGTAAAGTAAAATTGATTTAAGTTTGAAATGAATCATAGAAAATATATTTGGCTTGATGAATTGATTTTTTATGGGACAATATGTAATCGAATTCCTCGAACGTTCTATAATCAATCAGATATTTACTTTTGTCTTGGCTAGTTAATACTTCATATAGTTGTATATACTTACATATTATCAATTTTCAGATAATTTTAACTTGCTGTAAACTGTAAGAAAAGTATTAGAGAGTAGCACAGAAAATTTATCTACTTAATGATATTTCCTCCTGTGGAGGCTCATAGCTACGCGTCCACAATTAATTTTTGGACAGTTTATCGCAAATATATAATAAAACTTGCTCAGAGAATCATCGGTCACGTCATGTTACTATGTATATAATATTCTAATCCCTTATTCCTTAAATTATCCTTAACAAATTTAATATATATAAAAAATTCAACAACCTTAAAATTAATTCAAAAACAAATTCTAATTTCGAAATTCTTTTCAAGCATAAAAAATATTTATCCATCAAAATAATTTTACTAAACTGAAATTAATTTGTTTGTTTATGGTAAAAAATTGTTTGCAAAATATTTCAACAAGAAAAAAATTCAATTTACTTAAAATTTATATTTGCTTTCTTTTTAAAAAAAGAAAACTTTCCTTTTTCTCCTAAACTCAACAAAAAATGAAAGAACCATAAAAAAATATTGTCCAAAAAAATTTGTTTTTATGAAAAATTTTATGACTCTCTAATGTGATTTAAAAGCACGCTACGTTAGCTTCTTATACTACATTATAATTCCTCTAACCATGAATTCATTATAAATCATTTTATTATATATTAACAAGAAATTATTATTTTTTTTTATATAAAAATTTTAATAATGATGCTTCCTTGTTCCAAAAAAAAAAAAATTATGAAACATTAGAAAATTTGGCAAAAAAAAAAACGAAACAAATTTTCCACTAATAAAAAAGTTTCTTTCAATAATTTTATTTGGGTAAGAAAAGCTTACCATAAAAAAAAGCCAATATTTATATATTATTTTTTTTCCATATTAAAATATAATGACGATGATAGAACCGTCATTAAATCATTTATTTTTTTTGACCTTATAGTGGGTGTTTGTTTTTGTAAACCAACTTTTGCCTAAAAAAAAACAACTCATAAATAGGTTTTAAAAAGATTGTTTTTTTTTATGATCCAAACGAAAAATTTATTAAAATTATATATGGGTAAAAATAAAGTTAATAATATTAAAGAAATGTAAAACTTTTTAAAAATCAAATAAATTTCTCATGCGAGAAAAATATATAATATAAATAAATCTCATGCTATAAATTATATGCTTTAAAAAAAGAAAGAAAGAAGAAATTATTGTTATTGTTTTGTTGTTAAGGTCAAAAATGAAACTAGGCAAAAGAGAGAACCATTAATAAATATTAATGATTTATTGGTTTATGGGAATTTGAAGAAGATAGGATACTAATAGTAATACAATTTCCTCTTATAGTATCAGTGCCAGCTATTATATTCATGTAGGATGTCATGATTTTGATTATATGATTCACTTATAATTGAACACTATAAATAAAGCCTTTTACTCCTTCCTTTTGTATATACATGACATCCTAAAATGTATCTTCAATAATTTAATCAAATATGTTTACATTTTTTCTTAAATTCATTACACTATGATCCATCTTCAATGAATCCTTAAAATAATAATAAAACAAATTGATATTACCAAATTAAGAACTAATAAAATAATAATAATGAAAATTGTTATAAATATTGTTTTTTCCAATTTTCTCTTCTTTAAATTTCTCATCAAACTTTTCAAATATTCATTATCATCTTATCCTTTTCCTTTATTGTCCTAAAATTTACAACTTGAAAATTTCCTGATTTTTTTTTCTTCTTATTATTTCTTAAAGTTAAACTCACTTTTAATAGCACTTTTACTCGTAACTTCAACGAAAAATATCAAAAGGACAATACACTCATTGGTGTATATAAGGACTTTTGCCTGAAGGACACTCTTATTATTAAATATATAATTTTTAGGAAACAAAAAAAAAATAATATAAACATCCTATTTTTCTCTGTATAAACAGAGAAAAGTTTTAAAACTTTTCAACAACAAAAATCTCAACTTTTCTAGGAAATACATAAAAATTATTAATGAAAATGGAAAATTTTATATAAGAAACTTTTCTTCCATTCTTGCAAAAAATAAAAAAAAAATCTTATAAAACTTTATTTACTTTTATTAAATTTATTTATTTTATTTAATCTTTTTTCCATAGAACGCCTTTTTGAGGATCATGAATTATTAGTTGATAATCTAATGATGTGGAGTCCAGATTCAAAAAATCGTGTATTATTTTTACAGCGTGCCGATAAAGTATCATTATTTTATACACCAGAAATGTTTTTACCGGGTACACAAATGGCACCAGGTAGTGAACATGATGAACATACTAGATTAATGTTATTAGATGAATTTTTTAATAGTAATAATGGTCAAATAAATATGGATGGTCCATTATATATGAAAAGTGATTCAAAAAAAGCATGGAAACGTTATCATTTTGTATTAAGAGCATCCGGTTTATATTATTTTCCAAAAGAAAAAACAAAATCACCTCGTGATTTATTATGTTTAACATTATTTACTGGTCATAATGTATATAAAGGTATTGGTTGGAAAAAGAAACATAAAGCACCAACAGATTTTACATTTGCATTAAAATCACCAGCTGAACAATGTTCAATTAAAGCTAGCCGTTCATTGAAAATGTTATGTGCCGAAGATCCAGATACAGTTGAAAAATGGATAACTGCAATACGTATTGCTAAATATGGTAAATCAATATTTGATAATCATAAAGCATTATCTGAAGATTTAACACGTGAAGAATTAGATAAATTTTCAGCAACCCGAAGTGGTTCAATTGGTAGTATAGTATCATCAGTTCCGTCACAATGTAGTAGTGTTAATATGATTGTTCCTTCATCAGCATCAAATGGTCGTTTATCACGTGCATCTAGTTCAAGTTCATCTGGTTGTTTATCAGATGATAATAATGGTTTTGATTCAGAATTTACAACTGGTACAATTAAACGTAAACCATCAATGAAACCAAATTTACCATTAACATCAATGACTAGACAATTAAAAGAAGTTGGTGAAACAACTGTTGGTGATAGTAGTAATCCAACATCACCAGAACGTGGTGGTACATTAACTAGACGTCATAGCCGGCGACGAAGTGAAGAAAGTAATAATAGTGGTACTTTAAAACGTCGACAACCAACTGCTAATCGTGGTTCAATTGAAAGTATGAATTCATCAAATGCATCAACACCGACACCAACACCTAGTGCACCAGGCACACCATTAGCAATACAATCAAGTCCTTTACTTAGTCCAATGGAACAAATGCCAACAAGTATGACAGATTCAATGTTTTCATTACCGCCACCACCGCCAGATGAAGTAGATAGTTCTATGACAGCATCAACATTTTCATTAGATTCATTGCCACCACCACCACCACCTAATGAATTAATTGCAACTGATTTATCAGGATCACAAATATCATTAGTTAGTCTCCCTCCACCGCCGCCAGAAATTAAACCAGTTTACCTGCCATCAGCTATTCGACAACATCAACAGCAACAACAACAACAACAACACCAACAGCACCAACAACTACCAAAACAAGTTCCTGAACCACCCAAGGAAATTACAGTTCAACAAAAGAACATTTATAATACATTGCCAGCTCAAAGTGATTGTAAAAAAGAAATTTCCTCACCAATATCAAAAACAATGAAACCAACAATTAAAGCACCACCATATAAATCACCACCAGCTTATAATGGAAATGGTCCAATACCACCAGCTAAACCAACATCTACTCAAAAAAGTGTTAAATTTGCTGATTCACCAGTTTTGCTTAGGCGTAAAGTTTCATTTGAAGATCAAGTACATCAACAACAGCAACAACAACAATTATCACCACGCCGAACATCTTCAATATCATCAAATGGTTCATCAACAGCACCAATACCACCACCAAGAGCTGAAGCTACACGTTTATCAACTAGTTTTACATCACCAAAACGTCTTGTTGAATCAACATCAAATCCACCACAAAATTTCTTAAAAGACTTACAACGTGTTATGCGTAAAAAATGGCAAGTTGCACAAAAATGTAAATTAGAACCAGCAACAACACCACACGAAGTTTTAGGATTTAGAGATTTTTCGGTTGATTTAGGTTTAGGTCAATCATCACATTATTATCGTGAAACAGCGAATGTTAGTAATTGGGTACAAGAACATTATGGTACAGTAACTGGTAGTGAATATGCATTATATGAGAATTTAGGTGGTGATATGGGTGTTGAACCATTTAATGGATCACATATAATACCAATTAAAAAACGACCACCACCACCGCCACCTAAACGTAGTGAATCAACTCAATTAACACATCGTGTTTAGGAAAAATAAAATGATAGGGGGAAATTTTCTCTTTTTAGGAATTTAAAATTTTGAACCTGGTGGAGAGAAAAAGGATGGAGGAGAGAATAATGAAAATCAAGAGAAATTTTCTTATTTATTATCCTGAAACTTTTTTTTGTTGTAAATATTAAAATCGAAAATGTGATTCAACTAAAAATATTTTAATTATTTTTAGATGCATAAATTAATTATAAAGAAAAGAAACAAGAAAACTGCGCAAATTTCACAAGGGAATTTTTTTATTGTAAGCTGGGAGAGAAGGGAATTCAATGTAGGAAATTATAAAAAATGTAATAATATATAAATTAAAATTAATGCGCCAAAACTAAAAATTATTAATTATTTAAAAAAAAAAAACAAATATAAATAAACACTTAAAAATTCATGTTAATTAATTATTATTTTTTTCTAATTTTTAAATCATTTTAAGTTTATTGTTTTTAATTATTATTATTATTTTTAAGAAAATGAAATTTGTATTATTTTTAAGTGCCATTGGCGATATAATTTCGAAATTTACATAATTTTTATTATTATTATTTTTTTATAAGCAAAAATTTTGAAGAAAAAAAAAACCGAATTTTTTAAATTAATCGAATCTAATTAAATAAAATTTAATATAATAATTAAAAAAAAAATATATTAGAAGAAAATATAAAAATTTATACGAAATTAATAAAAAAAACTGCCAAAAAAAAATAAATATACAAAAATTTATCAAAATTATACAATTTTATTAAAAAAAAGAATATTAAATAAAAAATTTTTTTCGGAATATTTCATATTTGTAGTAAAATTAATTTTAAAAAAAAATAAATAAAATTACATAAACAAAGAAAAACAAAATTAACAAAATTTCCATAATTTTAGGTAGCCAAAATATATTTAAAAACATTTTTTAATGTAAAATCGAAAAAAAAAAAAGAAATTAAATTTTTCTCCCCCCAACATGAAAATTAGCATATGTATAAAATTCGAAATAATTAAAAATTTAAATGAAAATTCAGAAATATATATATATGAATACGTTAGCTTTGTTTCAATATATGTATATATGTAATTCAATATGAATTATAGTAGAGAAGGATTCTAAACGAGAAGATAATTTCAATAAAAGTTATTTAAGAATATTATGTTCAAATAATTTTCATTTGATATAAGACCAGATAAGAATTTAAATTAAGTTATCCAGAAAGATAAAACTTGATTAATTAAAGTTTTTTTTCTGATGTACTCTTGCTTAAAACATACTAGTAAAAAATATTACTCTAAAACGTTACAGAATACTCTAAATTTTGAATTTATCATTGAACAAAGCTAATTAAAATAAGAAACTAGTTATAGACTTAGAGCAGAGGCAAATCATTTTTAACTTCGTAAAGAATTATTATTTTTTGAACAGCGTCTATACAGTTTTAGCATAGGCTCTGTAATTTGCAATTTAGTAATAATAATATTGGAAATTAATTCTCGAGAAATTTACAACAATTTTTATACATAAATTTTTGGACAATTTTTATTTTTAACATTTTATATTATTATTAAATATATATAATTTTTTTTTTTTAAATTTTTTGTTTAATTTTATAATTTTATTTAAATATTTTTTTTAAAAAAAATTAATATATTAAACAATGTATATGTATATTTAAAATATATGTATAATAAATAAAAAACCAAATTGGTGCTTTTAAAAAAATATTAGGAAATTAAAAAAACATATTAAATATAAGAAATTTACAATAGAATTAAAAGTAATTGTAAAAAAAACATAAAATGAAAATTTATATAATTAAGTTTGTTTTTTAAGAACGGTTTCAAAAGCATACAAATGATTTTTTTTTAAGTATTAATCTTTTCTACTAAAAAAAATGATTTTTCAAACTAACAACATCTAATAACAAATTCTTTTCATATTAAAATTTTTCTCAATTTTCAAATCAAAATTCCAAGTATAATTGCAAAATTAGAATACATATTTTTGTTACCACAAAGTTCAATATATTTATAATCCTTGATTCTCGAAAATCTGTGCTGTCTAATGATCAGAAATCTTTAATGTGTTCATTGTATGGTAATATGCATATGCCAAAAGATTTAAACAAAAATCTTATAAATTTTTTTATATTAAATTGAAATGAATTAATTAGTTAATGATACAAATCTTTTAATTAAATTAACCAAATTTAAAAGTAATTTTACATTAAATGAAAGCGTGTAATATAAGTACGAAAATTTTTTTTGGGATCTATAAATTGTGAAATGTCAAAAGAAACGCTGATATCAAAATTAAATTTTCTAATTATACTGCTAATTTTATAAAATAATTCAATAATTCAAAAAATTTTCCATTTATAAAATATATGAAAATATTTCAAACCGATTTTTACCACGTAATTAAATACCATAAAACAAAAAATCAAATTTTACATATAGCTATATTATATATTAAAATTAATGTCCTTATAAAAATATGAAAATGTCTAATGAAAATTATTAAAACTACCAAATTTTTATAAAGAATTTTTTTTTTTTGCCACAATTAAGATATCTTTACATTCATATACAAAAATCTTTTATATACCAAGTTTTTTTTCTACAAAAACCAAAATATTAAATATTAAAATTTACTAAAAAAATTGCGACAAAATAAAACCAAAATAAATATTTATAAAATATTCCAAAAGAATTAAATTAAACAATTTTTATATTATTAAACAAACAAAAAATTACAGTCTGATATCAAATAACAGTGAATTTTTTATATACTTAAATAAATAAATAAAAATTTAAATTTAGAAAAAATCTTGCAATTTTTGAAATTTATATAAAATATTAAAATCAAATAATCTAACCTAATAAACAAAACAGGATTAAGGAAAATAACTATTCTTTTTTTTTTACTCACTCAAACAGTTTTTTTTAAATTATTGTACAGAATTATATATTATAAAAAATGTATTTAACTTAATTTATAATTGTCCAAACGTGAAAATAAACTAATAAGTAATAATTATTAAAATGAAAATATGTAATAAAAAAATTTAATTTGAAAACGATTTTTTTTTTAAAATAAATATAAAAAATATTTAAACTGAAAAATAAATTTCGTGTAAAATTTTTTGTTAATTTAATTTATAAAAAAAAAAACACAAAATAACTAAAAATAAAAATATTATTAAATATAAAAAATTCTGCATATAATAAATTAAAATTACAATTTTAGGTATATGTAAAATTTTTGTTTTTGAAAAATTAAATGTATAAGCTGACTGGATGTATATCAAATATTATTGTTAAAAATAATATTTATATATATATTCAATTTGTTTCAGCGATAAACTATTTAAAATATTTAAATTGATAAGATTTTTTTCTTTATTTTTTTTTTTAAATATCGTTTTTCATATTTTTTTTAAATAAAAAATAATAATAATAATAAAAAAATTATATTAAAAAAACTATTCATAATATAATGCACGATAATTATTATTTATATATAAATATTATATATTGTATAATCAACTTAGTATTTTTATGTATAATGTATTAATTTTTATTATTAAAATGAATAAAATATAATTATATTGCATTGGAAAACAAACTGGAAAATAAATAAAAATATGTGAAAAATAAAAATATGGATATTAATTATTTTAATTTTGAAGAACTTTTCATAAAATTCTTAATTTGAATGAAATTAATAATTATAGATTATTCAGATATATTAAAGGGCAGAGAAATATAATAAAAAAAAAAATATGGCAGAAAAATGAATCTATTTCCTTCATTGCTAAAAAAAAGTTGTTTCATAAATATAATATTGGTGTGACATGGAAATATTCCAATTTCATGATGTAAAAAGTATTTTTATAGTCAAATTTTTTGGTATTAATTGATGATGAATTAAAATTATAATCTATAAATTTAATTAAGGTAGATAAAAAGTATGGAAAACACTACTAAAATACTAGAATACTAAAAAACATATCATAACAATTTTGTTTATTATCTCCTTTTGTATTATTATTTAATTATAATACTCACAATTTAGTATACCTACATAATAGAAAAATCTAACTAAATTTAAATTCTTTTTTTATATTTCATTATGAATTTTTTTATTAAAAAATAATTAAGATTATATAATTAATTAAATAAAGACCCAAATCATTAGTTTAGCATAGGCTCTGTAATTTGATATTTTTCAATCATATCCTGAAATTAAATTGAAAAAATTCATGTATATTATTTTGCCAAATAATTTTTATAAATTCTTAGTATTTTAGCTCTAATAACTTCTATTAATTGCAGAAAAACATAATTTAAATTTTATCTAGTATCGTTAGTCTGCGAAAATTTTTATTATATATACATACGTACTATTATTTTATTTACCTGGAAAAGTTTAGTATTTATGCTGCAGATAGCCTGACATGATTTTTTACCATCATTTGCTTTATCTTGTTTATTTAATGGCCTAATAGTTGGAAAATTATCTTCACCATCTTCAATTGCTACTGATTTATCACGAGCTAAAAATGCAACTTTAAATGCATTATCAACTGTTTTCATAAAATTATTTGGATCAATTATTAATTTATAAAATGGAATTGGAGCACGATTATTTTCCATGAAAATCTAAAAAAAAA
This sequence comes from Empis stercorea, assembly GCA_949752835.1. NCBI lineage: Eukaryota > Metazoa > Arthropoda > Insecta > Diptera > Empididae > Empis > Empis stercorea. Next base: position 11,384,816 of record OX457087.1, read on the forward strand.
AGAAAGAAAAGAAATTTATTAGTATAAGGAAAAGTTGAATTAAATAAAATTTATTACATGAATAATTTGTCGATATATTAACTTAACACTTTCTGTATTACCATCATATTTTTCTACTTGACTAACATTTACTGGCTTAAGCTCGGCACCCTTAGAAAACCATTTATTTATAATTAATTATTTATATTGTAAAATAAAAGTATATACTTTAGTATTTCTAGATCGCTTTTGTTTTTCCTTATCAGTACTTTGAATATCATCATTTGGTAAATCAAATGCTCCTAACAAGCACGGACTATATTTACATGTTTTTGCTATTTTAGTAGCTATTTTAGATAATTCACTCCAATTTTCATTATCATCTTTATACACTACTCCAATCTAGAAAGGTTATTAAATTTGTATATGCAGTTTATATTATATATTATTATAAAACTACAATTGCATTTATCCATTCTTCGTCCGAAAATTGTGAATTACCAGTTTTTTGCATAACTTCACCAATTAATTCATGACCCATTTGAATAACTTGTGCGTCCATAACTACTTCGGTAGTATTACTAGTACGATCTTTTACATCACCATGTTTATTAATCAAATCCGTTTCTTTAATTATACTTGAAATTTTGTTTACAGTAAGAACATTATCTTCGACATCTTTTGTTATTCCTAATATTTAAAAAAAAACCTGTTAAGTATTATTTAAGTATCTAGGTAGATTGTTCTTACTTATCTGTCCTCCTATGTCCAATAATTCCTTTAAACGTTTCTTTCTTACAATACTGCTATCCATTACTCTAATATTTTCCGCCATATTTTGAGAAAAACACCAATAGGAAATTATGAACCCAAAAATAATTAAATTCACTTTTTTACTGCTTTTTAAATATATATTTAATTAAATTTTACTTTAATCTGAAATTAACTGACAAAGAGTTTAAATATAAATATACAAAAGTTTTGTTGTCTTCTTATGAATATGACAAGTGACAAGCAAAGGAACCAGTTGTGTTGTGATGTGAAATTGCCGATTATCCCAGCAAGAGCCCAGCGAAAAAAACTTTTTACGGAAAATGTTCGACGTAGTATTGACTTGCTTATTTCACGTGAAATGAACGTTGATATTTGACGATGACGAGTTTCTGTGTATTGTTTTTACAAAGTTCTTTGTCAAATTGAATATTACGGCATTTCGTTTAGTTTGTTTTTGTTCTTTGTTTAAAATAGTTAAATTGCGAAGGTAATTTTTTCTTATATTTTTTTAAATAAATTTTACAGAAAAAAAGTGTTTTGGGTGTGGTGCTTCGTTTAATTTATATCTTCAGAAACTAATCAAGAGGTTTGTGAAGATTCAGATGAAGAGGTTTCAGAAGAATCTGAGAATTTGGAAGAAATGAATGCGAAAATTTTCAGGAAAAATGGAATCACTCAAAGAAATAGAAACAGACAGAGCTGCTGATGAAAAAATTATGGAATTGTCTAATAATTTAAAAATATTTTTATATGGTAACTTTTGCAATATTTGTTATAGCAACATAATTTTAATTTTTTTTTTAATTTGCAGGTGCTTGTATAATTATAATTGCAAAAATGGATATGCCACATCAATTAGATCCCAAATGCTGGCTGCTCGACAGAGGCGTTTTCAAAGAGTTAAAAAGGCTTAATTGTCGCCTTTTTAACTCTTATTAATTTTTTTCTCTAATTAATTTTTTTTAATTTTTCTCTAATTAATTTTTTCGTAATTTAAAATTATCAGTCGAAATGGATTTAAAAGACTGTAATTTTTGTTAACTTTTTTAATTATATTTTATTTTCTTAAGTATTTATTTTTATAGTATTATATAAAAAAACATGATACATAATTAAATATATTATGGCAAATTAGAATTTTGTGTTATTTTATTTTAAAATCAATTTTCAGAAGTACAAAATTCGCAATACAAACTTATTAGTTCGTTAATGATCCACGTAAATTTAACGTCTAGTGTTAAACGTTCTTCTGACGTCAAATAAGCACGTTGAAAATTTAAAAAATGTACAGAAATTTGCGGACATCGTTGAAAATTTTATATGGGCATTTGACGGACTTTCCACGTGCGTTCAACGTGAAACATAAACGTCTTTTTTACGTAAAAAGCACGTCAAAAATCGCACTGGGAAAATACTTGCCCTCATTTTTTTGTAGTTCTTTCTTACTGCATTTGTGCTTTAAGAGCCAAACAGAATAAGTCGTTGTCGCTATCGTCCTCCGCATTGAAATGTGAAAATAAATTCAAAAGTATGTATTTTGTATTATTTAACCATAAGTGGTATTTACATGGTTCAATTATCGTTCTAGTTCTACATTCAAGTTGTCACGATTTAATACAATCGCCATTCCCCTTTTTTATTTCTACTTGAATTCCAATTCAAAAAAATAGGAATGAGTTCTATTTTTTTCAAACTTGAACGGCACTACATATAAAAATAACGCACACTACAATAAAATTTTGTATATGCATTATAATTTTGCTTTTTTTTAATTTTTTTTTCTAAAATTTGACATTTAGACAATAAAAATTATTGACTACTATGATAATAATTTTTTTTATTAAAAAAAAATTTGAAACATGTAAAGATAAAAATTCAATCAAGTTCTACTTGAATACGAACCGAAGTTAATTTCGGCAGAAGCTTGAAAGGAAAAATTGAATCATGTAAATACCGCTATAATGATGTCGCCCTTCGTTGTCGTTGTATTTCAATTGATATTTGATATTTTCGCTCGTCGCTATGTTTTGACATTTTTTGAATTTATTTAAAAATTATTTTTCAGAGCACACTATAATGAAAATATAATTTTCACAAATTAAATTATCATAATTGACAATTATTCGCGACGATCTATTGTGTTTGGTCAAGGGGCGACAACGACAGCGAAACCAATAGATAGCGCTAACAGATTTTCGGTGAGACAAGAATAATTTCGCAATTGAAATGGCATATATTTAGATTTTAGTAAACAAGAATAGATGTCACTATCTAGATTATGGTCACCTAGTATAGTTAAACCGAAGCCGTATATAATATTATATACGGCTTTGGTTAAACATCAGTAGATGTCGCTCATATTTTATTTTTCACGGATAGTTCCTCCAAAATTCATAGATGACGCGAATTTTATTTTTAAAATGTCATATGGTCGTTTTACCAAAGTACCAAATGGTTTACCAAATTTAATAATAAAATAATATAAAAACTTTTTAAAATAACTGGAAAATTACCAATTCTCTTCTCCATTAGTCGAACACCTAGTATATTAATAAAACTTATTAGATAATTATTAATATTTTATAAAATATCAATAGATATTTTATTATTTATGCGTTCTAAAAAGAGTTACAAGATTATTACTAATTTCTACGTATTTCACGGAAACTGTTCGGTTACTGGAGATGTTCGGGGAAGGGCAACACTACACTACCCTTTTGATTTTTTTATAACCTCAATAAATGTCAGAATCAGAATCAGAAAATTTGCAAATTGTGCTGTGGAATTTGGTAGAAAGAATCAAGGAATTTGTATATTGTAAACTGCTGTTGAAGGCAAACGTGTGTTTCCTTTTATAATTATTTTTCCATTTTCCTTAAGTATTGAATTATTACAAGTAAAAAGTAGTTTAAAGGAACTAAAATTGTATTAAGGGAATAATTTACGGATATTCCTTGAAAATATTACAATATTTCTTAAATTAAAAACGGGCTATTAAAAGTTTCTACGTAGCAAAATATAATGGCAACAATTAACCATAAAAACCATATGGAGAATATGGAAGAAGAAGATCTTAAAGATGGATTATCATGTCAAGAATTATTTGCAACAAGTGATGGTTTGACATATAAGTAAATATTCACTTCTCATTTTTAATATAATTAAATAATAACAATAAGATCTTTTTGTTCTAATTTATAAATTTAGTGATTTCCTAATCTTACCGGGATTTATTGATTTTACTGCCGAAGAAGTTGAATTAACCTCACAATTGACAAAAAAATTATTACTTAAAGCACCATTAGTGTCGTCACCAATGGATACAGTTACAGAAGCTGATATGGCTATTGCAATGGCTGTAAGTAATTATTTATTTAATTTTCTAGATCTAGATATATGTATAGTTTTGTACATTAATATTTTTTTTTTAGCTTTGCGGCGGTATTGGTATTATTCATAATAATTGTACACCAGAATATCAAGCAAATGAAGTGAATAAAGTTAAAAAATATAAACATGGTTTTATACGTGATCCATCATGTTTATCACCAGATCATACTGTTGGTGATGTACTTGAAGCAAAACGTCGTAATGGTTTCACTGGTTATCCAATAACAGCAAATGGTAAATTAGGTGGTCGTTTATTAGGTATTGTAACATCGCGTGATATTGATTTTCGAGAAGCACATGTTGCATGTAAATTGGGTGATATTATGACAAAAATTGAAGATATGGTAACAGCACCAAATAGTGTTACATTACAAGAAGCAAATTATATATTAGAAAAAAGTAAAAAAGGTAAATTACCAATTATAAATGAAGCAAATGAATTGGTAGCATTAATTGCTAGAACAGATTTAAAAAAAGCCCGTAGCTATCCAAATGCATCAAAAGATAGTAATAAACAATTATTAGTTGGTGCTGCAATCGGTACACGACCAGAAGATAAAGAACGTTTAAAAATTTTAGCTGTTAATGGTGTTGATGTTATTGTATTAGATTCATCACAGGGTAATTCAACGTATCAAATAAATATGATAAAATATATAAAAACAACATATCCTGATTTACAAGTTGTTGGTGGAAATGGTAAACAAAAAAAAAGAGAACTTTTTTTATGTTCGTATATTAAAACTTTTTTTAATTACATTTTACAGTTGTTACCCGTGCCCAAGCTAAAAATCTTATTGATGCTGGCGTTGATGGATTACGAGTTGGTATGGGTAGTGGTTCAATTTGTATAACACAAGAAGTAATGGCATGTGGTTGTCCACAAGCAACAGCTGTTTATCAAGTATCAACATATGCAAAACGTTTTGGTGTACCAGTTATTGCTGATGGTGGTATACAATCAATTGGTCATATTATGAAAGCATTAGCATTAGGTGCATCAGCTGTAATGATGGGTTCATTATTAGCTGGTACATCTGAAGCACCCGGTGAATATTTCTTTTCGGATGGTGTACGTTTAAAAAAATATCGTGGTATGGGTAGTTTAGAGGCAATGGAACGTAAAGATGCTAAAGGTGCTGCTATGAGTCGATATTATCATACTGAATATGATAAATTAAAAGTAGCACAAGGTGTTAGCGGTAGTATTGTTGATAAAGGTTCTGTTTTAAGATTTCTACCATATTTAGAAATTGGTATACAACATAGTTGTCAAGATATTGGTGCTAAATCTTTAGCTGAATTAAAGTATACATTTAATATATTTTATTTATTCAATTTCAATATTATATATTTTTCTTTTCTTTTCTTTTTTTTTTGTAGAGAAATGATTTATAAAGGTGAATTACGTTTTATGAAACGTACACATTCAGCTCAAGCCGAAGGTAATGTTCATGGTTTATTCAATTATGAGAAACGTCTTTTCTAGCAGACAACACAAAATCATCATTATCAACAACCAACAAATGATATAAATTATTATTCCTATAGAACATTAATGGGAACAATATCTAATAATAATAATGCTACCGCTACCGTCAGTAATTCGATCATCAGAAGTACAAAACCGAAAGAAAATCCATAAATTTATAATATAGAAAAAAAATATAACCCAAAATAAACTAAAATAATTCCGTAGATTTAATAATGAAAACAGGGCGAAAAAAGAAATATATACAATAATTCTGATGTGTTGGTCGGGTATGTATGTAATTTAACGCATTTTTTTGGAAACAAATGTTGATAGGATTATCGCATTTAAAAAAAATAATGTGAATGACAAAAAGAATTTTTATTTTATTTTATAAATATTGTTAATTGATATTTTAATGAAAATAATATATATAAAAAGAATAGTATGTGTAAATGTTATATCGTATTACTTGATAAATGTATCTCTAAATAATAATTTAAGAAGGACAAAATAAAGAACTAAAAAAAATTATATATATCTATAAATAAATGTTTTTATAATATTTTAAATAATTATCGTAAAAATGTATATATACAAAAATTGTCTCAAATTTCATTCCCAAATTCAGTATTAAATTTTTCTTTTAATTGGTTAGGGTTGTAGATATTTGAAAATAGTTGTGGTGCGGTTAGGTAGGATAATCCTCCTTCGGTGGTTTTAATAGAATGCCGTAACACAGAAGAATTAATAAATTAATTAGTCTTTTTATTTAATTAACAAATTACGTTGTCTAACGAAAGTTAATAGAACTTATTAGCTTTCCTGAAAAGTGATTTATGTTATTTTGCATAGAGAAGAAAAACTAATTTTCAAAATTTAGCAATATATCACATCACACTGTAGCCGGAAAATCATGTCATAATTGGCAACACTCATACGTACTTATACCAGAATACCACCCTGCACTGCATGTGCTTGTGTCAAATTGATTTACCAAAAAAAAAATAAACACAAAAGAAAAAACGTGCGCGCGATTTTGGTAAAGAAAAATATTTTAGAAATTTAGTTTATATAAAATATGGGAAAGAAAAGTACATTTCCAAAAAAGAAACCAAAATTGGAAATTATATTTGATGATAAAAAGCGCAAGTATGTACTTCATACAAAAATAAAAAGAATAATTCCTTTAATTCTAACCAACTAATAAATATTTTTTTAGAGAATTTTTAACCGGTTTTCGAAAACGAAAAAATGAAAGACGTAAAAAGGCCAAAATTGAAATGGAGGAAATGGTTAAAGCTGAACGTAAAAGAATACGACAAGAAGTCAAAGATAATATAAATACATTTAAGAAATCATATGCTCCATTGCCAGCTGAAGATGATATTCTAAAAGAAGATGAATATGAAGAAGAAGAGGTGACTGTCAAAGTAATTGAACTGTCAACAAAAGATATTGCCGAACAACGAAATTGTTTGGGTGAAAATACAGCAAAATATGGTGGTGATGCCGAAGAAGAAGATGAAAGTGACCAACAAGAAAATAATAATGATTCTGAATTAGAAAATGATAAGAAAGTAATTAATGATATACCAGGAATGTCAATGGTACCATCAAAAAATCGAAAGAAACAACAACCAGAAAAATCAAATGATAAATCAATAAAAAAATCAAAATCCTCATCAGCAACAGCAACAAGTAAAAAAGAATTAGATCGTTTGAAACAGAAAAAAACATTAAAATCAATACAAAAAAGCAAAATATTTAAAATGAAAGACAGATTAAATAAAGTAGAAAATAAGAAACGTGCTAAAAGGGATAAAAACAAAGAAATTCGTCAATTAAAAAGTCAAGGTAGACGAATTGATAAGAAACCTGATTTTAAACGATTAAATAAAGTAAGAGGTAAGAATCCACATAAAAGAAAACGATAATAAATATTAATGGTAATCATTTTGTTGTTAATTAACAAGAAAAAAAAAGTTTAAATAAATTTTTTAATTGAATAGTTTTATTTAAAAAAAAAAGCTTTACATTCTTTTATATTGATTATTACCACCAACAGCACTTCCACTTTGTGGGTAATTATTTTTATAATTTGATTGTCCACTACCAATAACTGGTTGCTGTTGTGAATAATGTTGATGCTGTTGTAATTGTTGTTGCAAAAATTGTTGTTGCTGCTGTTGTTGTATATGACTATTTTTTTGTTGTAAATCTTGTTGCATTTGTTGTTGTTTTAATAAGTTTTGTTGTGCTTGTTGTTTCTGTTGTTGTCTACATAATTCTTCCATTACTTCATGATTATATGTTGAATGTAACATTAATCCTAATACACCAGCACGCGATGCCATACCAGAACGTATTTGTCTTTCTTGTTCTAATAATTCATCCATTTTTAACCATTGACGTACACGTTCTAAATCAATTTCAGCACGTCGTATTTTCTCCCATACATAATGTTTAAAACAATTTTTCTTTGGTGCCCGACAAAATTCACCAGTTAAATTGAATACATTTATAACTAATGGACAACCACATACATCTGAATCACTAACTTTTGGATCTTTACAATGTTCTGGACATAATACTCTTAAACGTTTACAATATGTACCACTAGCTGGATTATAAAAATCACAAAACATTGAATTACCTTCAATTCGTGTTTTAAATATACTACCAAAACTAGCTTGACTTTCATATTTATTAAAACATTTTTCCATATGACGAATAGCTGTACGTGAATGTATTTCATGACCACATGTTATACAATACATTGATTGTTCATCTTCAATATCATTTGTATCTAATGCTTTTGGATCTAATGTACAACGTTTCGCCCGTTCAACAAGTAAATCAAGTTCAGCATGTCTTTTATCTAATTCAGCTAATGCAAATCGTACTAATGCTTGTTTAGCACGTATACTATCTAATTGTTTTTTATTTTCTTCTTCGGCTCGGCATCTAGATAAATTCCATTCTTGGATACGTTGTGGTAATACTTGAAATATACGATTTGTTGCTAATTTCATACCACAACCATCAGAACAATATTTTGATTGTGGTCGACAGTTCATTTTACAACCAGGACCATGACATTGTCGTACACCTTCTAAATCCGGATTTATAAATAATTCTGGACTAGCGGAACGTTTACGTTTTTTTGTACGATTTGCTGGTTTCTTTTCTTTTTGATATTTTTTTTGTTGTTGATATAAACAAATCCGTTTTTCACATCGTGGTTTACGTCCAATTTTCCGTGTCAAACAACCATCACATGTACCACAACTTGGTCTTTGACAACCTTCACAACTGCCACAACGTGCACTACTTGAACTTGTATGATTAGTTGGGAAATTTTGTTGTTGTTGTTGTGTTTGTGTGACTCCAGTTGGTGATAAAGATGTCATTAAATTCGATGATATTGAATATTTTTCTTTATCTTTTTTCTTTTTTGTTGGTGGCGGTGCTATATGTTGTTGTTCTGGTGTTACAGCACCAGAAGGCATAGCAATTTTATCAGCTGGTACAATACGAAAAACAGTTTGTAAACTCGGATCTTCTTCTTTGCATCTCTGACAATAATAATGTTTAATATGTTTTGCTTCTTTTTCAGATATATTAATACAATCACCATGATACCATTCTTCACAACCATCACATCCACTATATATAAATTTTATATGTTTTTGAAAATTTCATTGTTTTTATTGAATTTTTAAATTATATTTACATCATGAATCGGGAACAATCTGAAGTTCTGCAAATACAATAAGCTTGTCCATCTTGTTTCATTATTGTAGCAATTTTACTTTTTCTTTCGGGTAAATCAAATTCACGAGCAATTTCTTCTTTCTAATAATAATATTAATAATTATTTTTTATTTTTTTTCCCAAATATTAAGTTTACCGATTTCTTGCTTTTCTTCTTTTCGCTCATCTTCATAAAAATTTATTTATGACTTCTTTTAACATTAATAGCTTTTTTTATATCAAAAAATTAATTTTCCAAATTAACTATTTGTTATTTCTCACTGGCGGTGTAATAGCAAATCTTAAACGTTAAATGTCATGTCAATTGTCAAAAAATCGGTTCATTTCATATTCATATCGTTCCCATGGAAATTCATAAAGCACAAAACAGAATAGTTGAAATACTAAACTATAGCTTTATACGTACTTTAAAGATAGTGCAATTGCACAAAATTCTCGTACTTTATTGTACTAGAAAACAGGTAAAAATTACCAAAAACTTGTGTTTAACTTACATATATACATAAAAGATGTTCATAATTTTTTATATAATACAAGGAGTTAGTCGTGTTCCATTAGCTAAAATTACTAAAATAAAATTGAGTACTTCTAAGCTCTGATTTCTGAATGAAAGAGTATAATAGCCTCTTCAGACTAGCCCATTTAATATGTTAAATTAATTTCTTACGTTTCTTTACAGTTTTTTGATACAAAATTTAACTCGAAATTTAACATAATAAATAATAACACACGATTTTTAAGGGTTTGTCATGCCAAATATTCGATTATTACATATTACAGCTGACGCGATTAAAATTTATTTATAAAAAACGTAATTGAAACATGCGTAATTCGTAAAAATGGGTAAGTGGTCATGTTGCACTGAAAAAAAAAGTATCTTCGTGTTTTTGTTGTTTACTTCAATAAAATACCTTTATTATTTAAATATGAATAAAATATTTTTTTTTGCAGTTTAATATATTTGTTGCATACCCAGTGAACAGTTTCCTTATTTCCATGACGAGTTCAACTCGAGTTGAACTCGAGTTAGCGTGCATGGAAACAGGGGTTGAGTTGAGTTGAGTTGGAATGGAACGAATAATTGATGGTTCCATTTCAACCCCATTTCAACTCAACCCAACTCAACTCTGTGCATGGAAACTAGGTAAGTGTAAGGTATAAAGCCTTATACATGTCTTATGTGTAAACCTTATAGACACATTAATTAGCTATCCATAACTATCGCAAAGGCCATGTCCGCTTGTGTAAGAGCAGAAATGTAAGGGATGTGTAAGATTTCACATTGCCCTACAATAGATGGCGTTTTTGTGGTTTATTTCATTGTCATAGTTTTTGTCGCTGTAAATTTAATAATTTTAAATAAAATACAAATTAATTCATTCTACTTTTTATATTTTTATTAATTTCTAGGATTATGTTTTTTATGAATACAGTAATTCAATGTTTATTCCTATTTTTTTGTTGGTGAACTCTAATATGAGAGGCACAAATTTATTTCCGTATATTTATTTCGTAATCATGAAATAGTGGCAATTTTGATTTCCATGCTTCTGCAAGATACAAAATAATAAAATATAATGTTAGGTAATGAAACTTTTTTTTATTAAATTAATGAATTCTTACCATATATTACTTTGTTGAAGAGTGGCAAATCCTTCAAGGGCTTTTTCGTTTTTTGCCCATCCCAATTAAAATGAAATAGAAATGAATAAAATGAAATATTAATGTCTTGACAGTTTTTGTCCAGATTATTTTTTAAAATATTTAATATTTCCTACCACCAGAATGCGCATTACAAGATTTTCACAGAAAAAATATATCCCTCAAGTGGTAAACAACTGAAATAAGAATATAACTGATGACATATCATATCCCTTATCATTCCTTATTCATAAGAATACTATGCAAAATACGTACACGTAAGGGTTCTGACATCTATGACAATAATTTAAATATCACGTCGATAGATACCAAATTTGTCTATATTGGAGAATATCGATTCTTTTTGGCTTAAAAAATCGATATAAAATATTTATTTAAGTCCCCCTATTGATCAGTAGTTATCTTAAAACTTAAAAAACAGGGCCTAAAAATATGGATTTTTCTAAATTTCTTAGATAAAATTTTCTTCGAGTCGGACAAAATAGTTTTTCTAAGAAATGTACAAAATTGCATAATTTTAGGTACTAAATATTTTTCTTCGTCACCGGTTGCATTAGTTACCTCACCTTAAGGAATGTTATGGTTCGAAATTCAAATTGTTATAAATAAGTAATTAATTACTTTGATATAATCTAATATTCATATAGATATGATATTCACATAGCTTAATATTTATGTATGTATTCTGGTGGATAGTGTGGTGGTGCAGAATAGCTGGGACAAGCTCATAGCTCTCTTAACTTCTCTGTAGGTGCTGATGCCTGTCTCGTTCTCTTCTCGTCTAGGTATTCTTTCTTATTTTTTTTCCACCTTGCGTATAGATGGTAATGAGTATTGCCATACTCAAATCATACTTACTTTTATCATTAATAGAAAAATACTATATTTATATTAATGTTTTATAACGCAAAGAAATTAATAAAACGAGTTGAATTGAAGCTAATATATAATCCAACTGCAGTCAAATCTTACAAAGAATATTTTTTTTTCTTTTTTTAAAAAAAAAATTAAGAACTTAAAAGAAACAAAATTTGAAATAATAAAAAAAAAACATCCCAAAAATTTATTTTTGCATAACAAATTCAATTAAATTGTATATTTTTTATTATTTTATTATTTTTTTTTCATTTTTTTTTTGTTTTTTTTTTGTTAATTTGTTATATTTTTTTTAAATACAATTTATTTTTAAGCTAAAGTGTGAAAAAATGTTTCTTGATTTTTTTTTTGTCTTCCTTTTTTTATACATAATTAAAGATAATTTAAATATTTTAAAAAAATTGTTTTTCTTTTTTGTATTATTATTATTATTAATTATTTTATTATTATTATTTTTACGTAATAACTCTTACGAAAACTAAAAAACAGCAATAATAGTTTTAATAATAAAATTTATATATATATATATTTTTTTTAAAATATTTTCATGTTAATTTTTTTATTATTTTTTTGCAATTTTGTTGGTTTTTGGTTTTATTTTTTAATATCAATAATAGTTTTTTTTAGTTTATTTCATTTTCCATTAAATAATTTTTTGTTGTTGTTTGTATTGTGCATTTTTTTCGTAAAAACAATTAAATAATTTTTCATTTTTTTTTGTTTTTTAATTTAATTTTTTAATTTATATAATTTTTTTTTGTAATTATATAAATAAAATTTCTGTTTTGTAGATATTTGTTTTGCTGTAGTTTTTAATTTTTAATTTTATTGTTTTTTTTTTATGTTTTTAATTTAAAATAATCGTTTTTTTCTTAAATTAAAAATTGATTTTTTTTTATAAATTATTTTAGATATATTTTTTTTTAATGTAAAAATTATATTTATATGTAATTTTTTTTTGTTACTATTAAATAATATAGTATATAAATTTTATTTTATAATTTTTTTTTGTTTGATTTTATTTATTTATTTAATTATAAAATTTATACAATAATTATTTTTGTTTTCTTTTTTTATTAAATAAATAAATATATGTTCGTTTCATGTTTCTAAAAATTTTAAAAATCATATTTTTTTGTTTTTAGTATGGCAAAAATTAAAAAAAAAAAAAAATTGTGTAAAATTTTATTTAAATATAATATAAATATTTTAATTATTAGGAGTATTATTTAATTTTTATTAATTTGAATTATTTTTAAAAAATATATATTTAATAATAAGAAAATTATAGAGAATTTTGTCTATTTTTTTGTGGGCCGGCCACTTTAAAATGGCATTAATGAAATGCAAATCAAAATTCTTTAGTTTTTAATTAAAAAAAAAAGAATCTATAAATATAAATTACAAAATATTTAATTATATAGCTCCCTTAAAAGCTGGGGAAGATGCTAATTTGGGAGCTTTTTTTTATATGAAAAAAAAAACAAATATATATATCTAAAATATTGGATAAATTAAATTTTTTCTGTTCTTTATATGCAAAATATTCACATTCAAAATCAATTTCATCGGTTAAAAGGGATATCCATTTAATTAAAAATTAAATATTCACATTATATATATTTTAAGATAATTTTCCTATTACTATAAATTGATTCTATATAATGTCAACGGTTTCCAAAACTTAATCAAGTTTGATTAAAAATATTTTGTATTAACGAAAAAAATTTATAGATCGTTTTCTAACGAGCCTTTATCGCGATTTTGACAACACTAAAAGTTCTAAAAATTTGTAATTTTTTAATTTTTCAATTAGTGTAAACATCGTCCAAATCGCATGAAAAAATGTTCCAAAAAAAAAAGGATCGTGAAACAAAGGATCATAGAATTTATTAACATTTATGCACTGGAACAAAATATCTGAGTTCTTGTTAATCGCTGTTGTTTGTTCTAAATCGTTTTTAATTTAATCAAAAATAATTAAAAACAAATTTATTACATATATGAATATCTATAGATATTTTTTTAGTATTCCTTTAAATATTTGTTCTAATTAAAATAATATTTCTAAATACCTAAATAAGTATTCCTAACTTTAAAACATTGCTTTTACCTGATATTATTACTATACTATCCATTTAACTAAAATAAATAAATGAAATTAAATTTATTTTAAGCATTTCTTGTAAATAAATAATAAAAATATTTTGTTATTTTTTATAAATTGTACTATAATATTTTTTTTTTAGTTGATATTTTGTTAATGAGAATTACATAATTTTTATAAATTTTATTTTTTTTTTTCATTTAAAAATAATTCAATTTAATATATTCAAAAAAAAATCATTTATTTTATATATATATATTTAATTATATTTAAAGCTAAAAACATTATTTCAGCCATACTCACTCACTTTTTTTTTAAGAGGAGTGTTAAAGTAAGAATTAAATTTAAAAAATATTTCAAGTAAATTTTTTATTCTTTTAATAATTTAAAATTTAATCGTTAAAAAAAATAAATCTGTGAAAAATTATGCACAAAAAATATAAATAATTTCTATTAGAAAAAATATTTTCATGTCGTAAACAGACTCGACATCACATCAAAACAAACAAATTAGCAGTCGAACTATTGAATGTGGGGTCATAATATCTGTAACAATGTTTTTTGTTTTTTTACTTTTAAATTCGGATGTCAAAAGTTTTCATATCATTTTGACAACAAGTCAAATTCATGAATACGCATTTCGTCGTTGGAAAAGTTGAAAATTCATGGCATATTTATTGTTAGTTATGTGTCATATTTTAGATCCTTTTTTCACAAGACTTTTTGCAAACCTCTTTCGTGATTTTGACATCTTTTTGACACTAAAAATTTTTTTTTAAATTTTTCTGACGTGTCAAAAAGATGTCAAAATTACGAAATAGAGGCTTTAAAAAAGGATCGTATGAAAAATTGGTCTTATATATCATATACACATTATATTTCTTTCTGCCCACATGAAAATTTTGCCCTCATTTTGCCCTCATGTACATATATTTTTCAAAATTCTTCTAATTTGTGGGCATTTAATTTCGTTTCTGTTACATATTCATTTATTTATGTCGAGTTTGTTTAACCGATTAAATAATTTTTTAATATTTTAGTAAATTATTTTTCTTACTTTTTTTTATATTGATTTTTATGTTTATTGACGTGCGTGTTAAGTTTTAGTTTAATTTATTTATTTTTTTTATAAATTATTTTCAGCTTTTTTTTTTTTTTTTGGTTTTTTTTTTTAATTTTTCTGCTATATTTTTTTTTTGTTTTAATAATTTATAATAGAATTTTTTGTTTTGTAGATTTTTTTTAGCTTTTTTTTTTTATTGAGAGTTAAATGTTATAATTTACAATGTTATATGTTTATGTATTTCTTTTTTAAATTTATATGTTGTTGTTTTTAGCTAAAAATGTTTATGTGTTAACAAGAAGCATTTTGTTTTTTTTTCTCTTATTTAAAATTAGTATTATTATTTTTTTATTTATTAAATTATTTTTTTAATTAAACTTAAAATTATTATTATTATAATTATATTTTTTTTTACAATTTTTTTTTCGCGGTTTTATTTAAATATTTATTTATATATTTTTATGGTTAATTTTAGTTTTTCTTTCACTCAAAACTATAGATTAGTTTTTCTATATTTATATATTTATAATACATAAATTGTTTCTAAAATATTTCGTTCGATCTTTATTAATTTTTATTTTTTGTCTATATTTATCTTTAATTTTGTTTTCCTTTTTTATAGTTTTTGGTATTTTGTTTTTTTTTTTTGTAAATCACCTTAAAGTTTTTGTGTACTAATATTTTTTTAATGATATTTTTATTTAGTTTTTAGTTTTTTTTTTTAAGTCAATTTTTCTCACATCACGAATCACTAAATTAAATTTTTTATATTTAATTTATTTATATTTTTTACATTTAAATGTCTAATTTTTTTTTTAAATGTTTTTTTTTGTTGTTTTTGTTGCACTTTTAAATTTTAGTAATTTTCATTGTTTTTTATATATTTTTTTTTTAAATTAAATTTTCTCTTTTTGTTGTTAATTTTTTTATTTGAATATCTTAAAAATTTAAATATATTAATATTATTTTTTTTTTTAATAATTTTGTATTTTTCCTAAATATTTTCTTCTCGCCCCACCCCTCGCAATTATTGAATGCACGCAGAACATAACAAAAAAATGTTGAAAAAAGTTAAATTTTATTTTCTTTTTTTTTTTTTTTTTAAATTAAAAAAAAAATTATATATTTTTTTTCATTAATTTCTTTTAATTTTTTTTTTATTATTAAAATAATGGAATTTTTTTTATGTTGCATATTTTCTTTATATAATTAAATTATTTTTGAAATAAATAATAGAAAAATTAAGCATAAATTCAAAATGAAAAATGCAAAAAGTTATAAAAAATATTTTTTTTTTTTGTTTTTATTTGTTTTGTATTTTTAAGAGAATTGTCAAATTTTCAATGTGTGTGTATGTGTCTCTTCTATATACCATTTCTTAAAGTCAAAATAGTTATTTTTCATTTTAAATTCGGCATTTTTCAAACAATTCTTTTTGTTTAGAAATATGACGGATTTTTAATTTGAAAATGGTATATAAAATGTTTTGCTTTGTGTGTTTAAGAAATATTTGATTAATTATTTCATTTTGTTTTTTTTTTTTTGTAAATGTTTTTTTAGTTTTAAATTTTGTTTTTATAACGATTTTTTTTTTTAATAAATTATTTTTGATGTGTGCAGAAAAAATGTTTTTTGTTTTGTTATTATTTTTATTTCTGTTTTATAATAAAAAAAAGCTTTTAAAACAGCATGTAATAATAAAAACATTGATTTTTTTTGAATTAAGTTTTTTGTTGTCTTATGTTGAAAAAATCTCAGCTAATTTCTTCTAATTTGTTGGTATAGTTTTTTTTTTATCTTTAATTAAATTTAATTTTCCTTTTTTTTAAATGTTTTTCATTAAATTTTCATGTTGTGTTTATTTTTGTTAAATACAAATGGAGGGTTTCAGTTACAAGTATTTTTTTTTTAAATTTAATTTTAATATTTATGTTGTTGTTGGTTTTTTTTACTTTTTTTGTTTTTAATTTAAGTGATTTTAATTTTTTTATGTATTCTTTTTTAAAGTAAGTTTTGTTTTTTAAACAGAGTGTGCAATTTTTTTATGTTTATATAATATTGTTGAGAATCTATATTGCAGAAAATTACTTTTAAAAACGGCAGAGAATAAATGGAAAATTGGGTAAGAAAATTAAATTAAAATGTTTGAAAAAAATTAAATTTAGGTTTTACTTAATTCGTGCGTGAAGTACGTAAAAGTAATTTATTAGTCATTACACATTTTTCTAATATTTTTGTATACAAGTAAAAATTGGGAAAAATTATTTTAAATTAATCTTTAAAGATTTGTAAATAAGATTTACATATAGATACAAGTTAAGAGTTTTTTTAATGAAATCAATTTTATAATTAAATTTTCTTAGAATTAGAAGTCGAGTTGATTAAGATTTCGCTTAAGGCAACAGAAATGTACTAAAAATAAGTTTTATTTCAAGAGAAATCTCTGCCCCTGATTCTCCTATGGGGATCTGCCCTGATTCTCCTAGTGCAGAACTTTTTGTATAGTCAAATAATAAGCATCCTTTTAACGTATTGAGGATAATTTCAATTAAAAATTTGCAGCGAAAATTAACATAATATATTTTTTTAATGTGAATGAAATTTATATAATATGCGAAAGTAAATGGGGGGATATTAAAATTTATAGTGAAATTATTATGCATGAAAATTTTTATATATATATTTTTAGATTTTTTTATATATATATTTATTATTATTTTTAAATATATATATATTTTTTATAACATTTTTTTTTTGTAATATACTGAAAAAACGCAGTCTTAAAGGATAAGGCTATCTTGGATAAAGGATCCAAGGAAATTGTATTTATTCTTTTTTATACATAAATATTTATGAGGCGTTTTGTATTTTAAATATTTATATGCAATTATTTTTTTTTTTTTTGAAATTTAATAAATTAATAAGAATTTTAAGGAAGAAAAGTTAATTTTTTTTTTTTTTTTTTTGGAAAACTTTAATGAATTGCACACTCTGGTATTCAATTTATTTAAATTTTTTTATATATTTTATTTTTATATTATTATTATTTTCATTTTATTTAAGTGTTGTAAGAGAATTTTTGTTCCTAATTAAAAATTATTATTTCAAAATTTCCAAAAGAATATGATCAGAAAATTGAAGACAAAAAAAAAACGATATTTAAAGCAAAAAAGCCTATATACCTAAATATTCGAATTCACAATTCGGACGGAATTTCAAAAATAATCTAATGGTTTGCGAATTCAATTATATCGTTTTTTCTCATAGTAAAAAAAATTATAAATTATATTAATGAAGAGAAATATTGTTTAAACAATTTCAATATATATTTAAAAAATTATTTATAGTTTAAAAATATAAGTTGAAAAAAGGAGTAAAATCAAAATGAAAAATTTAGATTGTAGATTGTCATTTGGGTATGATTTTTAATAATTAAAATTAAATTAAATTGATCAGTAAAAAAAAATATGAAAATTTAATTTCCGATATTTTTTTTGTTAATTAGTTGGATTTTCTTTAAAATTTTGATATTGAAAATATTAAAAAATTTTTTGTTGAAATTGAACAACCAACATAATCAATCAAATTGACTATAGCAAAATTATAATATTTGGAAATTTTGAAAACATTTTGAAAAAAATCAAATTGATTTTATTTATTTGTGAAGAAAATTTATAATAAATCCAACAAAGTTAGATTTTATATTAGTATAGATGTTTTTTTTCTGAAATTTTATATTATTTATTATAAATTTATTATTATTTATATTTTATTTTCCGAAAGCCTCTCAGTACCATATTTCTTTTTTTTTTTTTTAGTTTCAATTTTTGTTGGTGATGTTTAGTTAAATATTCAATTAAAAAATGCGCAATAATGTGTGATTAAAATTGAAATTATAAATTAAATAAATATAAAATAATAAAATTTACTAGCAGCAAAAATTTTATTTAGCAATTTAAATTTTCTTGAATATTTTCTTCTTTGTTTTGCTGATATTTTCTTTACTACAATTCAAAAAAAAATATTTTCTTTTAGCCAAAATATAAATTTGCAAATCAAATTTTATATATTTAAAAAAAAAAAAAGCTTCTACTTTTTTTTATGTCATGTTTTTATTTTTTAATTAAAATTTGTTGTTCTTCATTTTGACGTTTAAATTTTCTAAAATATAAAATTTATTCAAGTTTTATTTTTTAATTTTTTTAAGTTAAATTCGAAAAGAAGAATTATTGTTTTTGTTTTGTTATTACTAAAAAAATTAAGCACACATTTTGTTTTTTTATAATCTCTATTTTGTTTTTGTAATCTCCATTTTGTTTTTAGTTTTATGTTTACTCAATCTTTAAATTTCTTCTTTTTTTTCATAATTTTTTTTAGGGTTGGTATTCTTTTTTTTTTTTTGTTTGTTTTGTCAAATTTAAAATTTTGATTTTTTTAAATTTTCGCGTTTTTTTTTAGTTGTCAGTTTGAATATTTTTTTATATTTATTTTTAATTAATTTTAATTTTAATCGATTTTCATTATGTTTTTTCTTTTTTCAAATTATGCGAAACATTTTTAAAGAAGTTGTCTCAAAAAAAAAATGCATTTTACTTGCAGTCTAAAAGACATTTTTTTTGCCTTAAAAAACTTTTTTTTTTTGCACAACACTTTTAACTTTTTTTCCATTTTTTTAATTTTTGTTGTTTTTGGTTTTAACTCTTTTTTTGGTTGTTGATTTTTTAGGTGATCTCTTTTATAATTTTTTTTTAAATTTTTTTTTTTTTAAGTTTTTAAAAATATTTTTTTTTGGTTTAAAGCATTTTTTTTATTTATTATATTTATTTTTTAGCTATAAATTTTTAAAGATAATTTTATTATTATTGTTTTGTTTTAATTTTAATTAGAAAAAATATATTATTTTAATATTTTATTAGTTTTTAAATATATATTTTTTTTTAAAGATTCACAAGCCTATAAAAAGGAAAAAAAAAGGAAAACTTAATGAAAAATTATTAATTTTTTATATTTTTTTTTTTAAATTTCAGGTTTTCTCATTTTTATTGTTTTATTTTTTAAACACTTGAAAAGAATTTTTATTTTTGTTTTAGGTTAGAAAATCGTGAATTATTTAAATATTTATTTATTTTTTATATTGTAGTATTTTTTTTTATAGTTAAATTTTTTTTTAAGAGTATAAAATTAAAAGATGTTATTTTTAGTTTTTTTTTAGTTATTTGTTTTTAAGTATCTGCACACCCCAACTCCAAGTTAAATTTCTCCTTTATTTTGGTTTGTTGTCATTTTTGTTGTCAATTTTGTTGATATTTTTTTTAAATTGTATTTAACAAATTTTTTGTTGTTTTTGAATTTTTTTAATAAATGTTGGTATAATTTTTTTGTTGTTTTTAATATATTGTTTTTTAGTACATACAATTTTTATTTTGAATTCTTTTTTAATTGAAAATCGCTTTTTTCGTTTTTAATTTTATTTATTTTTGTTACAATTTTTTTAAATATGGCAGTCGGCTTTCCAATTTTTTTTATTTTATTTTTATTTATTTTTTTTATAATTAAGATTTAATCCTTTTTAAAAAAAAAAAAAATATTTTGCTGTTTTTTTGTTGTTGTTAATTTAATGTTGCTGTTAAAAATTCTATTAAAACAATATTTTTAGTACTTAAAAAAAAATTAAAATTTCCAAAAAAAAAAAAGAAAAATCAATTTTTACAATAATTTCTGGTTTACATAATTTTTTTTTTGTTTTTTAAAAGAAAATTTACAATTAAAATTTTCAAATTTATAATTTTTTTATAAAATATATTTTACAATTTTTAGCATTTTTTTTTTTAAATTAAATTTTACATTTAATTCTTTTTATTTTCAAAATTATATTAAAATTTTTTAAGATGTTTTTTGTTTTTTAATATCCATTTTTTTTAATAATAAAAAATTTTTTAATTTATAATTTCAAAAATTTTTTTTTCGTTTTTTGTTCGAAAATAAAAAGAAATTAAGAAAAAAAAACTTAAATAAAATAAATTGTTAATATCTTTTTTTTGTTGTTGTTGTTTAATTATTTTTAATTCTGTCGTGCTTCGTGGAGAGGGGGGCGAGGCCTGGCTCAGACATCCGCTGTTCTGGATGTTATACTTGGTGATCTTGAATGTATTACAACCTTATGACCATTTTTTGTAATAAAACCATCACTTTCAACTAATACAGCTGTTTGTCGGCCTTGTCGATCACTACTAGGACTTAATGGTCCACCACTACAAGTACCATCTTGTTGGTCTCTTAGTTGTGATTCAGATGGACTTGTTGGTCCACCACTATTATTATTATTATTATTATTATTACTACTATTAATATTATTATAATTATTATTGAATTTCATATCTTTAATTAGAATATCATCTGGACCATCACCCCCACCATCATAATCTGTATCATCACCAGTTGTACCACCATCATGTTCATCATCTTTATGTAATTTATGTTTACGCCATGCATTTTGTATTAAACGAGCACAATATTCTTCACGTTGACGCCATAATGTTGATGATACTGGTTCATAACCAGCTTCATCTGGTCTCGCAGCTATTTCACCAATATCACCAGTTTCTTCTATTGGATTACCCTTACGAGCAAAGAAATCTTTTGTTAATGCATCCAATATATCTACACAAAACATAAGATCACCGCGACATATTGGTATATCCATTGATATTATTTTATATTTATTTGGTTTATGGATTTGTAATGGCGGCTCTAGGACATCCAAAAATTCGGATAACTGATCGTAACGAATGTATTGTGTACCATCTGGATCAAATTGCTGCCAGATTTCATAGTACATATCATAATCGTCATCGGTTAGACCTTCTTGGACATCTTCAGTCGCTTGACTATAATTCTCAAGTATAACAGCAATGTACATATTTATAACTATCAAAAAGCTTATAACTAAATATGATAGTAAAAATGTTATGCCAACTGTTGCTGAACCACAATCACCTGGTTCACCTTTATCTGGATCTGGATTTTTACAATTTTTTTCATTTATTATACCATCTAATACACCATCCCATCCAGCTGAGGTAGACATCTATTTATTTTAGATTTCAAATTTTATATTAATAAAAATTATATGATTTTTAATTGTAATAGAATTATGAAGTTTTTTGAAGTTATTATGCAGAAAAATTAACATATTACTCTACAGTAATGTGTCACTCGAAGGCAATAATTAATGGCAAAATTAATTAATAAGAAACTTAGGCACGAAATAATTCTCTCCCAGAAACGAAATATAGGAAAAAAGGGAAGACAAATTTTATTTTTCAATTTTTAGACCGAATTACTTTCTATTTTGGAAATACCATCTTAAGAAATTGCATCCAATTATATTTCATTTGTCAATTTAACATTGTAATTTTATTATAATTTCTGTACCTCAAAAAACTTCAGTTTAATTAATAAATAGAGTAAATTTAATTAAACGAATTTATTATCAACAACAAAAAATATATTGAAATGAATTAATTATCAAAAAAAAAAAAATATATTTACCTGAAACAGTATTATCATACTCTGTCCAAACGTCTTAAAATTATATACATCATCAATACCACTTTTTTCTTTAACATTCATAAAGAATGACATTCCAAATATTGCAAATATAAACATTACAAGGAATAGCAATAGGCATATATTAAATAAGGCTGGCAGGGACATAGCCAAGGCAAAAAGTAATGTTCGTATACCTTTTGCACCTTTAACCAAACGAAGTACACGACCTACTTTAGCTACACGAACTACACGAAGTAATGTTGGTGATACAAAATATTTTTCGATAATATCACTAAGTACAAGACCTGTAAATTAAATGTGTTTTATGTTGCAAAAAAAGGGGAGGGGGGGGGGGGGGTAGAGAGGTTGGAGATTATAGGATGTATATAATGGATTTGGTTAAATTGTGGATATTGGTTCCATTTTTAAAATGAGTTTAAATGTGTTAATATTTATATATTTGCATAATAATGTAAAGTGATTTATATAAGATGACAGAAAATTGGAAAATTGTGCATAATTTAAATAAGAAAAATTATAATATTTATTGTTTATGGAAAAAATGTTGTATTTATGTTTATAATGTATTTTATGAATTTATGTAAATTTTATATATATGTTTTATATTTTGTATTTTTATTTAAATAATAGTAATAATAATATTTGTATGAATATTACATTAAAAAAACAAACCAGAATGAAGGAGAATCCCATTTTTAAAGAAAAAGAAAAACAAAAATTTATTTTTATATATAATATTAATTATTAAAATATGCAAAACAATTATTCAAATTATATGAAATAATAAAATAATTTATATGTTTTTTTTTTATTATAATTAATTTTAGTATAATTATGTTTCAAAAAAACAAAACTAATTATAAAATTAAAATAAATTATTTTGTATAATAATTTGTACTGACCTAAGATGGATAATACGACGACTACAACATCAAATAAATTCCATGGCTCAACAAAATAATGATATCGTAATGCAAATATTTTGAGTAGACATTCTGCACTGAATATAACAACGAATATCATGTTCAGAGAGTCTAACACATTATTATAGTAATCTGGTGCATTATAACGATCGAGTGTCATTGTAAACATATTTAAGCCAATAAATAACATTATAACAATATCGAATTTTTTATCTGTTACTAATTCAAATACTATTGCTTGTGGACGCCACTGTAAAAATATTATGTAATATAATTCGAAAAAAAAAAAATGTATATCAGTATTAATTTTTTTCCATAATTTTCTTAATTTGAGTTTTGAAATTGTATACAGTACTATCAAAGATCGGCTTATATTTTTTTTTTATTAACACAAATATTTTTTTTTTGACTAATTTGTAAAAAAAAAAAACGCACATTTATTATTAATAAATATTAAAATGTAAAGATTTATACTCAAAAATTTGATATACCATTTTTAAGATTGGCTACTTAGAAAATGTCTGTTTAGAATCAATATTTGTTATCTTATTGATTCAATAGAAAAATATGTGATATTTTTTGTTTGTTTTAAATATCATTTTATTTGTTTAATGAAACTATTTACTAAAAATCTAATTCATCTAGTTTTTCTAATTATACAAATAATAATAATAATAATAATAAAAAGGAAATAAGATAATAATTTAAAATTATTTATGGCTATTATGAAAGTTTCAGTATGTTGAATTAAATTAAATTTCCATCAATTAGAAAATGGCGACAAATGCAATGAATTTAATTTTTTTGTAGTATTTATTAATTTAAATTTAAATTTTGTGGTACAACATTTATTATTTTGCATTTAAAGATAATTAAATTTGTAATTAATTTTCAAAATATTCAATACTTTTCGCATTGAAAAATTTCTTAAAAACAAAAGTGTTAAGTCGCAAACCTAATTTTAGATATAATAATTTTTAATCAGTCGTTTTCATATGAAAAAACGAAATAAATACAAAAGTATTAAGACACGAACTTTGATAATTTTTAAATTAAGTTAAATTTTTATATTGAATTATCTTTACATCTGATTTTTCTTCGTTATATCAATTAATGATATGCTCTTATCTGCTTTTTATGTTAGTAAAATTTTATTGCAAGAAAGTAATAGAAGCTTATAACAAGTAATCAATTTTACTCTGTTGAGAAATATCAGGATAATGAAATCAATTACGAATTATAATTATTAATTATTAATAATTTAAAATTAAATTTGAAATTACAGTCAGAATAGCCATAATAATAAGAAATTTAAATTCTACGAAAATTATAAAAATTATCCGAGGAAAGCGAAAAAACAAAAATCTAATATTTTGTGTATATTTTTCTTAGCTTCCGATTTCTTTATTTACTACACAAAGTGCTTTGTAGTTGAAATATAGCAACTACATAATTAAGATTAAAAAAAATAACTAAAAATTAAATAAGATAATTTCGAGTTTGATATGAAATTTTGAAAAAAATTTAATATTTTTTCATAGACATTTTTGAAGGAGCTAATCAGTTTAACAGTCTATAAATTATAAGAGTTTTTTTTGCATAAATTTAAGCTTTTTTTTTATCTTCTTGTTAAGCTAAAAGTGCTAAGTCAAAAAATTACAACATTTAATTATTATTTAATTAGTTTCTTATTTTTTTTTTATGTAAATAGCAAAGAACACACAAAAATTAACATAAAAATATATAAATACATTTAATAGCACTTTAGATTTTGGTATATATGCAAAAAAAATTATATTTTAATGCAATTATTTCAGCATTATTTTTTTTTTGTTACACGTAGATTGGCAGCAGTGTTTTTCTTTCGTATAAGCTTTTTTTTTGAAAAAAAAATTTCAAGCTTTTTATAAGTCGCGTTTGCAATTTTATCTACTATTTTATTTTCTTTATATTGTTTTCGCTTAAATATTAATATCATTTCATTTGAGAGCCCATTTTGTATTTCTGAAGAATATACTTGATTCTTTAAACAAATTAAACTTAAAATGTTGTGGGGTAATAGTGTAATTTTTTAATAAATAGAAAGGTTATATTATAGTAAGAGGAAAGTTTTATTGATAAGAAGAAACGCTTTGCAAACTATTTCACTTAATTATAGAATATATACTACAAAAAAAATTTCATGAAATTATTTACATGATTAACATAATTTTTTTTTGTCATGATCCTTGTAAATTAAATTTCATTTAAATATATACATTTATTTACTTTGGTATAGTTTAGGTATATAGGAGAAAATATAAAGCATAATAATTATTCTACTTGTTATATTTAAGCTTTTTTCGGGGTGTAAGGCTTTGAGTTTCTTACTGTTTTAGTTACACATAAATTAAATATATATAAATATTGAAACATTTAGCAGTGAAAGCTGATTTTATTTAAAGCAAATTAAATTATATATATATATGTAAAGTTAATAGGGGTAACATTAGTATATTTTTTTTTTTTAAAAGGATTGGTCAATTTAATAACTGGCGCGTAAAAAAAACATTTTAAAACACAACTAAAAGGATAAACTTATAGCAATTTAACTTTTTTACAAAAAGCAATTTAATTGTAATAACAATTTTTTGGATATTTATTTTAAAGTATAGTACTTACTTTGAATTATTAATTAATTAAATAATTTATTAAATATTATTTTTTATTGGTACAATATAATTTATATTATTTTTCAAATAAAGTACAAGATCACTAGTGGTAATTTATAATAATGTTATAACAAAAAAAATACAATTTTTATATGAGTTATTTTAAGTACTTAATAGTACAATAGTGTAGAACCACAGACAGAGAATAAATTAACAAATCAGCAGTCAAATTTCAATATAAATTATTGGAAATTTTCGATTGTCATTTGTTTTTCAAATTAGTTTTAAATAATTAATTCACTAATAAACTCAAAATTTTAAATAAAATTTCATACAGGTTTTGCACTCCAAATTCAACCTTTTGTAAATCAAATCAAATATGTATTTTGCAAATTAAATTCAACCTTTTTCAAATTCAACTTTTATAAAAAACATTCTAAAAAATAAATATATTTACTATAAGTAAATATTAAATATTATTTAGATTATAAATAATTAGATAATTTATAATCTAAGTAATAAAATAATAATCATATAATAATTATTAATAATTAATCCAAGTATAATTAGATGATTTATAATCCAAGTAAAATTAGAAGAACATATGATTATAGAAGCGTGGTTAATTTTAGACAATTTTCGGCTCCACAAAACTCAGGAAATTCGTGATCTTGTTCCGCAGACAAGACATACTCTTGTTTTTCTGCCACCATATTCACCAATGATGAACCCCATTGAAGAGGTTTTTTCTAAAGTCAAATTTGCGCTCGAAATTTATTAGCTGATTGTGTAAATTCTCGGAATTTTGTGGATTTAATTGAACAAGCTGTGGCAACTGTTACCCCTAATTCATTTATTTACTTCAAAGAAAATAAAAAATTCTAATTTCTAATTTATTTTTATAATTTGAATTTATTTGATGTTAATTGAAGGTAATATTATTTATGATCTTCATAAAACCATTTTATCGGTTTTTGCAAAAGGTTGAATTTGATTTGCAAAAGGTTGAATTTGATTTGCAAAAGGTTGAATTTGATTTGCAAAAGGTTGATTTCGGAGTGCAAAGCCTGTATTTAAATTTAATAAAATTTAGTGAATATTTAAATTTTAGATATTTATTTTTTTCTAAATAAGAGATTTATTAGGAATTTACATTAAATTTCAAATTATTGTAAACATTTATTGTAATTTTCAAGGTAAGTTTTATCTTAAATTTTTGCTTATAAATAATATAAAATTCTAGATCACTTACCTTAAAATCATCATTATTAATCTTGAATAATACTAATATATGTTTCTAATTTTTCCATGGATCTTGTACTTTACCCTTAATACAAATTTATAGTAATTTTGAACCAAATTGTATATTTTTATTTCACACAGATCTCCAGCCTCCAAAAAAATGTGGGCATCCTATTAAAATTTTGTTATTCAGGTATTGAAAATTGAAGTTGATCGATCCAATGTACAACAATTCCACATTTAAAGTAGAACGAATTTAGATTTTATGAAAAAAAAGTAGACACCGTAACAGCACAACATTGTAAAAATTATTACTAATTCATTTTAATTATTTTTAATCTAAATTGAAAAGATTTCACAATTTTATTTTTTGTATAAATTAAATATAGATTAATATTATAATGTAGACTTGTTTTGTTGTTAGAAAATGTTGTTTATGTGTGTTCTGGAAAAAATACTTAATTTAAAACTATTAAAAAATACGTTAAAAATTTCCTATTTCTTAAATTCAATTAAATCTAACTTAAATCTAAATTAAATTAAATCTTCACGATAAAAGATTTCGAAATTTTTTATTTAATTATAATGACATTTTTTTTATTGTAGATTTACTCAAATGAATATTTGGTATTTTAATTATTCAATTAATAAAATTGAAAATAAAAATGATAACAAAACTTTTAAGACACGAACCTGATTCTAAGATTCTAATTTTAATTACAATCTTTTACTGCAATAAAGAATTTCAGTTAAGTAAAAATGAAAATATTAAGGCACAAACTTGATTTTAATTTTCCATTAAAACTAGAATGTTAAGGCACAAACCTAATTTTGTAAAAAAATGTCATTTTAATTAAAATTCGAACACAATAGCCTATCTTCATTTGACAGTAGTTCATATATTTCAAGATTTGGTTTTCTTTTTCATATCCTGCGTATTTTTACGTATCCTGCTGCACTCCTTGAATATTTATTTACATCGTAGTTTTTATGTTATTAATTATTTATTGAAAAATGTGTTTATTGTCAAAGGCACCCTTTTGTTATGATAGTATATGAAAATATTAATGTGTCTTATGTATATATATGTTTCAGGAATATTTATTGTGCAAAATGTATTAAGTGTTTCTGTATAGGAGTGTACAATGTTATAGGATCATTTTTTTCTGTGTTTAATTGGAATGGTTAACAAAAAAATAATAATTAAATAATTTTGTTTTTATAAATTAATATTTGTTGATTTATAGTCACAGTATGGACGAACCAGCTCAATACACCCTGTAGTTTATATTCTTATTATAATTGTTACATGATTGCCAAATTTCAAAGTTTTGTTTTTCGCTGTTACCAATTATTTCAAATAATAAATATTTCAATAAATATTCATATTTCCTTATCATACTTTGATAAAAAGGCAATTATGTTGCAAATAATCATTTTCCGATGGATATTTTTTTTGCCATTTTTTTTTAATGTTCTTCTATAAAATGGATTTGATTAGCGAAACGATATTTTTATATGTTTCTAATTTACATCATTCACTTTTAATTAACATTAGTAACGATAATATTATGTATTTATATAATTAATCTAAATATACTAAATTCTAGTTTTATATAATTTAATTATTTATATGTTAACGAAATACTTTTTCTCTGTTCTAAATACTAAATATACTTACTAAATATTATTAATAAAAATTAACTTGAATTCCAATTTGAAGTATATGATTATTATTTATACATAAATATTAATTTAAAACTATATTTACTTAAAATCTATATAATATATTAAATTAGTAAAAAAAAAGTGTAAAGAGTTTAAGTATAATAAAATAAGTAATGGTTAATTAGAATATGTTTTATAGTTTAATTATGTTGTGCTGTGTTGTGTGTTTAAAGTATTTTTATTTTGTGTAAATTGTACTTCAATCTATATAGTAAATATTCGGAAATCTAATAAAAATATATATAGGAAACTTGCAAAATCTTTTATTCGAGTTAATTATAATTCGATTTAATAAAATATATTAGCTTCTACTTATTGTATTTCCAATTTTTTTATCAAATTTAAAATAGTTTAATGACGGAAATGATTAAATTTAAGAAGTTAAATTAAGGATAATTTCTAGAAATTAAATTTGTATAAATTTAAAATGATAAATTGGTTAATTTATATATTAATCAACTAATTATTTCCGTCACTTAATTAAATATTTAACATATTATAATAGTAATTAATTTTTTTAATTTAAATAATTTTTTTGATAATTTTTAATTATCTTTTGTCCTTATTATCAAAGACAATATTAGTATTAGTTATTAGTAATATATACATTGTCTTTGGTATAATTAAAATGAAATAAAATATAGTAAATTGAAAATTTTATAATTAATTAAATTGATTTTCTCAAAAAATCGTAAAATTTGAATGTACTTTTCACTAATTTTAAATTTAAAAAAATTATAATTTATATTTTATTTCAATTGAAATTGTCATCGTGATACTTCCATAAAGGAAAGACTATCTATATATTTAACTATTTAATTACTGAATATATATATAATCAAAAAATAGAAGGACTTTTACAAACATAATAATTGTCTACGTAATCACTAGAATTTATAATAAAAAGAAATTAAATAAAATAAATTATTATTTCTTTAATTAAAAAAAAACCAATTAAATTTTACCTACCATAAATGTAATAATTACCTTTTACAAATCTATAAAATTATGATTTAATCAAATCTAATAGTAAATAGAATGGATATATTTTCTTTTATTATGGAGGCTGGAAACTGAAAATCAAAATTTTACAATAAAATTAAAAAAAAAAATGGTGTTTAAATTAATGAAATTTTGTGAAAATTTTTCTTAATTTCTTTGTTGGTATGAATAAATTAGATAATTACTTTACTTATACATATGCCAAAAAAAAATTATAGAAACATTCAAAAATTAGTTGTTTCAAAATTGCAGTAACTAATATTTTGGTTCATAAATAATATTATTGAATAAATTAAGTAGTAATAAAAGCTTATAAAGTTCAATAAAAGATTTATATAAAGTAGCAAAATTTCGTTATTATACCAAAATATTTAGTTATTATAACAAGAAGCGTGAAATAGTGAATTTAGTTTTAAATGTGTTCGAATAGTTAAATTAAAAATTGTTTTTAAGTGCAATTTTTGAATTAAACAAAAAATATTTATAAATCTACAAATTTTTTTGTAAAATTTAATTTTAATCTACTTAGCTTGTAACATGCAATTTATTAATATTTAATGTGCAATATTTATAAATTAAATATTTCTATTTCTAAGTTAATCTACGAAGAAAATTGACAGACTTATTTTTTTTTCTATAAAATCACATAACAATTTAAGTAATTACACCCCAGAGAAGAAAAACATGCATTGGAAACTATTGTATAGAAATTATTTATGAGTATTTAAAGATTTTTCATAGAATAGAAATTAGTTTTTATTTACTAACTTCTAATTTATTGGTTATGTTAAAGGATCATGCCAAAATAATTGTATGTATATTTTTATGTATATATTTATATAAAATAATTAATTATTATGTCAACAAAATGGGTTTTTTTTTAATGACAATTAATATTAATAATAATGATATAGATTTGAAAATAATATAAGTTAAAAAAGGTTTGAAAATGAAGAGGAAAAAAATATGTAAATAAAAAAAATTAAATATTTGGATTTGTTTTCATAAGAAAAACTACTTGATATTGTAATGTGATCGGTTTGCAAAGACGTTTTTGTCCATTTTGATTGTATATAATTGAAAATGGACAAAAAATTTAAATTTAATGGTCGTCAAATATTTTGCAAAACTTTGTTTATTTTTTTGTTTCTATTTATTTATAAACATTTATATTATATTATAAAGATAAAGGCCAATGCATCATAAATATTATTTTTGTCTCTGTATGCTTAATTTGGTAACAAGCATAAAAGCCAAAAATTTCATAAATAATACTTTTTTGTTTTATGATCCTTTTTGTTTTTGCTAATATAGTTTTGGTTTTTCTCAGAATAATAAAGGTAATATTTTAGAGACTCGATGGTGTATTTAAATAAGGAAACCCCAAATTATAAAGGATAATGAATTGTAATTAGTATTATTGAATTATATAAAGATACTTTGGTTATTTGATTTATAGTTAATTAAAATATATTAAGTTAATTTGTTCAGATGAAAATTTTTAGAAGTCTGTAAAAGAAATTTAAAATCATATTTTACATAATTCATTTTAAAGTAATTGCGGTTGCGAGAATTGGAGAATTGATTAATTTAAATTCAAATTTCTTGATGAATTTATATTTTTGGCAATTTAAATTTGAATTATTACAAACTGACCGGAAAGGATGAAAGTAATAAATTATAGATTAAACTATCTAACATACCAAAATTATTCAGAATTTAAAAACATTCTGAAAATTAAATAATTTACCTCTAATATTTTGGTAATTTGAATTGAAATCTGTTAGAAAATTTAATTTTTTACCAAATAACTTTATAAAACCAATCAAAAAAATTATCTTAATTAATAATTAACTAAAATCTGTCAAATAACAAAGCGAAAATATAGATATGGTAAATTTAAAGAATCAAGAATTTGAAAAAGGATTAAAATTTATTAATCGAAGGTTCGTAGATAATTATTTTTCGAAAAAAAACTTATTATATTTTATTAATATTTAAATTATTTTGTTTAACGATATTGTAATCAACACTTAAATATTATATAATTAACACACATTTAAAAATTAGCTATTTTTATAAAAGTGTAAAGCATTTTTTTGTTTAAATCTTTATACAAAAATTACTTTAAACTTAAATTAATTTTAAGCATTTTTTGTTTGTTTTGTATAAATTAATTAATTAAATTTTGAAGCAAATAAACTTGTTAATAATTTTTTGTTTAAATTAAAGCAATTTTTAAATTAATGATTTGAGAAGCATTTAAATAATTTATTTGAAAGCATTTTTTTATTAAATTTTTTTTTTTTAAATAAATTTCGCAATGGAATATTAATTGTAAAGAAACGTGTCTATTCCTAGACAATTACTTTTAGGTTGTTGTCTTTGAAACTAGAAACGTATACAAAAACCTTTCGGTTGTTGTCTTTAATAGAAATATATTAAAAAATATATTAAAATAGTGTGTTTTTAGCACTGTAACAAAATAGTGATTATCTTATGTAGTTTGAAAAAGCAAATTAAGCCTGTTTTTTTCAACAACAACCTAATTTATAAAAAGTTATTTAATTTTTCTCTTTGAAGCAATTTGTTGAAAGCGTTGAACAATTTAATGTTTTACAATATTAATTTTTTCTATTTTTTTATGTAAAAAACATTATTTATATTTTAAGTTTTTTTACGAAATTAATAAAAAAGAAAACAAATAAAAGAAAATAAAATAATTTTTCATATAAAAAAATTGCAATTTGAAGCAGTTTTCTTTTTCTTTTATATATATAAAAAAAAATTAAGTTTTCAAATTGTTTTTGGGAAAACTTTAAAAAAAATAATGAAATGTACAACATCAAAGCGCTTATACCGATGTCATATATTTTTTATTAATTTAAAAAAGCATAAAAACAACAGTTAATAATTAAACATCGGTAAAGCATATTAAATAGTAAAATTTAGACTCTCAAAGGAAAAGGAGGTTTAGAATTTTTTTTTCGACCTTTTATATTATTCTCCTCCAATTAAACAAAGAGAGTATTTTTTTTTGTTTGTACAAAGTCTTAAAG
Source organism: Empis stercorea (assembly GCA_949752835.1). NCBI lineage: Eukaryota > Metazoa > Arthropoda > Insecta > Diptera > Empididae > Empis > Empis stercorea. The sequence goes on from OX457087.1 coordinate 11,418,092, forward strand.
ATCAAAAAACTTTAATTACAACAAAACTTAAAGTATGTTGTATTTGGTTTTAAAATCTAAGCTTTTTTTTTTTTAAAAAAAAGCGAAAAATATTAAAAGTTATTAAATATTTTTTTTTTAAAGAAAACATCGACTTAAAAAAAAAACAAACACTTAAAAAAGTTGTTTATAAATTAATTATTATTTATTATTATTTTTTACCCTAGGTCTAGGTGTAGCTTTTAATGGTTTCTTGGAGCCCATCTTTTTCATAGCATTGTAGTACTTTTTCTGATCGTCAGTCATAAACATTTCCAATGATCCGCCGGCCTTTTTCTTTTGCTCATTAAAATTATCGATGATGACACCAATGAATAGATTTAATGTGAAAAATGATCCAAATATAATGAAGAATACAAAATATAAATACATGTAGATATTTGTTTCGCGTATCGGTTGTTTGTCCACCTGCTTTTGATATGTTTTCCCATACATATTCATATCATTATTTAATTGAAATTTTATTATTTTTTTTTTCAATTTATATAAGATATTTTTTATCGTTTTTTTTTTTTTGTATTTTTTTGTGTTATATTTTAAAACGATAAAAATTATGTGTTTTTTTGATGCAAATTGTTTTTTTTTTTTATGATGCAAATTGTATAAAAAATGATGATTTGTTGTGTTTAAGAGGTGTTTTTGATATTTGTTTTTTTTTTTAGATAGTTTTTTTATTGATGCAATGTAACATAAAACATAAAAGAAGAGAGAACAAGGTCAAACAAAAATTTTATATGTTTTTTTTTTTTTAAAAAAATTAGTAAAATTAAATTTATGTTTTATATATTATAGAGAATATTTTAAAATTTAGTATAAATATTATATAAAAATTAAAAATTAAAAAAAATATTGAAAAAAGGATGTGCAGTGAATATTTTATTAAATTTAAAAATTATTATTTTTTTCAATAATTTTTTTTTTTTAAGTTTATTTTTGTATGTGAATTTTGTATATTTTTTTTTTTTTTCAGTATATTTTGAATTAAAAATGGAGAAAAAAACATAAAATTTTGTTTTACAAAAATAATAAGAGAAAAAAAAAAGAGGGGAAAATTTATTTCATTAGTAATTATATTAAAAATTATTTTTTTTTTTAAATTAAAAATTAAAAATTAAATTATAAAATTAAAATAATATATTTTTTTTTTTATATATATTTATAATTATTTATATATTATATAAGATTTAAATTAATGATCCTTACGTCTCGTGAATCGATTGCATCATTCATGATTTGTATCCAACCTTTAAATGTTGCAACTTGAAACAAACATAGATAGGCATTGCCAACATGATCAAAATTCATAGCGGAATTTAACCATGTAAAATTTTCACTTTCACATACATTTTTATTTGGTATTATTTCATAATTCATAGCCTCAATACTACTATTATCGACACACTACATTAATTTTTAATAAAAATATAAAAAAAATTTGAAAATTTTTTGTTGATTTTGATAATAAAAAAATTATAAAGAAATTTTCCATAATTTTTTTAAATGCAAAATAAATAATTTAGAAATTAAAAAAGCTTCAAAATATTGAAAAAAAAAAAAAAATAATTTTGTTGGACTTTTAAGAAAATTTAATGAAATTAATGAAGAAATTATATATTTATTGAGCCATCTATAAGATAAAAGTTTACGATAAAATGCCATCTCTAAGTCAAAAATTTATCATAATAAATTTTGAAATCCAACAGAATTATTTTTTTAAAAAATAAATTAAGATAAAATTAAACATTCCATAATGCAGAATAAAATTAATAAATAATAATTTATTTAAATAATTTTTAAAATAATATTATATTTACCTTAAAATATTTTCCAGCAAAAAGCTGTACACCCATAATGGCAAATATTAGCCAAAATATTAGACACACTAATAGCACATTGAAGATGGACGGTATAGCTTGAACCAGCGCATTTACGACAACCTAAATTCGTTGTTTATACAAAGATTTGATAAATTCAACGATGATGTGTGGGGTGGTTTTTTTTTGTGTGGAAATAGGGACAAAATTTTTATTTTTATTAGATTTTAAATAATTTTTTATATATATTTTTGTTGTTTGTAAAATGGTCAATGGGAGAAAATGATGAGAAAATTTTTTTTTAATTTTATTTAAAAAAAAAAAAAAAAATATTATTGAGAAGCAAAATAAAACATTTAATTATCATTCACAACATAAATCTTAATAAATTTAGCATTAAACCTACATATGTGCGATTTAAAATGAAAATATTGTTAAACCTCATTTTGTCACTTTTACTTACCAGTGGGTGGGGGAGTTTTTTTTTTGTTTTATTTTGAAGAAAATTATAAGAAAAACGAAGAAAATTTACGAGTGGAAAAGAAGTAGACATTTTTGTAGAGTAGAGCTTTTTCGAAGGGTACGTAATTGTCTTAACAACCAAGGAATTATATATTTACCTTATTTTTTTATTATTATTATTTAGAGATAAATTATATTATGAAAATATTAAAAAAATGATTTTTGGATTACAAAAAATGTTTATAAAAAATATAATTTAAATTTTAATAATAAATATATTAAATAATGGTCTCTATACTACACACTGGAAAAATATATTTTATACATATTTTATTATGAAATTTTTTCCAGTGCAAAAACTATCGATATTATGATCAATTAAAAAAATAAGTTAAAATTTTATTAATACTTGTTAGGAGGGGACGTTGATTTTAATATACAATCTATAAAATGATTACTTCTTAATATCAAAATTGGTTAAAACTTTTCGATAAATTTCGAAAATAATTTTAGACATTATTATGATTTTGTATTTTACCAATAAAATTCAAATCCTTGTGAATTATATTAGTTGAAAATTTTAAAAATATATGATAATCTAATTAAATTAATGACTCACTAATAAATTAATGATTAATTAAAAAATTAAATGTGAGTATTTAATGATAATTGAGATTTAAATTATTCAGTACTGAAGCAATTGCTGCTATAAATTTCATTTTAAAAAAAATTGAAAAAAAAAACTAATTTTTCAGAATTTCAGATTTCTATTAAACATTATTAAAGTTACTAAAATTATTATTAACAAATTAATTTTTTCATTAATATTCTAATCAACGTTTTACAAGTTCAATTTAATTTTAACTTATTTTAAATTGATAAAATGTTTCATTTTGTTTCAATTATAAATATAAAGTGATAAATATTATTTTTGAATGAAAAATTTTTATATTAAATAGAAGAAAATTAAAATTTTGCTCATACTATTCTATTAAATATAAATTTTTAATTAATTATGAAAAATTAAATGACTTCTCTAACTATTCTGGTGATTATTTATTTGTATAATATATTTATTTTAATTTAAATGCATTATAATTCAAAAAAAATATTATATGCAAAATTGAATCATTCCAATAAATTTAAAATGAAAATTATATTTCTGTAATAAGAATTTTATTTTAATTAATTATTGTGTGATAATGAGATATAATAATACTTTTTTTTTTGTATTTATATACTTTTTTAAACTACAAACATTTTCAAAATAAATAATTTAATTTAAAAAAAAATATTGTCTATTTCTTTTGCTTCTCAATGAACTACAAAAAATTAAAAAGTTTAAGTATTTCTAGGATTTAAAAGTTTAATATGCTAGCAATCTAAATACTATGTACAAAAAAAAAATCAAAGCATATACTTATTTAACAATTGTGTTTAAAGCATACATCAAGGATTCGTGTTACAAATCAAGCAGAAATATTTTAGTGCAATTTTTTTTTTTACTAACATTAATAGTCATGCAAAAAAAAGAAACATTAACAAAAAAAATATTAAAGTGCTTAGTTGATTTTATGGTTTTGATAAAGAAAATTTATATAACTATAATAAACGAATTTTTTTATATATATTTTATCATAAATGAAAGATTATTAAGTTATTTGTAAAAAAAATTTCTAATCTACTATCATTTTTTTTTTGTTGTTGCTAAAATTATTTTATGAATTTTGTATATCGAGAAAATAATATGGAAATTTGTTGAAAAATGATGACGAAATATTTTTTTTTTTGTAGATAAATGAAAATTGTATTTATTAAAATTAAAAAAAAAATATTATAAAATACGAAAATTTTGATATTTTGAAGAAAAATATCGATTAAAAGTTTTTTAATTTTGCTTAAAAAAATTTTTTTTTCAGTTGCAAGAAGAGTTAAACATGCAAAAGTTATTTAAGTAATTTACTTATTTTTCGAAAAAAAAAAATGTGAAAAATATATATTTCATTTTACTTTGTGATTATTTATTGTTGAAATTGATAATTCTTTACAGGATTAATTTTTATAATTTGAAAAAAAAAAATTTTTGCTTACATTTTTTGTTGTTTTATTGATATTTTAGTTGTAAAGCTTTAGATTAATTTGTTAGAAAGTTTGATTATTTATTAATTTGACTTACTTCAAATCCATCTACTTTCAAAGTTGATTTTTCCTGTTTTTTTTTTTGTTTGATTGATTTTTAAATAATCAAATTTCACTTACATTTTTTGAATGAAATTATCAAACTGTGGTCACATTATTTCTAAATTATTATACCTATATATATAAATGAATTGCCTAACATAAAATGAAAATATTTTTTGTCTGTAAATTGATTTTTAAGAAAGAAAATTATTGAAATTATATTAATTTTCTTATCTTAAAAAAAATTTTTCTCTAATAAAAAAACACTCCGAACGCACACAATTTTTTTAAATGAAATTTATTTTCAATTGTGACATATAGCACCTTTATCAACTAAGTACTTCAAAAATCACACCTATAGTATATTTTTTATTTTATTTAAAAAATTAAAAACGTTGTTCAAGCTCTTCAATTTTTTTTTCATTTTGATTTTGTTGAAAAAAAAGAAAATGTAGTGAGTTTTTTTTTTAAATTTAGAGTGAAATCCATGCACTTTCTGTGTGTGAGGAAAATTAATTAATTTTTGGTATTGCAATTTTTTTTAAATTAGAAATTTACACATTAATATATGAACTAAAGTAAAATAGTAAATTCTGAAAAATAATTTTAAAGATTTAGTTGTAATAGATAATAATACATAATACAATATTAAATTTTAATTTGTGACTTAACACGAGGTAAATAAAAGGTATGATGATAATGCTATCAAAGTTTAAAATATTTTGGTATAGTAGGGATAGTGATCCAACATCCAACCTCAAGTTAAATTACAAAAACAAATCGCCATCTCTATGTCGTTAGTAGAACAACATCCGCCATCTATTAATCAAACTGAAACACTTATGATCGTTTCCTTATGTATTTTAGATCGTGTTAAGTCACATTTTCAAAAGAGAAAAATTCCATTCAAATCACTTACAATTTTTTTGAAATTATAAATTAAAAACAAAATTTCTGAATTTTATATTTTTCTGTAAACTATTTTGATAATTTTGTTTCAAAATTAATGTCAAATTTTTTTTAAGTGCATGTAATGGCATTGGTGTATTAATGGGTTGTATTTGTGATTTAATGTATATTATGATATTTTAATTGTAAAGCTTTAGATTGAATATAGTTAATATAAAATTGAGTTTTTAAGCATTTTAGTTTTGTTGAAAATATTAATTGAGTTATTTCGATTAACATTACGAATAATTGTCGAATAGTGAATCCATTTATTTGTGTATTACATCAAATACATATATAAATTTTTAGATTTACAAGTACATTTTTCAATTGTGATAAAATTTACTTATTTAACATTTACTATGCATATCTGATCAAAATAAATTATGCATAAAATGTTTACCATGTGAAAATTTGAAATTATTTTTCAAATATTATTATTAAAACCGTGCTACCGTCAGTTAGTAAATGTCCCACCCCCAAAATCAATAAATGTATAGGCAATTTATTTGTAGGCAATCCGATCTAATATTTTCAACAAATTTAAATTTTATACTTTTGGCTATGCAAAATTTCTATCTAAATTTCTAATTTCTCTTTTTGTGTGCCTATTTTTTTTTGATTTTCCTAATTATATTTCAGAAATTATTTAAAAAAAAAAAGGATTCTAAAAATTTAACAAAAAAATTCATTCTCAAAAGGAAATAAATATAGTAATTAGAAAGAAATATAATTTCTCTTTTCCAATTTAAACTAAGTTATATAGAAATAAAAGTTGCAATTAAATTTTTTAATAAAACTTTCTACTTGGAAAAATAAAATTGTAAAATATTTTCTATAAACTATTTTGTAAAACTGAAAATGCAAGTCAAAAAAACGCAAAATGCATTGGATATAAGTTAAAATATTATAATTTAATTTAATTTTGGATTAAGGATAGTTTTTAATCTACCCTTTTTTTTTTTTGAAAATCAAATTCTCTAAAACTAAAATAGGGTTTAATTATAATTTTATTTTATTATTTAAATAAAATTAAAAAAAAAAAAGATGGTGGAATTTATGAAAAATATGGTTAAATTTTGTTTTTTTGTAAAACGATTCTTTTTTTTTCTATATTTATAATGTTGTGGTTTAATGGTACGTACCCTCATGCCCTGCATACGGGACATGGCACGCAGAGGTCTCAGTGCTCTTAATGTTCGCATAGTTTTGAAGGCTTGAATACCACCGGCTCCAACAAGTGAAGCAACAAAGTTGATAAGCGATACCTGAACGTATTTTTTTACGATTTTTATTTTTTTTTAATTTAAATTTTTCATTTTTTTAACATATTTTTTTTTTTTGAAAAAAATTAATTTAATTAATTTTTTTTTATTTTTAATGTTTTTATTTTTAGTATGTGAGGAGGGAAAGAAAAAGAAAGAAAATATTGTAAATTTTTATATTATATTTTGTTTTGGTATATAAATTTAAAATATTTTGTAAATTATTTTGGTTAAATTTAAATATTTATCAAAAAATTAAAAAATGATGAAAATGAATTTTAATATTGAAAAAACGAAAAAAAAAAAAACGAAATAAAAATAATAATAATTATATTTAAGTGAAATTAAATTTTATGTTTATGTAGTTTATTTATAATTGATCGCGATTTTTTCCTCAGTACTCTTCTATCTGAACAGAATTGTAATTAGATTAACCGATCTAATATATCATATCTAAAAATTGGTTTACCATCAGATGACCCTATCCGAATTAATTATTGTCTCCCCTACAAATGCTTAATAATCTACTCTTACTACTCCTAAATCCTTCCTATTAATATTTAATAACAATATTCATTTTATTACTCGTCCTATTATTATTATTATTATTTTCTGCATTTTAATCAACCAATGCCAAACTCTATTTTATTATTGCCATCTATTGGCGAATGCGAATGATTAATTTACATTATAATATCGCCCCAAAATATGCAATTAATAAATACCCAAATATTTATGCAACAATTAATAATTATTATGTATATTAATTTATAATTTCATATTTAATAGGTTTAGGTACATATAAAATTAATTAAAACAATAAATAGTGTAAAATTGTTTTTTTGAAATTAAATTTTGTTTAAAGCAAAAAAAAAATAAATCAAAATTAAAAAAACAAATTTCTTATATTTCCAGCACAATTAATCTTATACTTATATAGTACTTATAAAGCACATTTTTATAAAGCACAAATAATTTAATTTTTTTTACTTTTGTACAAATTTTTTTACATCTGGAAAATACTTATTAAAGCTATATTTAAAGCTTTTTCAAAATTAAAATAAGAAAAATATTGTTTAAAAGTATATAGATCACCGCAATTATTCGCAAGACTTATGGCCGATTCTATAGTCGTATACTAATTAATTTATGAACTATGTAAGTATTTATAGAATTAACAATGGAGATTAAGGAGTAATGGAACCCTTAACCAACTCGTAGCATATCTAAAACAGAGTAATTAAAGAAAATTATATTCCTAAGAATAGGAATGGTACAAAGAAACTGCTTTAGTAGAACAAGAACAGATTTGACCTTCAGAAACAAGTACATAATTATTACATACATAGACACATATACACTAGATTAATTTTATAAAAAGTCTTGTTTCTTTGAATTTGACACAATTTAATTAATTGAATTTTAATAAACAAAAATTTTGAATTTTAATTAGTTATATTCACGAATTAATGATAATTTTCATAATAAAATTGATTTTCGGAAATATTTTAAATAAAATATTTCCATTTTAATCAATTACTTTAGTTGGTTTGAAAGAAAATAAAATAAATTTCTTACTCGACTGTCGAAATATTGACTCCTAAATTATCGACTATATAGTTTCGGCCATTTAAATAAATTGAATATAAAAAAAAAATTATTGTGTTAAACTCTGTTTGTAAAAAATGATAAATTTATAATTTTAAATTTTAATAAAAATTTACATATTTATAAAGGCAAAATATATAGACAGTTTTTTATATTTTTTATAATTTATCTCAAAAATTAACTAAAATTTTGAGAAGAAAATATGGCCACAATGGAAAAGATATTAAACACAAATTCTAAATTAATAATTTAAAAAGTAATTATATGTAGTAAAATAAGTTTTATAGTATACATTGTTAAAAGTTGGATTTCATTTTTATTATACTTTTCTGAAAAACACATAAATTTTGCTTTAAAGATTTTTGCATAACAATAAATAGAAAATTTTATATATATATATTTTTGCTATACAACACATTTATATGTATATAATTAAGATTATAGAAATGAATGCTAGCTGCCATAATATATATATATATAATATACCACAGAAGGACATTTAAAATACATAATACAAAATATATAGAGAAAAATCCTAATTTTTCTTAGTTTTTTTTTTTTTTTGTTTGTTTTGTAATTTGCCACCAACAAAAACGATTAAGAAAAAAATTATTATTCAATTTTACTTACTCTCATACCCTCCCATCTAGAAACAGCCCTAAGGGGCCTTAATGCACGTAATGTTCTCATTGAACGCATCCCTTGACTGTCACCAAATCCCAGCATTATACCGCCCAAATTAATTAAAGATAGCTAAATTTACGATTACGATTACGATTTTTATAGTTTTTAATGTAATTTTTAAATTTTTTTTTTTGTTAAAATGATTATAAATAACTAAAAAAATATTAATTAAAATTAAAATTATATTATTTCAAAAAGAAAAAAAATATGTTTAATGTATAATTTGTATCCCTTTTGAACAGAAAACCTAAATTAAAGTTTCAAAAAAAAAATGAATAATTTTACGAAAAACAAAATAATTGAAGAAACTTATAAAAATTCTTCTTTAATTTAACAATTTACCTCTTCAAAAAATTGTTTTTTAAACCACTTTATTCGAACTTACCATTACAATAACGAAATCAAGCCAACACCATGCATTTGTAAAATAAACTCTAAAACCCAATGCCAAAAATTTAATTAACATTTCTAGGAAAAATATCACTGTGAATATTCTGTCCATATAATAAAGAATATCTTGTAGTATTGGTCGTGAGGGTAGATGAACATCTTCTAGGGCCTATAAAATTTAAATTAAATTTAAATAAAAAATTTTTAAATTTTCCTAAATTTAATTAATTTTACCAAAGCTAAACTACTAAGTAAAATCAATGTTATTACAGCTGTTTCAAAATATTTATTTTCAATTAATTGAAATGTTTTCAGTCGTAAATTTCCCCATCCTTGCCAAAATGGTGCATCATCATCACCAGCCAAAAATGGAAATTTTTGATAATATGAATCTGGACAACAATCAGCTGGATATTCATCTAATACAACTTCACCATCTTGTGCATGTATTATAATATCACCATCTAAACCACCCTCTTCACCTTCAGCTTCTTCATCTAATTCTTCATCTAAACCTAAATCCTCTTTGCTAACATCACGTTTTTCTTCACCATCAATTGTTTCGGCACTACCTTTATGACTTTCATCTTTAAATGGTCGATTTTTATGGCTACCATATGAATTAATGCTGGCAGTGTCATCATCTTGTAATGATAAACCTCTATGATTTAATTCATGTTCAAGTCTATTATCTTGGTGGTTAATTGAATTACCCATAAGCTAAAATTAAATGAAAATTAAAATAAAATTTTCAAATTATATTTTTAATAAAAATTTTCCATACCGTTGCATTATTTAATAATTTTCCCTTTTTCGATTTATTATTTTTTAGATCACCATGTATCGTAAATTCCATACCATCACCAATAGCAACTTCAACTTGATTTTGATCTTTAGCACCTTTTTTAAGGAGTCCATCGGCCAGGATATCATCGGGTCCTAACTCGAACTCATTATCACCATGTTCTGCAGATATACAACGACAAACCCCCTTGCCTATCGTGTCCGTTTCGTATCGTTTTTTTTTTAATTTTATGATTTAGATTTTTTAAATGTTCAAAAAATGATTTTGTCCAAATTCAATTTTGGATTTTTGTTTTTCGAAATTATTTGATTGATGATTTTAAATTATGGATGAGAAGATTATATTATTTTTAAATTAATTTCAACGAAACGGAGTGATGAGCGTACATGAAAAAGGGGGCCAAATTCATGTCAAGAGCATTTTTTAAAAATATATTTTTTTTTTTTTTTTTTATAAAAATAATAAAATTTTTAAATCAAATTATTCAAATTTTATAGCCAATTAACATTAGAACAACATAAAATTAACATTTATAAACATTTAATAGCAGACCATCAGACAGAAACGAAAATTAAATTAAGAAAATGCATTAAAAGAAATTTTGAACAAATTTGTCTTTTTTTTAACAAAAAATTTAAATTAAGGAAAAATTATAAAAATTACAACAAATATTTAACATCCTCTTGTTTTTTTTTTTTTTTGTATGGAACAGACATTTAATTACAACATAGAAAAGTTTATTAATATTTTGAAAATATTTTTGTTTTTGCCAAAAAAGAAATTTAATTTTTTTCAATTTTCCTTGAATTTTGATATTTTTTTTTTAAATTTAATTTTGAAAAATCAGATAATTAAATTTTTTTTAATAATAATTTTAATTAATTATTTAATCAGCTTTTTAAAGTTTGCTCTTCTCTTTTTTGTCGTTGCACAATTTGCAATATTTTATATATATATTTTTTTTATATCAATTTTTCTCAAATTCTTAAATTTGAAAAAAATTGTTATAAATTTCTTACAAACTAGAAAATGAAAAGAGTTGATTTTTTGTGAATATTTAATTATTAACAAACATTAATAATTCATTTACTTAATTTTTATACCAATAGTTGAATCTTCATTTCTGTTCAAATTAAATTTTGAGAAGTAAAAAAAAATCTAGCAAAAATTTTAATAGTTTTATTAAATAATTTAATTAATTAATAAAAAAAATATATTAATTAATTTATTAATTAAAATCAACTCTTTTCATAATTATATAATAATAAATATATATAAAAAAAAACTATAAACAAATAACAAAATTGAACATTAAAAAAATTACTATTTATAAAAATTAATGAAAAATTATAAATTTCACAAAATAAAATATATACTCATTTCTACCATTTACACAAAATAATTAAGGAAATTATAATATTAAAGAAAAAAAAACTAAAAAAAAATAAATTTACAACATTTAAAAACTAGGAAGGGTCAAATCCACTGTTTTACTTTCATATTATATAAATACGTTTAATTATTATTATTAATTATGATTTTTTTTTATAAACAAATTTTTGTTTTAATTTCAATCTTTTTGAAATAAATTAATTTTGTGAAAAACACTAATTTGTAACTCATTTTACTTTAAAATAGTAATATTTACATTACATATATTTCTAAATGCAAATTATATTATAAATAAATTAAATTGTAAAGTAAAAAAAAAATTAAAATTTAATTAATTTGGTTTTGGATTTGATAACTAATTTTTTTTATTAATTTTGTCAATATATTTCAATATTAAATTGTCAAGTTTAAAATATATAGTCTATAAGTAAAATGGTATTAATAAGCATTAATTGTAGATATACGAATTATACTTCTGAAATTGCTTTAAAAATTATGAGAACTTGAAAAAAAAACGCCAAATAAATTAATAAAATTATGTAATAACAGACTGTAAGACTGCATTTAAACAGACTACAGTTTAACAGACTTGATTTTTAAAATATTGTATAGTTAAATTAAAAAATATTTTAGTATTTCTTTCGGTTATATTTATTTGTGATTCACTTTTTATACCGAATTGAAATTGAAAATAGTTTATATTAAAGGATCAATAAACCATCCTATATTTCGTCATCTTATCATCCGAAAATTTCGAGACGTTTATGATTTTTTAATTATCTTTAATTATAACAAAAAATTACAATTAGGAATTTAAATCCTTATTTAAAAATTATTAGTTTTCAAATCCAAATTCAACATTAAAACTTTTTCACTAAACAGAACATTATAACAAGCTAACCTATACCTCTGATATATAAAAAAAATTCTTTTTGACAACGTTAACAAAAAATATAATAATTTTTAATTTTTTATTAACAAAACTAAAACAAATTTTTGAGAAAAAATTATAAAATTTAAGAAAATTTAAATAATTAATTTAATAAAGACTTTTCTTTATGAGAAATTAGAGACCATATTTTGATTAAAATATTGGATATATTCCCTATTATTTAATATCAGATATAAATTTGAATTATAAATGATTGTCAAACTAATTGAAATATTGAATCTGACTAATAAATTTATAACTGATAAATTCGTAATCTTTAATTTAATAAATTCTTTTACCCTTTAATTTGTCTCATAGCATAATCTAAATAATATTTTTGATATCATAACAAAAATCTTTTTTCAAAAAAAAATTTCTATACTTAAATTTTCTTAAAATTAACCAAAAAAATTATGAATTTTTAAAAATTTTACTATTTCAATTTTTCCAAAATAATAATTACAAATAAATAAAATTAAAAAAAAAAAAACATGGAAATTTACAATTTTAAACGTTCCAAAACTTTTTTCCATAACACGATAAAATTATAATAATTAGTAATTTTTCTAATTTATAAATTACAATAATTACTATATTTATTATACAGAGGTATATATATGTATATTTTGTAATTTAAATCTAAATATTATATATATGTAAATAAAATAATATGAAAACAAATTCTGTTGCTTGTTTAATTTTATAATTTTTTTTGTTTATATAAATTTTTTTTTAAAGAAAAACAAGTGGATAAAAACCTTCACTCCATATCCAACTGATGTGATTGGTCCTCTCACCTGGTGGTTGATCACTAATTTGATTTGTTAATTTATTACGTATTGATTTAAAGAAACCAGCTATTAAACTTTTAATCCATTTTTTAAAACGTGATATTCTATTAAAGGCTTCGGCAATTTTATTTGTCTCATTGTCAGCAGCTGGTGCTGCTAAACTTGATGAACCAAAATTTGACAAAAGCAAGGCTAAGAAAAGATTAAGTACCTACAAAAAAAAAATATATATATATATATATTAATTTAATTTTTCACCATATGAATTTCTATAACTAATTAAATTAAATTTATCATATGGATTTTAGAGTATACTTACGACTAAATTTCCAATTACTACTGTTGCTAGGAAGAATGGTATACATGAGAAATCACCAACTAACATACAATCCCACATTGATTCAATCCATTCACCGCATAAGACACGAAATACAATCATAAATGAATGCATAAAATCGGTAAAATTCCATCGTGGTAAATCATGATCGGAAAATCTATCTTTATGATCTGTTTTGTTTTTTTTTTTGGCAGGAAAATTTATACAAAAAATAATATTTAAATTTAAGAATTTTGCTGAATGAATTTTATATAGAAATATTTTTAATTTTTTTGTTGTTATTGCGCTTATAAATTGTTTTTAAGAAAAGCACAAAACTAAATATAGTTTTTTTTTAAAGTTACTAAGAAAAAAGGACATGCAATTAAATTTGTGTCATGCAATCTATTTTGTGGTTGCATGCAAATTACAAAATAATAAATCAATTTTATTGATTTAGAAAAAGTCAAGAAAAAATACAATTATTGTCGCAGAAATTATTTTAGTTGCCTACTAAAAGATAGTAAAAATATTTAGGAAAAATGAATGTAAAGGTAAAATGTTTGTTTTGTTTATTATTTGGAATAAATGAATTTATTTTAGACGTAAAATCATAAAATAAAATAGTTTTTTTTCTTCGAATTCTTCCTTTTAGATAAAACAATCTACTAATAAATTAAATAATTTATTTTAAACATTATTATATTAATTAAATTCAATCTTAATAGAGGATTTACCTAAACAATAATATTACTATAATTATTACTATGAACGCATGAAACATAATTTAAGAATAATTTTAAGGATTTCAAAATCAAATATAGAAATTAGTACAAAATTAGGAGTTGTCAGAATCGTAATATAAGATGATATATCTGACAGGCAGCACTAACTCTGACAGGAAGTACTAAATAACTTAAACTACCGAGCTAGAAATCTTATTTTTTATTAAATAATTTAAGTAAATGGACACACTATTTTTTAATAAAATTTATTGACATATAAATTAGAAAAACTTATAATGAAGAAATTGAAATGAATAATATTACTGATTAAAATTACTAGGAAAAAAATTGTAGACTATTATATGGTAGTCTACTTATATTTTTCTGTAATTTAGCTATCATTTTGTATGGTTAGCTCTAGCTTCTAAGTAGATAGTTTTTCTTACTAGCAAAAAGAGTTTGAACTGAAAGATTATATTGAAATTTTCATAAAAAAATAAATTTTATATACGATCTAACACTTCTTAAAACACTTATGTAAGAAAATTACACATATACAAAATATATCAACAATATTATTACACAAAATTAATATTAAAAAATTACCAATTTTTACTATATCAAAATGAAAAATTGTAAATAAAAAAAAATTGTAAAATTTAAATAATTAAAATTTCCAATTTTATAATTTTAACTTGAATGATAAGAAAAAATTTAAATTTTTACGAAAATTATTTAATTAAATTTTGAAAAAAAACATAATTTAATTTTGTTTTTAGAAAATCATTTAAATTAAAGGATAAATTATTTTAAAAAATTTTAATAATGGAAAAAATATCTATAAATTACAAATTACTCTTTGGACAACACCAACACATAAAAAAAAAACAACTATATATAAAATATAATTAATTTTCTTTAATTTAAGTCTTCTGATCATGTTTCTCAACATTTTTTGTTGCCAGAAGTAAATCTGAATCATTCCAACACAATTTTTATCTCATTATTTTTCACTCACCATGATAATTTTTTCCAAACAGCTGCATTCCCATTACGGCAAATATGAAGATGATAATACACAAGACAAAGGTTAGATTACCCAATGCACCCATTGTCCTGCCCATAATTGATATAAGTAAATTCAATGTTGGCCAAGATTTAGCTAATTTGAAAACTCGTAGCTAATTTTTCATTTTTAAATGACCATATTTTATTTTATGTATTATTTTTTTTGTGATGAATTTTTGAAAGGAGGAATGTAATTTTTATGGTGATTTACATTATATTTTAATTTAGATTTTATTTTTGGTTAGGATTTGGTTTTTTTTATTATTATTATTTGCATTCATCAAAGCCGGGCAAAGCAAAAAGGATAAAAAATAGAATATTGATATATAATTAGCGAGGATTGAAAGATTGAAAGAAGAAAAAATATAGTTTTATATATTTAATGTGATTTATATAAATAATTAGAGCTGGTAAATATTTTTTTTAAAGATTATTAATAATTTATATAAGAATATATAGTTAATATATTCCTACAACTAAAACTAAAAAGTGGTTTTAAATAATCGTTATAAATAATTATTAAAATTTAGTTTTCCTATAACCCAGAAATTTTTTGTTCAACATATTTTTAAATGTTGCCCCAACAAAATTAGCAATTATATATAAATTCTCCATAAATTTCCAATCCAGTTTATGTAGAAATATTCTAAAATATTGATAATTTAAAACCACTTAATATATAATGTAAATATTTTGGTATCTAAAATTTGTTTTTTATTCAAATTTCTATAATTTGTATATTTTACACTAAACCAATTTTGAAAACTAAAATTTTTTACAATATTTTGTACAATTTTCTTTTTTATTCACTCTAATTACAATTTCATCTATAAAATTTTACTATAATAATTTCGGTGTTCTTGAAAACTATAAAAGCAGATTATATAAATTTTAATGAAATTTTTTAAAATTTTTCCATATTTTTGTAGTATTTTTGCAAAGAGAAATCCAAACGTACAAAAAAAAAATTTGCTAAAGAAAATATATTTTTAAATATAAATATATCATGATAGAAAAGAGATTTTAAGATTAATATTATTTATATATATATAAGTAGTATTAAAAATATAAAAATTATTTATAATAATAGAAAAAAAGGCATTCGTTTTTAAGGTTAAAAAACTTTAAAATAATTTTGCATATCATTTTTTTTTTTTTTGAAAAATTCTTTTTATATACGAAAAATCATCGATAATTTTTCGGAATTTTTTTTGCAATTATTTATACTTATATTTCTAACCTGTATAATTTTTGCCAAATAATTGCATTCCCATTACGGCAAATATAAAGATGATTATACATAATACAAATGTTAAATTGCCTAAGGCACCGACAGTACGGCCCATTATTGAAATAAGTAAATTTAATGTTGGCCATGATTTAGCTAATTTAAATACACGTAACTGGAATATAATTTTGTTTTGTTTTTTTTATAATGATTGTATAAATTATCAATTTTAAATTAAAATTATAGTAATATAATAATCTGCTTCAGGAAAAAAAATATAAACAATTCCCATTAAAAATACCTTCATCATGAATTTTTTAACTTAATTTAAATATATAAATTAATTTTCTTTAAATTTTTTTTTTTGTAATATTAATTAAAATATTGTAATTAAATAATAGAAAATCTTACCAAACGGAATGAACGTAACACAGATAAACCTTGTACACCTTCTAAACCCAATTCAAGTAATGATAAAGCTACAATTATAAAATCAAATATATTCCATCCTTCTTGAAAATAATATTTTGGACTCATTGCTGTTAATTTAAATGTTGCTTCAATAGCAAATGTTGCTGTAAAGAACTGTATACAAAAACAGAAAATATAATTTATTTATAAAAAATAAAATTTTTTGTTATAAAATAATTATGAAAAAAAATATATATTATATTAAAAATTTCATTTTGTTTCTTACATAGTTACCACTCTTTAATGCCTTTTCCATATCTTTATCCATATTATGATGATCTAATGCCATAAATAATGTATTAACAACAATACATAATGTTATAAATAATTCAACAAATGGATCAAATACTAGCCATGATACCCATCCTTGGAATATTAACCATGGCCGGCAACAATCCCAAACGCAAAATACTTCAATACCCTTTAATAATGCTTCCAATGCTTTATCTTTTAATGTTGGACCATCTTCGTCATCATCTTCTTCTGTTGGAAAATAGTAAACAGAAACTGAACATAAAAGTTGAATATTAGTTTTAATTAGCACTTTGACTCAGCCATTTTTTTTTTTTTTGAAATTGTTGTAGTTGATGTAGTTGTAGTTGTTGTAGTAGTTCATTAATTTAAAAATTTTAAAAATGTTTTTTTATGTTTTTTTTTTGTTTTTCTTTTTTTTAATTTAATTTTTTTTTCAATAATTTTAAAGAAAAATTTAAAGTGTTTTACTTTCCTGGAAAATTTAATTTATTCTTTTGATTTGTTAATTTATGGGAAAAAGAGGCTAATAATTTTTCATTTAAATTTTCTGTTGTTATTTTTTTTTTTCAAAACTAAACTATAAAAATGTTATATTAGTTTGTTTTAAGAAGTATCGTCACCTTAATACTTAAGTGCCTTATTAT
This sequence comes from Empis stercorea, assembly GCA_949752835.1. NCBI lineage: Eukaryota > Metazoa > Arthropoda > Insecta > Diptera > Empididae > Empis > Empis stercorea. The sequence continues at coordinate 11,436,109 of OX457087.1, forward strand.
GTATTTATTTTGTAATTTCACACAGAGGGAGAGGTTTTTAAATAATACTTGTATAACACTTGTTACTGATGTGTGACTAGAACTCTTTTATGAGAATAACATATTCGTGGTACAAAACTAGTATCAATAAATATAATCAAATTGATGGATATTTGCCTATTACCATATATATAAATTTAAATTTATATAAAATTTATTATATGAACTTTAGTTTATTTATTAAAATTATTAAAATTATTAAAATTCTAATATATATATTATTTTATAAACATAAATTAATTTATTATCAATTTATTTTTAATTTATTAAATTAAACTAATTAAATTATGGAATGTAATAGTATAAATAAAATGCTGTTATTGTTTTATTTGTATTCAGAAACACAAATTACTTTACATAAATTAACTAAAAATTATGAATTATAATCAGAATTGTATCATTACAAAATCAAGTTTGTGGCTTAACATTTTTGTTTTCTATTCATATAAATTTCAAACAGGATATACAAAAATTCGACATGTAATTTACAAAATTTATAGTTACTGTCGTGTACATTAAATAAGCAACTAATTTTAATGTAAATTTATCTTTACTTATGCAAAACGTGGCATAAAAACCAAAAATATTGCAATACATAAACTTATGACAAATGTATTTCTGAAAAGACAGATATTAGCATTTTAACAGCAAATATTATTTTAATTTCTCACTTAATACATTAAAATTAAAAGAAAATCCATATGCAGCACTTAATTATTTCGATGACGAAGTTATGAAAAGTTTTTGATAGTTAGTAAGTATTTTTTGGTGTAGGTAGGAAAATAAGTGTTAAAAACTTAAAATTGTTGAAATATAAAATTAAAAAAATAATAAATGTAATTGCGTAAATAATTAATATAGAAATGTTTGTGTTTATGTTTTTGATATGTGTGTGTTGTGTTTGAAATATGTTTTTGAAAAAAAATCCCTAAAAGTGTTCAAAATTTTAATAGATTTATATCTAATTAATTATGCATAATGAAATATTACTTCTAAGGCTAAAGCTAAAGATTATTAATCTTTTCCAAAATTTTACTATATTTTAAATATATTTACTAGAAATATTAAGAGACTGTGAAGAATTTTTATTTTACTTCAAATTATTTACCAATTAATATAGTAACTAAATACAAAAAGCTCTGCATCTGTTATTAAACTACCCAAATTTGGTTTACAAAATACACAAATTGAATTAAACTATAATTTACTTTATTATTTTTATACTTTATAAGCTATTTATATTAGAAGTTTTTAAATTAAATTACTTGTTTTTATTTAAATAAATTTTATAAGTGCATAGAGTACCAATTTTAAGCGAAAATTATTATCAAATTTCTAAATATCGAAAGAGTTTAGTGAAGAGTTGAAATGGTTTAAGTAAAAATTAATAAAAATCCTTTTTAACTATAAAACAATTGAAACGATTTCCGTCATCACTTAAATATATTTCTATGAAATTTTCAAATAGAAATATCGATAAAAGTAAAGCTTAATTTTATCAAAGATAATATCAAAGCCGTATATAATATAAAGATATTCAAAATTTCAAAAAGACTTAAAAAACTGAAAACATTAGGACGCCAATATGAGTTCCCGTGGTGAATATAATATCTTTGTTATGAAAGTTGAAATAACGAGTTTGTGGATAAGACGTAGAAATTGTATAGATACGACAGAAGGTACACACATATTTTTCGTGGTGAAATTTAATAATATGCGCTCATTTATTTTCTGTATTCTATAATAAGGAAAAGGAATAAAGGAAGAAAACATAGAGACAAAGGAAAAAATTTGTATGAGAAAGGGTAAGGAAATATATGTATATTTCTGGTTATTTTGATCTATTTTAACAAAAATTTAGAAACTCATATTTGGAATCTTATATTTATTTTCAATTTTGTTCTGGAAAAAAATAATGTATTTTAATGAAGCAAAAATTCTACCTGTTTTGGGTTTTTTAAACCAAAGGATTTTAAAGGATATACAAATTTCATTTATTTTTTCAAATTTCAATTTTGTATTTTTACTTATTTTTGGTTAAAGATCAACGAACTTGCGATCGTAGTAAAATTTTATGAATAATATTATTAAATTTCACCACGAAAAATATGTGTGTACCTTCTGTCGTATCTATACAATTTCTACGTCTTATCCACAAACTCGTTATTTCAACTTTCATAACAAAGATATTATATTCACCACGGGAACTCATATTGGCGTCCTAATGTTTTCAGTTTTTTAAGTCTTTTTGAAATTTTGAATATCTTTATATTATATACGGCTTTGATAATATTCTATTTTGAATGGTTATTTTAGTTTCTGTGTAGAATTTTAAATTTTTTCCAGAATTTTACAATTTATCTTCTTCTTAGCTCAACAGTTTCTTGTGTAAAAAAGGAATAGCAACACTAATAGTGAAAAATTAAATGAAAAAATGTTAGTTTATCAATTACCGCCCGTCAAACAAAAACTATTATTCTACCAATATACATATATGTGAATAATTGGACCATTTAGAAATTCATAATTGCAGACTTTTATTTCAAGCTTTTTTGCTACAACTTCGACAAATTAAAAAATAACCATTTCCCGTCGATAGATACCAAATTTACTTATATTGTAGAATTTCGTTTTTATACTCTTCAAAAAAATGTCAAGGAGAACACGCTTGTACCAAACGCTATAACAATTTACAAGATTTATAGTTTGGAAATTTAAGGAAAATTTTATATCTACATATTTAAAATATTATTTTTAAAAAATCTACTTTTTTTATATTTACTTGTTACATAAAAGCAAAACGCCTAAACTCTAACTAATTTATGATCATTTTTTTTTTAAAAACTATAATTAATTTTTATTATATTAAATTTTTGTGCTAATTTTTTAATAATTTTTTAAAAAAAAATTTGAATTGTGTTTCAGCTTACTTTCATGTAGCATTTAATTTTCTTATAAAATATTGTGCTTAAAGTTAGTTAAGTATTTCTTTTATGTCTTAAAAATGTTATATAATTTTTTTAATGTAATTTATTATCAAATATATATATATTTTTTTATTAATTATATAAAATTAATTTAATATTTTTGTATAAAGAAAAAACTTGCATTCTACAAACTAAAATTCTACTATATATTTGCTCAATAAATTTTCAAAATCTACTTTTGCAATCAAACCGATTTTTTTCTATAAAAAAAAATTTATAAAATTAAAAAAATATTTTTAATTTTTTAAACATTCTTTTTTTTTTCTAATTTACTAAATTTTGTTTTTAAAGAAAATCATGCAAAAAAACTACAAAATAAATTTGTAAAAAAAAATTCAAAATTTTTTTTTAAACTACTTTAACGAAGCTTTTTCTAAAATATCAGATTTGAAAAAAAAAAAAAAGAAAATTGTAATTTAAAAAGAAATTATTTTTTAATTAAAAAAACATTCCATTTTCAAAATGAAAAAATTAAAAATTTATTTTAAGGAAAAATAAAAATAAAATTTGAAAACTTTGTGAATATTTTGAAAAAGATTTTTTTTTAAAATAGATTTTTTTTTTTGATTGAAATATGAAAAACTAATAGAGGAAAAATAGTTTTATTAATGAAAAAATTTTTTTTTTAAGAAAATTGAAAAATGAAAGGATAGAATTTATAGAATATAGAAATTTTTAGATAGTTAAAATGATTACAAAAAAAAAACAATAATCTCTCTTTTCCCCATAAAAATTATAAAATATATAAAAAAAAATTTGTATTTATATTCCGAAAATTAAAAAATTTCTTAAATTAATTTAATTTTTTAATAATTTCATTTGGCTTTTGAGTTTATCATTTTTTTTTTTTATTTTGTTAGATCCATGGTGTCCGTATACCAGAGAATTATTAATGTAAACCATAGATAGAAGTATATTCAATCGGCAAAAAAAGGGATGAGTCAGGCACATAAATTATTTTTAAAAAAAAATTATTGCTAAAATAATTTTCTTTTTTTTCATAAAAATATAAGAAAAAAAATAATTTAATTAATTAAAATAGAAATTAAATTAGAATTTATTATTATTATATTTACAAAAATATAAATTATATATAAGAAAAAAAAATAGATAGAAATAAGTTATTTAATTTTTTTAAAGAATTAGTTTTATTTAAATATTTATTATTTTTGCCTTGATTTTAAGTTGAAAAGTTCCGAGAATCACGAAAAAATTATTTGATTAATTTTTAATCATAATCAATAATTTTTATATAACTAAAATTTATATAAAAAATAAATAAATTATAATTTATATTTACATTAAATTTTACAATATATTGTTCGGAAACTAAAAAAATAATAAATAAAATTTAAAAAAAATTAAAGCAAAATAAAGAAATTAAAAATTTGGTTTTAATATTTTACAAAAATAGTTTTTATTTATATTAATTTGTATATAATTGAAAATGGATTTTGGATAAATTAAAGTCCAGTAACTAGTCCACTAACTTCAGCTCGGAAGTTACTTATAAAAATAATTACAGAAAGTACTTTATTTGAAAAATCGTAATTTTATTTATCGTTTTGACAAATTTGAAGAAAAATATATTAAATATAAAAATTTATTTCTCATTACAACGAAATCACAAACAGAGATTGATAAAAATACTTCTAATATTGCATATAGAACCATCCAACTTTCTCGACATCGTGGGACACTAGATAGTATGATATGATTACAATTTGTTCTAATCTTGGACAATTTTGATATAATAACATTCTTTGACAAGATATGAATTATTACTGATTCAATTCACCAAATATTCCATTTTCAATAATTTTTAGTAAATATTTCATATATTTTTCAATTAATTTTAACATTTTTTTTATATAATTTACACCAAAAATCAAAAATTTTGTAAATATCTTATTTTTATTTATATATAAAATTTACAATAATTTTCAAAAACATAAATTTAGCATTAAATAATTTTGATTAACCAAAAAAAAAAAAAATTATTGTAGCAATAATTAAATTATTTAGAGGCTAAAAATATATTAAAAAAAAAATTTAAATATAGAAAAATTTAGCAAAGAAAATATAAAAAGAAAATTATAAAGAAAATAATTTTTTAGAAAAAATTTCAAGCAATTAAGAATATTTTATCAATTTTTTTTTAGTTAGTAAAAAATTTTCATTATAAAATTTAATTTTTTGTATTCACAAAAATTAAAAAAAGTAAATAAATTTAAAAGACTATAATAAAACTTTTAAACATTTAGACATAAACGAACCATAAAACGAACATTTTTACATCACGAGACAAAATTCATAAATTTCCTTAAAAAATCACAAGCAAATATTTCTTCCTTAAAAAATTGTACATTAAATATTTATTAATTTTTATTAGAATTTACCAAATATTTTTTTTCATTTATTTACATTTAAATATAAACTAGCAACAAAAATATTTTTTTTTGTTTATGATATCTAAAGATATTCTTCTCCAAAAAAAAAAGGTTTCGTGTTTAGAAGAGTTCTTAAAAGTTTCGAAAAACGACAACACTTAAAAAATTACAGAAAACAAAAATATTTAAAATAAAAGAAAATTTACAAAAACTAAAAAATATTATTAAAAATAAAGAATTTTGTGTAAATATTATTTGTAAAATGAACAAATTGTTACCTCCTCGATCGAGACTTGCACGACTCTGCCGACCAGCGGCTTGTTCGATTATGTCATTTAGGACCATGACATCTGTAAAAAAAAGGAAAATCATTTTTATTAATTCATTTTTTTAAATTTTTAATTAATATTTTTAATCTATTATTTCGGTAAATTAATTTCTTTTTGGTATAGATAGATAATTGGTCGCATAAAGCCAGTAAGTACATTACAGTACTGATTAAGACCGAAATATTGGTTAAAGAAAATATTAAGTCTAGAGACAAGTACAGAAATAATTAAAATCATTTTGCAGACACTGGTAATAAGTAAAATTACATTACGTTTCGTTCGAAATCTTAGTTTTCATAGCGTTAACTTGGAACCCATTAGTATCATACTGATAACTTAGTACTGAACTCTTACTTAAATTAATGTTTAGATACAAATAATAAAATATGTTCCACAACTAATCTATAAGCACATAAAACTTTATAATAATTTCAATTACCTTTCATATCGACCACTGTTTGCGTTTGGACGGGTTCTATAAAAGGATTGTCGGGATGTTTAATTTTGCCAGCTTCATCTGTGCAGTCTAATGATGGGTCCTACAAAAACAAAAAAAAATATTTAATTTAAAAATATTTAAATAATTATTATTATAAATTATATTATTTATACATAATGTCCCGGATATTTATTGTCATTATAGCAACTGGTGCCATTCGATGGTACAATCGATTGATTTCGACGAGATCGATTCATTAATTTACTTTCTTTAGTCATACCGCCTAATAAATCACCATGAGATGTATACGATACTCTAGATTGATGCGAGGTATATGAAGAATGACGTGATCCTTTAAATATCAAAAAAAAATATATATAAATATAATAATATTTAATTATTAAATTCAGATTACCTAAATTGCCATAATAGACTGGTACAATAATAGCACCATTCTCTTCTGACATTGGTGTTACTGCATTTGAATCATCAGCATATGGTAAATGTTCTTGTGCATCTAAATATGTTGATAATACCAAAGGTTTACGATCGCTACCTGGTATACCAAAACGTCCTCGAGCATTTCGTATTGTAAACTAAATTTAAAATAAAAATGTGATATGTAGTGAAATAATTTTTCTGGTAATTTATTTTATGTTATTTACCTGATGTGATCCACGTGATCCTCTACGGGGGTTAAACGGTGAACCAGGCAAGGAGAGGGAAGCCTAATTTTATTTTAAATTTAAGAAAAACAGAAAAAAAATTTTTACATTAACGTCCTATACAATTTTTATTAGAAAGAAATTAAAATTCAAAAATTCTATTTTGGTATTCAACATTTTTTCTTTTTCCGAATTTCCAAAAACAAAAATATTCTTAAAGCCATTTTTTCAAAAGTTTTCATTTTTTTTTCTTTTCATAAAATTTAATTTATTTTATTTTTTATATTATAATTAAAAAAATTAGTGAAGGGGAGTAAAAAAAAAATTATATTTAATTCAAGTTTTTTAATACAATTTTCTTAATTAAAACTTACTTAACTATATAAAAGTTTTAGTATGTAAAAACCTACCTTTGATTTTCATGTTGGAGCTTAAAGGAAACAAATTTTTTCTTTTTCATTTTCATAAAGAAATGTCTTTTTTTTTTTAAATTAATTAATTTCGAATTTAAGCAAAAAAAAAAAAATTAGTTTCCAAAAATGTTTGCCCTTTTTAATTGCTCAGAGATTTCACAAAAAAAAAAATTAATTTAAACATAAAAAAGAAAACTATCCTATGAAAAAAATAATTTACGAGAAAATTAACTAGAAAAAAAAAACAATTTTATTGAAGAAATAAATTATTTTTTGTAATTTGGATGCACAATTAATTTAAAATATTTTATTTAACTTAATTTAGGAAAAATTTGAACATTTTTTTTTTTTTGTAATTAATTAAGAAGAAAAATTTTTGATGATGATATAGAATTAAATTATAAATTAATTAATTGTGTTTTTAAGTGTTTTTAAAAGAGTAAATTTGTTTTATTAGAAATGTTTTTGTGTTTGTTTGGATAGTTTTTTAAGACAAAGAAATAAAAACGAAAATTAACAAATACATTTAGAGAAATTTTTAATGTTAAATTTAAAATAATTTTTATTTTAAATAAATAAATAATAAGATTTATGTTTAGTATATGATAGGAATGATATAGGTCCAGTTTTAGTAATTAAGTTTACAGGGTAAATTTATATTTTTAAGTATTGGACAGGATGAGTTTTTACAATATTATTATACCTGTAAGATACGCTATGTTACATGAATTCAATAAAATACACTTAAAATATTGGGTCTATTGAGGCCAGCTCTGTTAATTTCCTCAATCATCGGAAAATACTATAATTTTCCGAAATTTGTGCATTACTTTTTAAAAAGAAATTGATAACATTTTCGAGGCTCATTAATAATGTATGACTACCATTTATGGGATAAGTTTTTTTCGAATGTTTTCAATGCTATAAACAATATAAATACGAAATTAATAACATTTTTCTGTCTTATTTAATATTTAGTAACGCCATCAAGAGGCGAGTAAATATAAAATTTTCAAAATATTTTACTAATAATTTATCAGAAAAGGATAATCTTATTTATGTATATTGTGGCGAGATTATAAATTAGAGTAATTTTATTATTCAAAATTATGCTGTAGTGGAATCACATAAAGTGATTTGTGACTGTCAACTATCAGATCTTACAATTTTGCACAGATTTGTCACAAATCACTTTATGTGATTTCATTTCTGTTCTCTAACACAATTTAATTAGAGGTCCTAAAATTTACTATCTCGAAAGCTTAAGATCTAAAGAGTTTTGCACATTAATAGGTAAATTTGAATAATTTTTCTATATGAAAAAAATATATTATAACAAAAATTGGTCATTGGTTCGACAATTGGAGCTTTCATAAACATTTTACATTGAAATTTTGAAAATCTCGTTTCAAAAGTTTGTCAGAGTTCAGAAATATTACAATTTTTACATATCTAGGTAATTTATGTCAATGACTTCAATTATAATGAAATAAATGACTTTTGATTTAGGTGCAAACTATAAAATGATTTTAGAAATGATATTGTTTTTATAATTTAAATTTTATTTCAAATTCGTAATTTAAAATATTAATTTATGATTAATTTGCAAATTTTTATTTTATCTGATTTTGCTTGCAAAAAAAAAAAATTATGATTGGCTTTAAAAATGTTTTCCTTTTTCCAAATTTTTGAATTTGTTATTAAAATAAATTTTTGTTAAGGTTTTTTATGAAAAAGATTTAACTAAAAAAATAAATAAATTGATTTTAAGAGAAATCAAAATTTATCAGCTGAAAAAATATAAGAAAAAATAATAAGCAAAACATAAAATATATTTTGATGAATTTGATGAATTTTACAAGGAAGTGAAAGTAAAAACGTGCATTTTATCCTAAAAATTCTATTAAAAATTAAGAAAATAATGTAAAAACACTAGAATTACTTAGAAAGTTATTTAAGAAAACAGGAATAAAAAGAGTTCCAAAATAGGCCGCTTTAGTGAACGTGAAACGATCGTAGTTACTGCAATGTATTAATCCTATGTACTGGTATTTTGACTATCGAGACAGTGAAAAATAGACAAATTTGGCTTAACCAATGCTCCTTCTCTGGACTGGTTGCTGCCTCGTGGATTAAACTACCATTAAAACGAATAAAAACATTGCAGTACTGCGATCATTTGATGCTCACGAAAACGGCCATATTTATACGATTTGGTATAGAATTGTTGGATCCAAATTAATTATACGTATAATATCTCTATCTCGAATCGTAAGTAATCATGTAGCCAGCAGAAATATCAAAACTTGAATGGCTTAATTTCATTTATTCTTCTTTTCCAACAGTTGCAAGTTGCAATGACAGTCTAATTTCTCAAATTTTAATGGCACATAATATTAAACTGTACTAATCCAGTTTGTGACTTCATTTAACAAGGCTTAGTAATAATTACAATACAATATTTCAATTAATATTGGAACTCCCAATTATTTCATAAATAAAATTAAGCATGCAAATAATTTTAATTATATTTAATTATACATTCAAAAACTGAACAAACAAAAAACTGCAACAGAAAAAACATAGAAAGGATTTCTTATAATTCTAACACTAAAATGGCTTTTTAGGTAATATTTTTTTTTTTAAATCAATCACTGTGAAGTCTAAACGTTGTGTAAAGCTAAATATTATTCTCAGTCTTAAATTTAGACGTTTTTTTTTAAATATCAATTTAGAAACTCATGAATAATGATGGTAACATAACCAAAATTATGAGGAATCAGATAAATTAAATTAAACATTGCCTACCCTTAGGAGTTTTTATAAACTACTGTCAAAGAGACTCTTTGCTACTGTGCTCAACATTAAATTTTTTTTTGGTTTGTTGTTGATGAAAATGATTTTTTTTTTTAATAAAAACATAATTGATCTACAGATCTATGTATTCTAAAATAATATTATGGTTTTTTATGTCATGCCATTCTTTTAACATTTCATTAAACGTTTCCAATATTTTTAATATTTTTAACCTTTTTTTATTTAAACGCCATTTTCCTAAATCCAAATTTTATGAATATCGCCATTTTTATTTCTAAATTTAATAACATATCCTTTTAATTGTGTAGTTTAAACACTAAAAACTATTTTAATTGTTATGTCACATTTCATATTTTTCAATGAATATTGTTTAAACATTTTTGATCGCCATTTTGTAAGAAAAATTTTGAATTTATGGAATAAATTAATTTCTAAGAATAATTAAATTTTAAAAAGAAAAAAAATCGTTTTACAAATAAGAAGCTTTTTGTTTAGAAATTTACAACAAAAATAATAAATTAAATTAATTTGTGGGCTTTTGCGTAAAACATTTATACACCATTTATATAAGAATAGGACTAGCAACAAAAAAAATTATAAACAGAAAAATTTTGTGACAATAAAATTTAGAAATTAGATAAAACATAAAAAAAGAAAAGAAACTAAATAAAAAAAAAAACAAATTATATACAAAACACATAGCCCGGCACATACTTACCGTACTGACTTTACGGACCTTGGTTGCGGATGGATAAGCTGTAGGTGCGGTTGGTCTTTGCATTTCGCTCACCGACTCCAATCCTTCGCTACGGATGGACATTTTCTCCTTGTTGTTATCATCGTTCCCCTTTTCCTGTCCAACGAATAGCTCATAACTATGACATGAAAAATCAGATGGACTCTTTACCATATCCGGATTATCAGCTTCAGCAGCAGCTGCAGCAGCTGCTGCTCTATCTTCTAATTTAGCAGCTTTCGCAGCAGCAGCTTCTTCAGCTTCCTATTATAATAAATTCATTTAAAAAAAAATATATTTAAATTAATTATATATATATATATATTTATACTCACTCTTATTGCTTCTTCTTCAGCCGCTTCTTCTTCTTCTGCTTTTTTCTGTAGTTCATCATATGACATAGCAACAATAGCTAATATCAAATTAACAAGATAAAATGAACCTAAGAATATTATAACAATAAAGAATAACATATGCCATGGTCCAGCTGAACGTAAAACTAATTGATATAAATTTTCCCAATAATCTTGTGTCATTAAACGAAATGCTGATAAAAATGCCCAACCAAATGAATCAAAACTAGTAAAATCATAATTTGGATTTGGACCAAATCCTTGTAAACAAACATAATCTTCATGGCATGATCTTTGGTATATTGGAAATAAATTTAAATTAGAAATTGAAGATATATTATGGTTTATTTAATATTTTTAAGACTTACCCGGCACCAGATGAATTACCACAAAGTGGTGGATCTGTTACACCCTCAATAAAATACCAATGACTTTTATTACTGCAAAAATAAAACCAATTCTCATGTGTTAAATTACCCCATGAACCATCTAATGGAAATCGTAAAACGCATTTTTGTGTCAAAACTCCCATATAAATTTGTAAACCCATTAGGGCAAAAACTGATAACGAAAACATTGTTAAAATTATCACATCGCGTAGATTTTTAACAGATTCAATGACAGCACCAACAATCGTTTTTAAACCTTAAAAATAAAATTTTTATATATATAATTAATTATTTGAAATTTTGATTTAAATTTTCTTAATTAACCTGGTATAATGGCAACAGTTTTCAAAGCTCGCAATACCCTGAATGTTCTTAACGCTGCTAAATTACCAAGATCAATACCCATCGTCACATAACTATTTTTTTTTGGCAATTAAGATTAATAGGAAAAATAAATTTTAATTAATTATTTAATATATTTAATTTTTGTGGAATTTAATGGATAAAACTATATTTTTGCTAATCAATTTGAAGGATTATCTTTTTATGAAGAGAAAAACCAGATATTTTTTAAGTCAGTTGTAGAAAAAATTTAGGGGTTAGTAATAAATGTTGCTGCTTCAAAATTTATGGATTTTTCTATAGGGGAAGTAAATCAAATTAGAATTACTTGGTTCCATTTTATACTGCAATAATGTCTAAATTCTATAGGCTGCATTTAATATTTTGTGCAATCTAGAGGATATTAACAAATAAGTATCAATTTAATTCATCAACTACGTCGGAAATTTGAAAAAGGGAAATAGAATTTAATGTAAGTCATACATACATTCGAGTATTTAGTATATTTTTTGTATACAATCACCACAAACTTTTTTATTGTGTCTGTCAATTTATGTCAAAATGGAAAAACTTTAACATAAATTTTATAATTTTGTCCAGAATTATATAATTTTGATAAACCAAGATATTCGACTTTCTAAAATGAACTAATTTTAGTCCCAAATTTGAGATCTTACAATGCCTTATAATATTACAACTAAAAAATTATATTTAAAACATATTAAAATACGAACGATTTTCTATACTATTCAACATTTTTATTATATCCTTTCTGTCCTAGTAACTAATAAGAAATAAAATAAGAAAAATTTAAGTAATTATTTTTATTGATTTCACAATCATATCACATTTTTTTTCGGTAGTTAATTTTCCAATTTATAATCTGCAATGTCAAACTAATTAATGAGCATAGAGAAATGAACACATTGGAAATGAAAAACTGCAACAATCATCAAAATTTTAGTCCTTTTTTCCAAAAAAGAAATCAAATTTACAGGGGAGTAAATTTTCTCAATTATAATAAATTTTAATTGTAAAAATTGTAACAATTTTCAATTAAATATTGACAACCTCAAACTAATCCGTCTTTTTTTTTTGTTAGTATAATCAATATTTTAACAATTAAGGGATATTCAATATTGAAGGATTTAGAGTGCGATTAACACACATACAAACATGAAAATCGAAATGAAATTCTTTATGTGAAATTGTATAAACGTGCGACTAAAAATAAGGGAAAAATCAATCAAAAAAAATTTATATGTATAAAAAAAAATAATTGAATGACATGATATACAAAAAAAAATTATGTCTATTATTATTATTCATATCGTTAAGGATATAAAAAGGATATATATATATGTATATATAAATTATGTCAATAAAAATTTCTATATAAATGTATTTGTATTTATCCTTGAATAAAGAAAATCGTTATAGATTGAAATATTAGTAGAGACTGACCTGCATTCCAATGGCATTGGGACCTCAATTGGTATATTTATTTTTTTTCTGTTTTGTATTCTGTAAAAGTTGGTTTTGTTGTTGCTATTTTTATTTTTTTCGTATAAAAATGTCCTTGTTCTTTTGTAATACAAAAAAGTCTTGATATTTTTTTTTTTTTTCGTTTTTATCTATTTAAGTTTTTTATATGCTAATGATAATCATCTTTCGTTATGCAAAAAAAGAGAGACATTTAAGTAAAGTAGCTTAAAGATGGAAGTGTTTCTACTTGTATTTTGTTGTTTTTCTTTTCTTTTTTCTTTTTTATTATTGGGGCCAAGTTCAGTTCAGATAATAATTAGTATATTTAAGAAAATAATTAGCTTGATATTATTTATAAATAGGCTAATTATTTTCCAACTGTTGAAATTCAAATTGTGAATGTTTAAAGAAACGATAGCGTTGGGAAATTTTCGATATTATGATGATTTAGAAACTTAATTAAGTTAGATCGCACTTATTGACTGGATATCATACTTTTATGACTGACGTGTATGCTAAAAAAGGTCTATGGTACGAACTAGATTTTAGAGTGAAAAGTAGAATAATACAATCTATAATTTTCAAAAGAGAATATTTCTGAATAAATTTGTGAACTATCGCACAAATCCTGAGAAGAATTACATTCTGAAAGCAATTTATACTTAAAAAAGGATTTCCAATTCAAGTATTTAAAAAAAAAATCAGTGATAAATTTGAAGCATCATTAATGTTTAATAGTTTTTTTTTGCATACTTACAGGCGTTTTTTAAAATCAAATATTAATTTTCTTTTAAATATTTCTTTTTAGCACTTCGATACTTGAAAATCAAATCATGTTTTTTAATATTTCTTAATGAATTCATTTTTTTGTATACATATTTAAATTTGGTTTAAAAGAATAAAAATCGATTTTTTTATAGGATTTTTTTTTATGTCCTTTTAGTTTTTCTAATTGTCATTTGTAATTGTTCATTTTTAACTGTTCTTCATTGTTATATTAAAAAGGATGTTTTTTTTTGTACTCTTGATAATTTATTAAAAAAAATGATTCTAGACTTTCTAGTATATTTTCTAAAAATGTTTATTAGAAAAGTTTTGGGTTTCATTTAGCAGCAACATTTATAGATAATTAGTCTAAAATAAGACAAATTAAATTTGTAGATTAAAATTTCAAGTTTTTAATGAAATTTGATTTAAATTTAATTTAAATTACTAAAAATATATTTAACTACTTTATAGTACTCACTATATTAAGGTATTATTATTTTTTTTGAGCTACTATATTAAATTATGTAAATTCTATATTAATTTTTAAATATATTCTATTTATAAAAAATTGGGTCAAAAATCAAATTATTTAATATATATTTTCAAAAACGCTACAGAAAATTTTAATATTTCTAGAATTATCTAAAAAATTAATTAAATAATTTCTTATATAAAATAAAAAATTAGCTAAGAAAAATTAAAATTTTTATTTATACAAAAATTTAAATTGTACTAAAATTTCTTTTAAAAAAATATTAACAATATTACTGATCAGCTTTGAGTTTGTACCTAATCGTAATTAACTTTTTTTTTTCATTTTTTGTTTTTGTTTATATTAAAACTCACGCTAAAGCTATTACTACGAAGTCCAGCCAATTCCATGCATCTCTAAGATACGTAAACGGGCATAAAATGAAACCTCGTGCCATCACTTTAACAGCTGATTCAAATGTGTAGATTCCGGTGAATATCACCCTAAAAACGAATGAATTATAGAAATAAAAGTAGACAAAACAAAAAAAAAATCAAAAAAATTAAATTAAAACCAAATTAAAATTGAAAATTAAAAATTAATATTTTCGGTTTTTAAAAGTTTAACTTAAGAAGAAAAACCCGCCATAAAAAATATTTTAATTTTTTAAATAATTGAAAATAATTAAAATAAATAAAATATAAAAATAATAACGAAAAAAAAATGTTAAGTCGAAATTTGATTACATGATTTTTGTGATGGTTCGATTTTAAAGCTTTTTTTGTAACACTTAATAACAAAATTATTAATTACATTATTTCTTATGATAGATTTTTTGATTATTTATGATGATGGAATTTCCTTTCAATATATACTTTTACTTTAAATACAAACTTTACTGCAAAACGATGTAATTACATAACAAATTTTGATTAAATAGATTTGGGAATTATACAAAAAAAAATATTTCTGTAAAAAAAATATTTTATAATAATTAATTTAACTTTAGGCAAATATTTCAATAAATCAGTTAATAAATCAGTTGACATACGATTAGTCCAACAAGTGACACACGATTAGTCCATTACAATTAAGAAAATTTAGATTTATATTTAAGTGACGGATTCAGGATTAAAGTAACTACTCATAATTAAGTCAATTAATTTGTTAGCACTCTTGGAATAGATTGAATTGAATGTAATCTACTTATGAATCTTTTCTTCATTAGTAATGGATAGGTCCATGATTACTTCTTTAATACTGACAGATACGTTTTGAAATACTTTTTAAATGTTTGAAATTTAATGTATTCTATAAAAATATAATTAATTTTTCCCAATTTTGCAATCAATCTAAATTTAATATTAAAATTTTATATTATTTAACTTCCAATTTTGGAAATTAATTTTCAAAAATTCAATCAATTATATTTTATCTACTAAACTTTAAATTAAATATTCTGTAATTTGTCGTATTATATATAGTCCTGATTTAAATCAATATTTGCCATTATTGTTTTACATAATTTAACTATAAATTTACATTATAACATTTAAAAATTTACTATATATTTTCACTATAAATATTATTACAAAATTTATTTATATAATATACTACACATAATTAAATTTTAAACGAAAATTAAATGTTAAAAGGGTTTTTTTTTTACTTTTATAATATAGTAAATATCCTGACTAATACTATACTGAATTATAACTATACTTTAAATAAAATTTTTGATTATAACATTAATTTATTTAATTAATTATGTAAAAAAAATAAACTTTAATTTTACAAATAAAATTATTAAATTAAATTCTATATTTTTTTCTTATATAAATTATTTCAATAATTTTTTCTATCTATATATAATTTTAATAAATAATTTTAATTTTATATTCTAAATAAAATATCTAAAAAAATATAATATTAACAAAAATTTAAATTAAAGAATTAATATTTAAATTTAAAATTTAACTAATTTATAAATAAATTTAAATAAAATTTAATTTTGTAATTTTAATTTTGTATAATTAAAAAAAAAAACTATGTAATTTAATTTTAAGTTTAAAAGTATTTTTCTATGTAAAGTTTTTTGTTTAATAGAATGTTTAAAAAAGTAAATATTGTTTCTAATAAAAAAATTGGTTTTTGTTTGCGTAGTATTATTATTATGTTAGTTTTTGGTATGAGAAATTAATATATTAATGCTTAAAGGTATATAATTTGTATAATGGGAGAATTAATTAAATTTCTTTGAAATTAATTTATATTATATATGTATAATTAAAGAAAACAATTTAGAATTATTTTTAATTTAATAAGAAATCTTAACTTTTTCGTATATAAATGGTTAAAATGCAAATTTCAAATTTTGCATAACTTTAGGCATTGACTAATAATAATATAATAATAATATAATAATATAATAATATATTATTATTAGTCAATGCTAATAATAATATATTATTATTAGTCAATGCTTTAGGCTTGAATTTTGTATTTTGTATAATATTTTGTAGAAGAAATATATATAGGCCAGATGGAAATAATTATTATGTATTGTATATATACATAATGAATAATAAATTAATAAAAATCCATTTTATATAGGTTAATCGTTAATATATATTCGTTACAGACAGATAACAGACAATTTATAATTATTAGCAGTTTTAAAACAGTTCATGTAATTGAATTATTAATATTGTATAACAGACAATTAACAGATAAATATTTTACAGACTGTTAACAATTAAATTTTATTCAAGAAAAAATTTAAAACTATTTTTAAATTTTGTATAATTTAGTTTTTTTTTGCATCGACACTATAAAAGTTTTTGGATGGTTCTCAGATAATAATTTTTTAATTATTAAATTTTCAAGGATAATTTTTCTGGTTCGTTCTAATTAAGGTACAATATTCAAGGAACTCTAAAATTAGTACATTAATTTAATTTTTTTAATATGTATTTATAAATATTAAAATTTCCCAAAAATATTAATATTTTTCTTTAAATTATCAACATAAACAACTAGCTACACATTTCCGATTTTATCTATATAATTAGAGGCAAATTTAATGTTTAGAATCAGAATTTATGTTTTTTTCTGTAATGATTATTTATGTAATTTGAATAAGTTTTATATGTAAAAAAATGGATTGAATGTGTTTTTAAAAAATTTAGAAAAATAATAATTTAAAAAATTAATATATTAAAAAATAAGTTAAAATAATATTTAATATATCAAATAATTTTTTTCTATAAATTTATTAAATAAAAAATTAATTAAAATAATTAATTTAAAATAATTAAATCTAAAAATAATTAAATATACATTATTTATTTATACTTTTTAAAAGAAATTAACAACAAAAAAAGAAAATTAATTTAATAAAAAAAAGTTGTTTGTACTTACTCAGTAGATTCGACCGTCGGTGAACTCGGCATTATCATCAATATACAATTAGTAAGAATTGTTGTAATTATAAAAAGTGAAAATAGTGGATGTACTAAAATATAAATAGCTACACGACGAATTGGATTAAACGGATCGAGTAGCCACATTGCTTTTGATGCAGAAAAACGAAAAATATCTTTGCCTCTACTTACAACTACAAATGTCTGGAAAAAAAATTTTAAAAATAAAAATTATATATTTAAAATTTATACAAATTTTTTTTAATATTAAAATAAATTACATATTATTTAAAATTTTATGTTAAATATAATTAGTAAATCTACCAAAATTAATTCTATACAATTAAATTTTAAATTAAATTTAATGAGACTTTCTCTACGTTCCATACTAAACTCTCTCCCCTCTGTAATTAATAAATTTAGACCCATATTTATCACAAAAATTCTACCTGACTAGAAGGAAAAAACCAGTCCTTAAGGATTTAAAGGGAACTCAGAGAACAATTATATCATTACTATATGCAAAAAATAGTCCCTTTTTAAAAAATCCTATACTTGACAACATAACAAAATTTTTGCCTAGAAACTGACCTTCACCGTAATAAATACATAATTCTTTTCTCTTTTTTTTTTTTAAACAGTTTTCATCTTTCCTGGTGTATCCTTTTTCGTCTTATACACAATCCTTTTCAAAACAATATAATAAACGACGAAAAAGGATAAACAAATCTATTTAACTTTTTATATATTATATAAATAAAAATTCTCCCGAGAAAATCCCGGAAAAAAAAACAGAAAAACATTAAATTATAAAGTAGGTCAAAAAATTACTTATGTATATACAGTAAATTGTCCTAGGAATATTTAAAATAACCATTTCTTTATTTTTATTTAATTTTATTTCCTAGATTTAACCGCAAATAATTTTCATTTTTTATACTTTAATATTTTTACTTCTAATTTTTATAGTCCAGCAGCGGAAATTTTCATGATTATAGTTTCAAGGTATATTATATATGTATGTTTTTTTTTATCCTGTTATCAAATGCGATTGACCTCGTCCTTAATTTATTTCTTAGTCTTAAATTCTTAATGTCATAATTTTTATTTTATTTTTTCTTAAATATCATCATAATTTTTCCATGTAACAATATTTTAAATTACTAAAAAAAAAACTCTTTAACTTTCTTTTGGAATTTTCTTGTATAATTTTATAAGAACTTGAACACAAGTTTTTTTTTATAGATTTTCTCTGATTTTCTTGCTTTTTTTCTCCTCCTTTTGCACAATTTCCTTCTATCCACTTGACGGCCTTGTTGCAACCTCATATTATATATATTCACACAAAAGTCATGAAAAATTGTGACATTTGTAAAATGGAGCCAAGACTCTAAAACTTGTACCTCCTTTAAAAGTGTCAGATTTTTTAAGAAAAAGAAAATTGTGACAAGTTTTATACTTCTATAATTTTCTTAGTTTTTTTTTTTTTTGTTTTTGAAAAAGGACATTTTATTAGATGGGAAAATTCTTTTTTAAATCAAAAATTTTGTTTAATAAAAAAAATAAAAAAATCTTCACAAAATGAAGAAA
Source organism: Empis stercorea (assembly GCA_949752835.1). Classification (NCBI taxonomy): domain Eukaryota; kingdom Metazoa; phylum Arthropoda; class Insecta; order Diptera; family Empididae; genus Empis; species Empis stercorea. The sequence continues at coordinate 11,455,745 of OX457087.1, forward strand.
AAAAAAATCTTTTAGATAGAAAAAAAAACTTTAAATCTTCTTTGGGAAATTTTTCCAACAAAAACTTCTGAGTGGAAAATAATTTTTTTATATTAAAGCTTATAAAGCAATTTTATAGAAAAAAAATAAACTTTAAAATTAGTTTTGTTTGTTGGAAAATTTTATTTCAAATTTTTATTGCAAAAAATATAGAAATTGTGAAATTCGATTATTTATGTAACAATTGTCAAGATCAATTTTATATTAAGGATATTGTAATGACGGTAGAAAAAACATATTTGATATAGATTGAAGTCTATATAATAAGCAATTCGTATTACGCGGAGAATGTGCTAAAACTGAACCATTATTCCTTTTATAATAATGGATCAGAAAATGATCAAGGTTGTAGACCTGTTCCTGGCTTTTATATACTAAATATTTATACTATATTTTCTGTGACCCCAAAAAAAATTACATAACAAAATTTAATGTCGGAGACATTTTAATTGTTTGACGGACATTTTTAAATTATTGATAATTAAATTTGTTTTGTCTAACAATTTTCATTAAGTAAAATTATTTAAGATCAGTAAATCTTTGTAAATCATCACTCAAAGCAAATAATATTTCGTTAAAATTTGGGCTAATTATTATCTTATGAATAATATATCCTTTACATAATATTAGTTATATAATTTTCTTACATATTTTTTTTTTGCATAATTTTAAATTTATAATAATAATTTCAATAAATTTAATTTTGAATTTTCATATGCATAAGTTCCGATTATATTTTTGTTGTCTTATAATTAGCTTAAAATTAAACCAACCATCAAATTGCATATACATAATTAAAGAAAAATGAAAATTGTTTATAATTTTCATATAGCTGCAAAAGTTTTTCTACTTTATATGCAAAAAAAACAACAACCAATTCTTTCGTGACTATATCTTTGACTTTGTGCTATATATTTAATATCTACATATACCATTTTTACTATATAAAATTTATTTTTATATATATTATTTAAAAAAGGAAGAAAAATACAACATATCGATCGAATTGCAGTGCTTTTGCGTACACATTGGCTTTTTCAATTTTATATGTTTTGTTGGAACAAAAAAAAATATATATATTATTGTCCTACATAATATTATAGTATAGGAAAAATATGTTGCCTCCTCAAAATAAAACATAAAATGTTAAAAAAATAAAAATATACTTTTTAAAGAAAAATATTCGACCCCAAAAGTCGAAGGGGGCAAAAAATAAAAAATAAAGAATGAGGACTGTGCGGTCGGACAAAAAAATTTGTTTTTTCCAATTTTTTTTTCCAACTCCTTTTCTTGACTTTCAAAATATACATAAAGTAATTTTTTATCCATATATTGTTTTGTGTGTTGCTGGATAAAATTTCTGGAAAGTTATGTTGTTGTTGTTTTTCTTTTCAGTAGAAAAAACGCGATTATATATACCAAAACAACATATTTTGATTGCGTCATTTTGGCTTTTGTTGATTAGCATATAATATGGAAACGCGATATGCTAAAGAATTTTTTTTTTAGTTATTGATTATGATGACATTTTGAAAAAAAATTCAAATATATTTTAATATCAATCTTTAATATATTATTTTGAAATTGCCGGAATTATAATGACATTTAATTGAACAGTAATGTCAAAATTAGACGATATTGTTTTTTTTTGTAATGACAATCATAAATTGACATGTTTGAAATTGTGGTTATAGACATAAAATCCTTTTTTTATATAAATTTAATTTAATTTTTTACTGGATCGATTTAATTTCCGTTTAAAAACAAAGATTTTAGCTTGTCAAAAAATGTAAAAAAATTATTGCAAAATTAAATTGAACACAAAATTAAATTTAACAGGGATTTTAATCAATAGTAGAAATAATATTAAATTATTTGAAATTTTTTTTATACAAAAATATGAAAAATAGTTGAAGGAAAATTCGAAAAATATTATATTGTAAAGGACTAAATGTTGATCTACCAAAATTATGTCATTTTAAATTTATACCGGCATTAATGTCTTGTTTAATTTTTAAAGACCTTTTTTCGAAATGTCCATAAATATTTAAAAAAAAACCCTATACCAAATTAATTTAAATTTAAATTAAGTAATTTAGTAAAAATAATGTTACATATATTTAAAGGACTCAATTAGTATTTTTGGTATTTAAAACTTTTTAATTTTACATCAATTTCTATCAATTTAGTTTTAATCAATCTTTACAACTTTCTCAATTAACTTAAAATGTTATTCAAAAAATTATTTAAACTTTATTTAATTAAGCTTTTTCCAAAATTATTTACAAATTAAAAATAAATTATAACTACATATAATTAAATACCGTAATTTGAAATTAACACTTACCAGTATATTTGAGTAAAAGGGATCAATATCCTCGAGAGGAGTGGAGGCCAATTCCGGTGGGAAGCCGCCCTGCAATCGAACAGGTATGGGCACACCTTGTTCAAGTGCAGGATCCGGTTGTGGACCTTCATCCTCGTCGTCTTCATCATATCGTATCTATTATTTGTTGTTTCGTTGTAATTTTTGTTTTGTTTTCATAATCAATTTATCAATTGAATTTTTTTTCGTTGTTGTTGTGGCGAAATGAAAAATTATAAATTAAAATTAGTAAATTTTGCAATAATAATTTAAAAAATTTTTATTATAAATTCTAATTAGTATAAATCTAAAAACTAAAAGAACAAAAAATATTTGTGAAAATAATAAATTGTCTAAAATCTAAAAGGCATAAATTTTTTATAATTCTTTTGGTGGTTCAAATTTTTCATTTTATTTTTTTTTGTTAAACTATAAAGTAAATTTCGAAAATTTCTAATTTGATCCTAAAAACAAAAATTTGTTATATATTTAAAAAATTTTTTGATTTTTTTTTGGTAATTTTGCACACATTTTCAAAAGTTAATATCCTGAATTTATATATATTTCAAATTAAACTATATTTTATTTATTTAGCAAGCATTTTATTAGCATACTCTAATCTGGTATATAAAATTTTCTATAAAAGAAAAATTCTGTAAATTTAACTAATTTTCATTTTTTTAAAAATTATTTTTCATCTCATAAAATAAAAAATATAAAATATGAAATTTGTGTGCTCTCGTTTTGTATAATTCATCAAACGATACATTAAAATATCCTTGATAGAATATCATTTAATTTTGTTGTTGTTGTATCGTTCTTGTGGTATACTAAAAAAAATGCTGATGTGGTTAAAGAATAAATTGTTTCTAATTTTCAAATTGCAATCATTAAAAATTGTCAGTGAAAAATTGTCGTTTAACAATTTTTTTTTTTAAGTATTTCCTAAAATCCTTAACGCTCAAGTAGGTATATCGTATATGTACTTAAAATTATCATCTTCTAAGTTTTTTACCTACTTATGTTATTAAAATTTAATATGTTTAAGAAAGGTAAAGGGGTAAAAAATAATTTGCTACTAAATTAATGATAAAATCATAACTTCAATAATATGTTCTCTTTTTTGTCAAATTACATTTTATAGTATGATGGTAAGTGAAAGCTGATTGAAAAAGGATGTTAAATAAATTATAAGTTAAATGATTATTTTTTAACGAAAATTTTTAGATTTTAGTTTCAAGTAAATGAGATTGTTTGTTTATACGATGGTTTATTGCTATTTCTCTGTGGTTGTTTCTTGACCCTTTTTTATATTTGTTACCTGTAATCAGTTTTTTCTTTATATCCATTCAAAAGAATATAATTTTTTATATTTAATTTTTCAAATTTCATTTTTTTTTTGGGCAAATTAAAGATTTTTAAATTCTATTTGGATAGTTTTGGTTATAATTAAAATTCAGCTAGATACGAAATTTGTTAATATTGGAGAGTTACTTTTTATTACGAAAAAAAGGCAAATGGCATCTTGCGATTTATTTGGCGTAAAATATCGACATTCTCCAATATAGATAAATTTGGAGTCTATGGACGGAGAATTTGCAAAGGAATAATATAAATTCTGAGGAAAATATTAGAAATGCTGCAATCAAAATATTGTGCCACCTATAGTTATGCAATAATTAATTTAGATACATTTTACAATGTCAATTAAACGAAAATATTTTAAAACAAATAAATTTACTTTAAATTAAATTAATTACGGAATTTAATGAAACTGAACTTTTGATTGATCATTTCTAGAATTATGTAGACCAAAATTAATTATTGCTCTTAATTATTTTAATTCTAATATGATTTATACTAAAATTAACATTATATTTTCGAGGTGTGTGTTAAAAGTTTTTAGATCATTTCTGTACATTGGTAGGTACATGCTCTAAAAATTCACTATGAAGAGGAATAAAGAACATCAGAGAAATTAATTATACTATATTATTATTAAAGAAATATCCCTAATTATGCGAAAGTCATATAATAGAACAGGTATTCCCTTCCCACATAATCATACCAACGACTTTGATTTCGCTAATTAAAATATTTGCATAATGAATCCCACAAATTTAATCAATTTATATAAGTAAATTGATATCGAAAAAATCAAATTTTCTGGTTAAAATTATATAATTTAAATTCGTGGGAAAATTTGTATTAAAATATTTTTTTTTGCAAATTTTTTTTTATGATTGGTTATTAATTTAATTTTTATGTGGTTATGAAATATTATTTATTTATAAATTTTTGGTGACGTCAATTTCTAATTAAAGAATTTTGAAAAAAGAAAGTAAATTCTATAAATAAATTCGATATTAATTTTATATAAAAAAAAAAGATTCAAGTTTAATAATAATTTTCGTTTTGATAAAATCAATATTTTTTTTTTAATATTGATTTCTAATTTTAAATTTATTAGGAGTATTTTTTATTAAAAATTTATATATCTGAAATATATTTTCTCGGCATATATAATTAATTATATCGATTTGATATTAATTTTTAAAACTATATTTTGTTATTAACGTCATCGAATTTTATATTTTCAATCCATTAATAATGCAATTTTTCATCAAAAATAATACCAAACATTATTATTAGTCTTGTTGATTACATTATTGTATACATTTTTCTCTGTCCCTTTTTCTATATAACACCAATACTTAATATTACTTAGCTATTTATAAAATCGTGAAATAAGTCCATAAAATAATTATTTATAATCATTATGAAAATATTTTTCTGTACATGGTCACGTAAAATTAACCCACTCCTATTTTAAATAATGGCACACAATTTTCTTGTATATATTTAGTTAGTAGATTGAAATTAGTTTTATGCATGCAATTTGAAACAAACTATAATTTTTTTTTTCTTGAAACTAAACTAAACTATGAAAATAATGGATAAATTTTTTGTCCGCATTAAAATTTTATTATTATATTTTTTTCCCCAATTGGTATTAAACATTATTACCTTTTTGTATACAAACTACTCAACCTCCTTTTCAACTCATTCCAAACACAAAAAAACTTGATTAAAATATTTTATATAGGTAAAAATTATAGATTTTTAGGTAACATATGTGCTTTTTTTCCAAAAAAGAAATAACATAGTTCCAAATAACAAAAAGGATATTATAGTGAAATTTGTTATTTGTATTGGTAATAATAAAAAAAAATTAAAATGCCCACCTACAAATACCTATATATAGAGACTAAAAGAGAGAAAAAAAAAATTGTTTTTAACATGAATTTTTATTGTAGAACAAAATTAAATTTAATCGACAATGTTCAAAAAAAAAAAAATTGAAAATGGAAATAGAAAATTACAATTTCCACTGCATTATTGTATATAAAGAAAAAAAAAATTTAAATAAGACCTTTTTTATATTATATATATTTATATTTACATATAAGTAAGTACATATTTACAATACCAAAAGTTATATATAGTAAAGTTTCGGTTTATATATTTTAGATTATTTTCAATTGTGTCAGTGGACAAACAAAATGTGGGCTGATTTTTCTGTTTATTTTTTTTTTATTTAAACGGATCGATATCAAACCTAATCTATTAGTTTAGTTTTATAGAATTTAGGTCTATATTTTTATTTTGTAGACTTATAAAACTATTAAGGATAAACATGTAAAATATAATGTTGTAATGACTTAACATATTTTTTTTTTTACTCGATGTAAAAAGGAATTGAAATATACAAAGGAAGTTAATATATATTTTTAGAATATTATATTTTTAGTTTTTGCGATATTTTTATAAAATAATAAATTTAACGCCATCTATTGTTAAAATTTTTAGTTGATACAAAATTTAATTAATTGCATTATCTTAGAATAAAAATTATTCAAATAAATTGTTAATTTCAACTTGAAAATTTTATGCAACTACAGTATGTAGTTTTTTAATTAATTAATATTAAAGAAGAAAAAAAATATTAGTTATCATCTATTTTACTTATTTATTTATTTATCATCTAAAAAATATTAATTAATTGCTAAACCTAAAATAATGAAATTGCATACTTATTGGTGTAGTTAAAATCGTTCGTTTATATTTTAATAACGATTTTTCAACTGATTATGGCCGTTTTCGTTATCGTCAAATGATCGCAGTACTGTAATGTTCTTATTCGTTTGTATGGTTGTTTTAATCAACGAGACAGCAACCAATCGACAGAAGGAGCATTGGTTAAGCTAAATTTGTCGATTTTTCGCTGTCGCAATAGTCAAAATACCAGTAAAAAAATTAATACATTGCAGTACTGCGATCATTTCACGTTAACGAAAACAGCCATACATAATATATATTTTTAAATATAGTTAAAATATTTATATATAATTTAAATTTAATAAGTCGTATAATATTTCATTATTAATCATTTTCTTACACATAATATTACATGTTTTTTTTACCAAATATTTTTATTTTCCACTGTACTTGATTTACAAGCTCATTAAGGAATTTGTTGTCATTAATGTTTCGGAAATCAGAACACAACAACAACAACAGAAAAATGATGAAAAGCTTAAATTTTTTTCTTTCTTACCACATCGATTTATTATAATATTTAATTACCATAAAGAAAACAAAAAAAAAATTATGGTTCACTGAATTTTCTGTTAAATGAAGGAGTGCAAAAAATTTGCTTTATTTTTCGTGATTGATTTATTTTCCATTAAACTTTTATAATATTTTTTTTTTGTTTGTCGCTTCCCGAGGTTGACCAAAATTTTCTATATTATGCAAATTTGTTATAATTTTTTTAACGCAATCCTTTTCAATGAAAATTGAACCCAAAAAAAGTATATTCAGCTTGGACAGGACGAGTATAGTAGAAAATAGAATAATTTTATCGTAATTATTCTATATACCGTATATATATATTGTAAAAGGATATTTTGTATATTATTTATACAAATTGGGACTGCAAAAAAGGATATAATTATAAAAATTCCAGATTGTATTATTTTTCTAATTTTGGGTTGGAAAAATATAAATTTAAATAATTTTTACTTATAGCAAAAAAAAAAAGGATAGCAAAAAAAAATTGTAGATATTAAAATTTTATAAAAAAAATTCTAGAATTGCGTCGTAGTCTGCTAAACTCGAGTAAACTATTATATGACACTCTGAACTCGTGGTCGTATATATTTTTCAATGAAAATCCAATAAATTATAGTACAATAACCTAAGTACTTAAATTTTAATGGTCAACTAATATATAGAGTCATTTCTCATACCATTAGAAAAATAATAGTTTTTTTTTTAAAGAAATTGGCTGCCAGCCATAATTCTTAAGTAAACTTGTGAAGAAAACCATTTGAAATTGATTTATTAATAGAGCCAAAAATGGATTACATCGTAGAATATTATTAAGTAGTATCACTAGTTTATATCAAAGAATAAAATTGAATTTTATTCAAAAATTTCATGATAGAAACTTTCTTTTCGTACAACAATATTTTTATTTAAGAATTTATTCATCATTTACCAGTAGATTTTAATACTTTATATGTATATGAAATATGAAGCTTATTTAAACTAATTTATTTATATTTGTTATATTATTTATTTATTTTTTTAGGCCAATACCCCCTTAAGGATTATTGACTTTTCGTTAATTGTATTTGTATATTTAATGTTCAGATAGAAATATGAAACCGATGTCAAAAGTTTAATGTCCTTTCAAACAGAAATATTTCGTTTTTTTTGTTGTTGTTGATTTATCCTTTATATAATTATTACAAATTATTAATTCGATATAAAACAAATAATTAAATTTTGTCAAAATAAATTATTTATACAAACAATTAAATATTATTTTTTTTTTATCGATTTAATTTTGCAATTCAATTTAGTTTAATTTTAGTATATTTATATTTTTATAGTATTAATACCAATTTCTCAGTATTAAAATTGCATACTTTTAGGCATAATCACTGACAATTTTTAATGCATTAGTTTTTTTCTAAATTTTGAATATGTGCAAAATATTTTAAAACCTTTTTAAGTAGTCATAAAATTCTCTAATTAAAGATATTCGAAATTTAAAAGTCCTAATTTTTTCGATCAATTTTTTCTTAAAACTATTTTAACTCTATTAAAATTAAATGAAAATAATTTTAAATAATAAATCTAAAGAAAAAAAAAGATCATTAAATAAGTTTTATTTTATAGAAAAAGTGAAAGATTTAAAGATATTTTTTTTTGTGAAAGAATTTGGAAAAATTAAATATAAAATTTTATGTAATAGATTTTTTGTTTAAAAGTTCTTTTCTTGTTAATAAAATATAGAAAATTAAACACTAAAAATAAAATTTTTAGAAGTAAATTTTAGTATTTTTCTGTAGTTAATTATAGTGTAAAGAGGATATTTTATTTATATAGAAAATTAATAAAAAAAAAAACTTTAAAATTTTAATTAATTATAATTTCATGCAAGCAAAGTAAAATGAATTTTTGTTTTCTGGGATTTTCAAATAAAAAATATTTTAATTATATACCAATTTTTTAGTTTTCATAAAAGCAATTATACATTTTTTTTACATAACAAAACAATTTAATTGCGCAAAATTATTATAATTCATGCAATTTTCACAATCTAATTAAGTACTTAAAATAATATTTTACATATAGCTGTAACAACAATTTTTACAATAAAAATAATGTATGTGTTGTGTGTAAGAGGTTTACAAAACATAAAAAAAAGTGTGTTTCAAAATTATAACAATATAAAATTTACTTCAACAAAAAAAGCATTGAGCCGATGATTAATGATTTTTCAATGCTTTATTGAGATTGAGTACTGAATTATAACTAAAAAATCGTTATTTTCGATCAATTAATTTATATGAACTCAATATTTTCCATTAGAGTTCAAATCATTTAAAAAAAAACTGCTTTCGTAGCCAAGTTTTTGATCATATCATAATGTAGTTCCCACTTCCATTCGTATATAAGTCAAATTTGTTAAGCTATACTATAAAAGTGAATTAATCTATTATCAAACTGAAATTTGTCGAAATTAAATATAGTGTTCAGTATTTAACTCAAATTATTCAAATACATATTCAAATTTGTTTATGTTGAAGAAATTTTAATATATCTATAAATTTAGTATAACTTAACTATAGGTAAATATTGTCGAGAGAAATTGTCAAATTATTGTCAAAATATTTGTGTTTGTTTTCTCAGAAAACCTCTAAGATGTAGTCCTAGACCGATATAGGGCTGTTGAGCCAAAGAAGAATTAATTTATTGATTTTGCAGAAGAAAATTCATCAATTAATATATAATATAGAAAATATGCAATCCGGTATTTTAATTTTTTTGGTATACAAATTTTATAGTGTGTAAATGGTATTTAATAATTAAATTAATTTATTACTTTGAATAGTAAACGAATAACGTTTATAAAGATAATAAAAATTTTACTGTCCTTGCATATAGTTTTTGTCCTACATTCCTACACACATCTAATTTCTGTTAATCCGAATTGGATCCATTATAATAATATATGGAAAGTTTTTCCAAAAAATTATATTACATATATATTTTTATTCCCACTTTTATGATACGTAATTTAATGAATAGTAAAAAATTATATACATATTTTTTTTTTTTGCACATAATAAAATTTAATTTTGTTAACTCATTAAAATAATTAAAAAAAATAAATAAATTACAAATTTAACCAATATAATTTTTTTTTTTATATACATAGCTATACACAGGTGAATTATGTAAATTATAATTTTTATTATGAATTTTTCGTTATTAACACACCCTTACTCCCATTTCTAATTAAAATTAAATAAAAAAAAAAATAATTTTGCTGATAGCACAAATATAATATTTAAAAAAAACTATATTGCCGCAATATTGCAATTAATTCCCAACATTTAAAATTGTAAATAAAAACCATCCAGACAAAAGACAAATTTATTATCGCATAATACATATATATGTATATAAATATTCATCCGTACTTGAAAGGAAACAATAATAATATAATATTATATAAAATGATATTAAATCCTTAGGGAACCAGACCCACCTAATTACAAGACAAAATCGCTCAAGGGAAATTTTTGTTTATTAAAAATTATAAATATACTTTTATTCTCTGTGATCTGTTTTTTTTGTTTCTTCTTCACTTTTATATGTTTTTTTTTTATGTATATGTAGAATTTTCCTTTTTCTATGTACCATATATATATATTATATTTTCTATATGATTGCCTTTAGTTGGCCGCTGCTTTGTGTTGTACTTTTAGATACGTTTTGTACATTACGTTGTTATGTATTTCACTGCGTGGGCTTTTTTTATAATTTATGTAAAAGAAAGGACTGGGAATAATAAAATATTCTATACGACGTATACATAAATATAGAATTGTTATTTATCAATATTATCTTTAGTTTTGTTGACATTATTATCCTTCTTTAAGGTCATCATAAAAATGATTGTATATATAAAGTACGTAAAAGAAAAAAGTATTAGAATAATGTTTAGCTTTGGTATGCGGGGCAAAAAAAAAATTGATTATACGTATAAATATTCAAATTTATTTTATTATGAATAAAATTGTAAAGGAAATTAATAATAATAAAAAAAAGTTAATTACTTTCGTACCAAAAATAAATATTTTCATTAATGTCATTTTTTTAAAATATTTTTGTTGAAATTTTAAATTTTCATGGAGATAATTTAAAATGTATAGTGAATTTTTGTTGGAATTGAAATTGTATTCCAATTAAGTGAACACTGGAAAATAGCGTTTTAAATATTTCAATATTTTGATAAATTATTTACTTAGAGAAATTACAAAAAAATTTAATTAAAATGTCTATAAATTTATGAAATATTTATGATTCTGGTAAATATTCTTTATAATTTCATACCTATTAAATATATCAGTAGTGAGTAGAATATTTGAAAACAAAAAGCTTAAATTTTCTGTCAATATTGTTTAATTATTACTATCAAAAACCTGTGTATATGCAATCTATATACTTTACATATAATACTAAATTGTAATTACAGATATCCGAATTTTAAGGAAGTATGTCTATGTATATAATTATTCAATAATAAGGATAGAAAATTTCTTGAATAATTAAGCAAATGGTATTAAATTTTCGAATAAACAATTCTTACTCATCTTCAGGTTAATCAAATATTTAATGGTTACGAGTGGTTAATAATACTTTTGGCTAATTTTGCACAAGATCAATATTGCCCTTAGTAAGTTACTGATTAGAATTTTTATAATTAATATTAGATAATCATAAATTTAGTATTTTTTGTAATGGAAAATTTGAAATTTTCAAAAAAGTGTCTTTCATTGTAATTGTAATCTAATTTAAAAAAATCTCTGATAATAAAAATGACAAGACAAATTAGCTTACTATAGATTTCTAAGATAATGGAATGAAACTTTAAAGTTCACTATCTTTGCTTCTAAACTATAAATATTATTAATTCAGTTAAAATATTCCTTGAGAATCTATTTTTTTTTCAGTGATCCTCAAAACTTCAAGCATTCACTTATAAAATAATTTATTATGAGAATTAATTGAAATGAAATTTGAATGATAAAAGCAGCTTAGCAACACAGAAGCAATTAACACGCTAAGCTATGCTTATAATAATTTTCTATATGTAGCATATATTTTGCACACCAGCTAATTTTATATACTATATAAATTTTATTTTTTTTTAATTTTAGTAAATGAAAAATCACAAAATTCAAAATTAGTTAAAATCTAAAAACAAAATTAAATTTTTCTTGGTGAATTTAAAAAAAAAATTTAAAAATAAAAAATTCCCTGTTAACAAAAAGAAAATCTTACTTCTTTTTGCTTTTTCTTGCGACCATATTGCGGCTGAAAATATTTATCCACAAAATCATAGAAATTTTGTTTTTTTTTTTGGTTTTTTTTGGAAAAAATAAAAATATTTAGAAAAAAAAATATAGAAGATATATAAAAAAAAAAAAGAGTAGAGAAAATACAAAAAAGATTCCATTATGTAAAAATGTTACAAAGAAGTTTTTTTTTTTGTTATTTTATCTAAGAAAAATTATGTAAAAAAAAAAAATGTTTGTGAAATTTTTTAATATAAATTTTCCAATGAAACAATGATAAAATGATGGAGGGTAAAATTTCTATATTTAATTTTTAAACATTTTTTTGAAATGTGAAATTTTTTTATGTTTTAAATTTTTTTTTTTGTTATTGATTGAATTTTCTTTTTATTTCAAATATATTTTATGTATAATTTTTTTTACTAGGGTGTTTTATGCTTGGGAGTCAAATTTTCTGCAGAAATTGAGAAGAAAATGCTTTATTTGAAGAAAATTTATGTCGACAGATATTTTCATCTATTATGAAATATTTATTTTTATGTCACAAGGATTAAATTTTAGATAAAAATATTTCTTTTTATATTTAAAATTGAATTTGAAATATTTACCATTAATAATAATACAAAAAAAAAAAAAAGCGTGAGAAATGACATGAATTTTTTTTTTGATTAAATTGCCAATTAAATTAATTTATCACTTTTAAATTTTGGATGAAAATGAATATATAAAAATATTTTTATCATTAATATTAAATATTTTTTATTAAACTTTGTAGAAGAATTTTAATATTCAGACGTTACAAAGATTAATATAAATTTATATTAAATTAATTTACAAATTATTATTAATTTTTTTTAATATTTAACTATAAGAACACCTAAAAATATGTTATAAAATTGGATTAATTTTATAAAATTTGAAAATTATTAATCGGAATTCTATTTTTATACCATAACACATTGAATACTTTCAGGCAAGATAATTATATTGTATACTTTTTGGGCATAATTATTATTTATAATAAAGCATTTCCTTTCTCATAAAAATTTATTATAAATAGAAGATAATTTTGAACGTAATTATTACAAAAAATTACTGAATTAAAGGACATGAAAATAATTTAATATAAATTTTTATTAAAAATATTAAAAATAAATTAACGCCGCATTTTAACCAACAATATTGAAATTAAAAAAAAATAAATTAATTATAAAAAAAAAATAAAAAAAAATATTTTTATATTTACTACTCAAAAATACTGTGATAAATAACAATTTGAAAAATTTTGCGACATAAATTAATTTACAATTTTTAATTTTACAAATTTTTATATATTTTTTTTTTATAAATATTTAAAAAAGCCAAATTAGAAAATAAAAATTATGTTAGAACAAATTTTATCAATATCTTTGTCATTTTCATTTGAATCTATGAATAGGAGAGATTCTATAAATAGGAGAGATTTGATATATATACCAAAGTATGTTTACTATACATACTTTGGTATATATGTTTACTATACATACTTTGGTATATCAATAATTTATTTCAATATATTTTACATATATGGAAAGGTCAAAGAGCTTTTAATTCTATTAAAAAACAAAAAATTAATTAATCATCATTTTATTTATAGTAACACAAAAATGAAAATAAATAGAAATATTTTCATTTGAACTAATTATATTAAATACATATTATTTCATTTTCAAATAAATTGGAATTATTTTTATATAAAACTTTTTCAATTATTTCCATTTTACCAAAAAAAAAAAAAAGAAGATTTTAATAAAATTTCGATTTAAGAATAAAAATTATATAATAATAAAAATATAGGTCAATAAAAATTTATTGATCAATCATTTTAACAGAAAACTTATATTAGTCATACGTAATTAATCATTTCGTGGCAAAAGAAAAATGGTGGTAGGTTTTTTAGAAAATTAAATTTTCGATTAAACTTTTCCAAGAAAAATAAAATTTCTGTTTTTAATTGAATTATATTTTCTGTGTTTTTTTTTTATTATTTAAGTTATACTACACACATTCGGAAATTTATTTAGAAAGTTTACGATTAATTACAATATGACGTGTAGTTTATTTTGCGTCGTCAATATGACTATAAGGATAAAATCAATATTTGTTTAAGCTTTTTTAATTTAACCATAGGATACGTAAATACTCGTATATAGCTTATATAAAAAAAGATCTAAATACTTAATAGAAAAATATTATATATATAAAAAAAAATCTGAGTAAAAGTTTCATCATCATCATCATTCATGGGCATTTAACTATATCGAATGGATTTATATACCATTAAAAGATTAATTATCTGAAATAATTTTTAATGTTATATGGTTAATCAAATTTTAATAGATGATTAATTTTGTGGAGCTTAAAATTCAATTTTGATACAAAGATATTGATAATTATTTTGATTTAATTTATTGAAAATTAAAATTTTTACAATTATAAATTAAATAAAAATAAATATAATTATTTATATAATTTACTTTACACAACACACACACATTTAATATATTATAAAATATATTTATAATATATTTTATATGAAAATTATATATATACAAGGATTATTATTTTTTTTGAATTTGTCTTAAATTATTATTAAATATTTATACGACAAGAGAACATGAACATTTAAAGTGATACATTTACAATATCAAAAAATTGACCAACATAAAACATATACAACATAATATTAATTTATTGGCGAAAAAATTTATTCCAATACAAAAAAATAATAATAATAATTTATTTAAATTAAATTAATTTTTTCAATAACATGTATTTTATTTAATTGATGTCAGAGGGCGCTAGAAGTAATAAGAAATTATATGTAAATATTGAACAGAATTTTAGAATTGAATTTTTAACGATAATTAACTTAAATTTTGGAATTTTAGAATTGAATTTTTAACGATAATGAACTTAAATTTTGATCCTTTTTTATTGCAAATTTAAAAATTTGAAAAAATTTAAATTAGAATGGAAAAAGGTTGAACATTTAAACGAATTTTCTAACAAAATGTAACGAAAAACTTCTGAATGTATGCTTTTCTTTGAACCATAAACGAATATATAATTTTTCAAATTGGACTCAAAACCATTTATCCATTTATTGATCCATTTAATCCATTTTTGATTACACATTAAAAGGTTACAATCACGTAAATTTAATAGAAAAAATCTTAATTACAATGCCACATCAATTAAATAAAATTAAATATTTATTTGAATTAATTTATACAATAAATAAAATTTTAAATTCAATTAAATGACAACATATATAATAAGGATTCAAAGCAAGGATATTACACATTTTAGGAATAATTAAAGGATAATAATTTCCATATAAAAAAAAAATTATATATACCAAAAAAAAAAATTTAAAGAATTGAAAATTAAAAGCAATTTTGTGACTATAATTTTTTTTTAAATCATGCCAAAAAATAAAAATTTAATTTTTTTTTGGATCGATCTTATGTAAAAACGAAAATTATATAAAATTCGAATCTACTTAATTTATTTACAATTAAGATAAAAATAAAATAAAATATAAATTATAAAATCTTTCAAATTCTACCAATTTATTTAAATTTATAAATTAGGGGGAGGATTATAATTAGGGTGAATTATGGTATACGATCTGTTTTTTGGAATTCAAATTACTATTCTACTGTTTTTGTTTGTTTGGATTAAAACTATATTAACTTGAGTTAAATTAATTTTGGGGTTGATAAGAAGAAAAATAGATAGATTCAAAAGAGATAGAAAGATAAAATCATAAACATAAAATAGAAAAAAAAATTAAAGAAAATTAAATTTTAAGTTTTTTTTTTTTGAAATTTGTAAATTATTTATAGAAAATATTTTTATATTTTTCTGTTTTAATTTAACAAAAAAGTAAAAAAAAATTTTTCTTAGTTAAAGTTTTTCCTTTATATATGTGTGTGCATAAAGCAAAATAATTTTGAAAATTTGCTTTATTCATTTTTTAGAAATTTTTATTATTAGTCGAATTTCCTATAGTTTTTTCGAAGTTGAAAAAAAAAAAATTATGATTAAATTCGAAATTATATTATTTTGGTAAATTATATGAAAAGAGCAAAAATTAACTATAAAAGGTTATAGTTTTTTTAGATGGTGCAATATAACTCCTCTGCCCACCATGGGTTCTCTGCCCACCATCTTTTTTAAATGATGACTCCTCCGTCATCAATGACATCTTATATTTTAAATTTTTATTTTAAACTTGTTTTGAAAGATGTTATAAAAAAACATTTAGTATACAGACAGACAGACGACTATCGCCCCCCGCTGGTGCACGACCATCAAATTTTTCTTGAAGGCCCATGAACTATATATCTTTAAATTTTCGGATAAAAATTTTCCATTTATTTTTCATATATAATTTACCAAAAAAATATGTAATTTCAAATATCCTTATCCAGTCACGATTATTCAGCTAATTTTAACATTTTTTTTTTCAAATTAAAATTGAAATGAAAATTACGAATATAGATGGCGTACCATTCCATTAATAATTAAATTAATTTGCTATTGGTATAAAAAAAAATTCAAAAATTATGTTAAATATATTACTAGATTTTCATATACCAATGATTCCTAATTTCCCACAATTTAGGTAAATGATCAGTTGAACGCCATCTGATACAATTTCGTATCAATTTACCTATGATTAAAATTTTATACTAATTAAAAGACCCTCTCAAAGTTATCAAAATTTAGCTGAATAATCAAAGACAAAATTGAAAAAAATAACACCTACACTAAATAAATATTACTTAAAGATAAAAATTAAATTTCTTTTAGATAAACTTAAAAAGTTAAAACAAATGCTTTTTTTATATAAAAAAAAGAACTTTTTTCGAACAAAATAAAAGTTTAAAATAACAGAAAAAAGTAAATCGTTTTTTTTTTGAAGGGTTATTTGCCTTCATTTTCCACTTCTAATTACACAATATTAAAAACTTATAATTAAAGTTGAAAAAAAAATATTCTTAAGAGCTTTTTTTAATTATGGTTATTTAAGGTTTTTTTATTTTTTGAAATTTTATTTCAAATATAGAAAAGTGAGAGGGTTTGAAAGTAAATGAGGGATAATTTTTTTTTTTTTTGATAGTGAAATATGAAATAAAGTTTCTTTTTTATCAAAAAAAATAAAAAATAAAAAATAAAATTAACATTTGTACTTTTAAATATTTAAATTTTCATTTTTTAAAACTCTTTCAAAACATATTGAAAAAATAGCCAACAACAATCAATGAAACCATCTTAGGCTTTACATATAATGTACCCACCCCAGTCCCGAAAGAGTTAAGTCGAATTTACACATCGGCCGAAAAACCCTAACGCTCGGACAAATTCTACGACGGTTTTTATAAAGCAATTTACTCTTGAGGCGATTTTCAACCACGCACACTAAATATTTTTTGTTTTGACAATTCGTATAATGTAAAAAAGTTTTTATAAAGTTCCATATAAAAACAAATTTCATACAAGTGTGTCTGGCCCCTGCGACGGAAAAGATAAAGTTGGCTCAACTTTTCGCCGTGCCGGAATTCCGTCGGGTCGGACTTTTCTGATTGGCTAGAGTCGACCGTCATGGGTTTTCGGCGGATGTGTAAATCAGCCTTTAAAATTAAATATTTAAAAGTATAATTTAAAAAAAAAATAATAATATTCAAATTATAAAAAAATAATAACTATTCTACATATCAAAAATTTACCACCTCTCCCTCGGCTCTCTTCCTTTCCAGCTCTTTTTGTTTGGCATGTTCAACTGCAATACGGGCTTCAATAGCCACCAATGATTCGCGGGTAAAGGGACGGAACAAACTGCGTTCTTCCTCAGATATCGAGTCGGAGTCTTCTGTCATTGTCTATACGGCCAACGATGAGAGCCTCAGATTTCCAAGGCCTATAATTAAATAATAAAAGAAATATATTTTTTTAAATTAATTTATTATTTTTTAAGGTCACTGCTGTTTGCAGTGCCTCTTTTCAACATATAATTAATTTTTTTAACAATTTGATTAATTGTACTTTGTGTAATATATTACCTAAAGATGATTTTTATAATACATATATTTACTATAATTATGGTATCCTCATAAATTAAGGTATAAATATGTTAAATAAAACAATATTAAATTACATTACCCAAAAATTACTAAGTATATTGGGAGAAAGCAGAAATTTTATATACTTTATTATGATTAAATATTATAATTTATTCTTTATGTTATTCATAACATATTTTAGTAAGCATTTATATCGTCTCGCCTTTCAGAAATTATATCCTTGCTTGACTATTAAGGAAAATATTATAATTATTTCTAGGTATATAATTTAAATTAGTAATGTGACATCACTATATTTCATCACTATACTCGTAGTTTCATCCATATATACATACTCTTCCATATATAGGGAGTTTTCGTTAACATCAAATGATCGCAGTACTGCAATATTTTCATTCGTTTTTATTGTAGTTTAATCATCGAGACAGCAAGCAGACGACAATAGAAGCATTTTGTTGAACTAAATTTGTCTATTTGTTACTGTCACGCTATTCAAAATATGTACTAGAAAAATGAATTAAAAAAACATTGCAGTACTGCTATCATTTGAAGTTAACGTAAACGACCATACTATGTGAACTTAATAATCATTAATTGCATACTCTTAGGCACTATTTTTACTTGTATATATTAAATTCGATAAATTCACTTTATTATCTAAAATTTATACATTTAAAAATGCCAAATTATCGAAAGTAAAGTGAAGAACCAATGAATACTATTTATACCACCATATTTACACCCAATTGAAATTATTACGAAGCAAACTAATTATTATAAAAAATCGACAAAATTAATATTTTTGAAATACAATTTTTTTCTTCTAATTATCATTTTTTATAAATAATTAATTTCAATTCTTTATTAAAAAAAAGTGAATTTAATATAAATAATAAATGAACTAAAGAAATTTAATAAATTGATTGGAAAAATATGCTTACCATTTTTTATTTTATATAAAGAATTTAATTTTACCTTGACGATTTTTAATGCATGTCAATAATAATTATCATATATACATTATATACCAATCACAATGTTCGTTTATGCATAAATAAAAACATGCTGATTATACTTAATGGGTGTCCTGATGGTATACATATAAAATTTGTGGTTTAAAATAACGTAAAAGAGAGAAAAACGATATCGAAAGTTCAAAAGGTTATAACAAAAATAATGTTATACATATATAGGAAAATTAAGTTATTATGTACATAAAAATGTCAAGCGATAATTCCATTTTATATTGAAGAGGTTATACAGATTTTTTTATTGATTGAAAATTTAATTTACTCGTCAGTACCGTAATATGAAATTTTATAATGTTTTTGGTGTGAATTACTGTGTGAATTATATCTAATTTTCATTTAGTTCGCTAGTAAATTAGAATTTTATTGTGTTTGTGGATCTGTTAATTTGTTAAATCTATAAATCTAATAAATAGGGAAAATAGTCAAGATACTAAATTTCGAAGCAGAAACAACGTAGAGGTTGAGAAAAATTTAGAATTCAATTTATCCAATTGCAAAAGTTCATCAAAAATAGCTTCTCAGTCTCCATTATAGAAATATAATTTATTAGTAATAAATATTGAACTAACAAAATCTTAGTTTTATGGTATTATATAGAATTAAATCAACACATTAAACATTTTAAATATAATTCAATTTAATTTAATTTTTGAACAAACAAAATTTAATTTAATTTAATACGCAAGTCAATCAACTAAAAAGTACTTTTTTCATATGTCACCTAAAAAAGAAACGAAATACAAATTTAATATGAATATCCTTTTAATGAATATTATACTTTAAATGAAATTTTATTTAATATATATATTATTTATTCTGTAAATTACAATAAAAAAAATTAATTCAGACAACGAAATAAATTAATCAGACAACTAAATAAAGTTTGAAAAGGATATTTATAAATTGAAATATAACTTTTCTATGAAATATATATAGAAATGTTTAAAAGTTAATATTACTTTTATTAGATATGTTATTTTATTACATAATTTGGTATTTAGCGATGAAACAACGAGCATTGACCTTCTATATTTTTAATTATATAAGAAACGTTTTTGCAAGCATTCTTTTGCAATTTGGAAATTATTTAATTTAATACAATGTAAATGGAGTGTGAGCCAAAAGTTTTCTTAATATTGAATTGATGAAACTTTTAATAAGCTATAATCGCCACTAATTGGTTTTCTGCGAATTTATTATCATTATATTAATTAGTGCCTCTTTTTTCCTAAATTATGTTCAGTATAATTTTTAAGCCAGACAATATATTTAGTTTCAATTTTTAACGTTCGGTAATAGACCTGTCAAATATTTTATTTGTAGTGGAAATGATTACGATATTATACGACTGCTATAGTTCGTCGTCCATAATTTATTAGCCCGAAATAGTCAAATAAATTCATGACACTTCCAACTATATCATTTGAATTAAACTAGTATTTTCAATTTTCGTTTTCGGATTACAAAATCAGGAAAATAGTAAATGTTTTCCGTTTGATTTGTAAATCCTAAAAGTGTATTTACTTGATTTATGGGTGTATGACAAAGGATAATATACAACTTTGTTATATAGTGTATTCCCCGGTGTAGTGTATCATTAAAGATGGGTATACTTAATAATAAGTTTCGAAGTTTCTATAGTTTTTCTTTGAATGGAAATTCCCTTGATATATATATATATATATATATATATAAATTAATTTCCTTACAATAGTCCCAATCAAACCACTCCCTAACCCAAATTCGAACCATTCGAAATATAAATTAAATTTTTTCTTAAAATAACCACAATTATACATAATTCCCTCTACCTAAATTGAACCATACGCGATCATTGAATTATGAATGAAAATATATTAACATATTTTTTTACAATATTTTTTTAATTAAAAAAAATATTTCATTCATTTTTATTTATTTATATTAATAAATATTTTTTTAAAAAAAATAGAATTCCATTAAATTCATTAAAATTATACCATAAAAAAAAGCAAAATATTTTATAGTATACAAAAGTTTTTTGTTCACTCGTTTGTATTTGACTAAAGGTTAGACTATCCTTAGAACCAGAAAAAAAAACGAAATTTTTTTCTTAAAAAAAAAAGGACATTATAAATTGTATCAAAATATACAAGAAAAAAAACAGAAGAAAATAAGAAATGAAAGCTAAGTATAAACAGGACGACGACAAAGGATTTTGTTTTATATATTTATGCGAGTGTTTTTTTTTCTTTGTTTTTTTTCTGTCGCCCTCAAGATATTTTTTTTTTAAATTTACTTTTTATTTTTTAATATTATTTTGTGATTCATTTTTATGTCCTTTTTGACTAGAAATAAACAATAAGAAAAGATCCTCGCTGTATATGACTAATGAAATTTAAGTATGCAAAAAAAAACATGTCATTTTTGGAATGAGGAGATTTACGTTTTATTATTATATATAAAAAAAAAAGAAATGTTAAAATATTAGCTAAAAGGACTTTTGTTGTTTATAGAAAAATGTGCATTTTAAATTTTTTTTTTAATAATAATGAAATCGTTTATATTTAATTTAATATTTTTTATTGTTTAAATATAGAAAATTAACAAACAAGTTCGAAAATAGACCTGTCAAATATTTAATTGTATAGTGGAAATGAATTATTGAATTTCCGCTTTAATGAATTTTATGTTGAAATATTTCTTCTTCTTTTTTCGTATATAGAAATTTATTTAAATTTTGTATAATAAAAATAATTTGTATCAGTTCTTAGTTTGTTCGAGTGACAACTAGACAAATTATAGTCTTATAGTCGATTATTCAATATTTTTCCATCCATTTGTCCATTAGAAAAAGGAGTATTTCTGTTAATGATGTGAATTACAAATGTAATCGTGGTTTAATTAATTACAATTACAAATGTAATCGTGACTTAATTAATTGACTCAAAGAAATCACATCTAATTCTTGAATATTTTTCAAGCCATTTTTCTATTAGCAGTAACTAAATTAAATTTCCCATAATTAAATATAAATATCCAAACATATTTTACATGTTAATAATCTTTGTTGTACCTAAATTTTTGAATTAAATTCATAAAAAGGACAGTCACAAAAATTATTATAATTTATAGTACTAAAGAATTTTTAATATTATACGAAAAAAAATTAAATTTCAATTTTTCATTAATCTATAAAAAAATTGTTCTACACTAAATAATCGTCCATAAATTCAATATTTTATTTCAAATTATTACCCAATAATTAAGTAATGATAATAAAATAATATAGCAATAATAAAAATTCAAATATTATTCCTAAATATATAAATATGTATATTAAAAAAAATTAATAATTCCATAAAACAAGGATATTCAATCCAATTAATAATCTTCTTAACGTAAATATATTTATAATTATGGCTAAATTAAATAAATTAATGTCCCTATTAAAGTCACTTGACTTTTTATATTTAAAAAAATAAACAAACAAACAAACATTAAAACAATATCACCAAAACCCCACAACAATTATTTATAAATTTCAAAATTTCAGTGTGTGTATAGGGAAGGGATACAAATTTCAATCCCTTATAAATATTATCAGCAAAAGGAAAAAAATATATTTTATGTATATGTGTGGTAAACTGTAATACATACATATATACCATCAACAATAAACAAAATATATAATTAAAATATAATTAATAAAAATTATAATATTTAACCACAAGGAAAAATATCATGAACTTTAATATGTTAAATACAAATACAAGATATTAAGGATATTTCTTTCTTATGAAAATTTTTTAATCTAATTAAATAAATTTTGTATATTTGAATAGAAATTTTGATGATCATACATTTTGTAAAGTTAGTTTATAGTTTCCATTATTCTATATTTAAAAATTTATCTTGATTTTAGTGAATCCTTAATCATTTCCTATAAGTTAAAATAAAAAATATTCGAAAAAAGTACATACAATAAATTTACATAAACAATTTTTTTTAGTTATCCTTATTTGTATGTTGCAGTAATAAAGTAATAAAAGTACATACAGTTGCTCACAAAAGTATCCGGCCACTTCTTTTATTCAGTAGAATTAATCTTAGACGTTAAGTTTTAAATATCAGAAAACAAATAATTATTATTTTTTAACATTATTTAGTCTTGTAATTTATAATCCAATCATAGAAATATCAAAATTAAATATACTTCAGAAAAAATCGACAACCAAACAATTAAGTACATAATTCGGAAATTCAATTTTTCTCGAATGACGCACTATTTGGAAACTATTTGGTAACTAAACTTACTTTGGGGAAGTCTCCCGTGTGCATACACACTTAGTGGCCGACTTTAGTGACAATTGTTTTATGAGTTGGGACAGCTATGTAAGTTTTTCTGATAATTAATTCATTTTACTAATATGTTTTTCTAGTATTATAAAGTGCATTAGTAAAGGCTTTTTATAGCCAATATTAAAAAAAAATACTTAATTGAAAATGAAGTGAAAAACATTAAATATTTTGAACCAAGTAGGGTGGCCGGATACTTTTGTAAGCAACTGTATAGTGAAAAAAACAATCGATTTTATACTGCAGTTAATTTCATATCACACATATACATAATTATGTATATGTTTTGTCCTGATTTTATGTAAAATTTAGTATGTAACATATGTGGACGAATATAATTTTTCAATATTAACGCTTAGATTCATATCAACTAACTCAAATTTTTATAGAAAAAAATATTAAATAAATATGGTAAAATCCATTTTTACTAACTCTCTAGACAAGGGCCTACACTATGCATACACTATGTGTTCGTCCTGTTCTAGAGTGTTAGTAAAATCCCTTCTATTAGTTTTCTACCCAAAAAAATGGGAAACATTATATATGTTTTGCACTTAAAGGATAATACAATTTAAAAAAATAATAGGAATTTTAGTCTAATAAATTACAAAAAAGAATGATGTTGCCGTCAGTTATATATGTTACACTATTATGTTATGATACATTATTAGATCACGTCATCGTTTCCTGGTTGGCAACATCGATATTCCACTTTAGTTTGTTGAACTTTAAACTCAGTCAGTACATAATAGAAATAATAAAATTATAAGTGAAATAATTTTATGCTATATATAAATAAATTGCAAATAATTGAAAATAATTGGAAAAAATCCCTTTTATAATCCTTGCAAATAGAAAGCAATTAATTTTTTTTTAAATCATAGAAGGATTACGAATCACACCACTTACAAGAAGAAATAAGTATATAGTGTAATTGAAGGCAAGCAGCAAGAGGTCTTTGGTAAAAAGCCTAAGCATGGCTATAAACTAATAATTTATGTAGCGATGAAATAAGTCCTGAGTCATAATTTTCTATTAGGATTTAAGACATTAGTATTTTACATACTGTATATCGAATTTCGACATCTTCTAAAAAGATTATTTTATTCAAATTTCTATAATTATAACAGAAATTACAGTAGACTAATTTTATTATCAATCAATTTAAAAAATATCCAATGAATCATTATTAATTCCATATTTAAAAAAAAAAAAAATTTATTCAATTTTTGGGGAAATACCATTAATTTTTCTTGAACATTTACTCAAATATATGTAAATGGAAAATCAATAAATTTATTTATATTTTTATTATCATTCAAATTGAATCAAAAAAATCTATTTGATATCTACATATATTTCAAAATTTCAAAATAAATGGTAAATATACTTTGAGAAGTCATCAAAATTAGTAATAAAAAATTCTAGATAAAAATTAACAAACAAAAAAAGAAACAATCATGACAAAAAACCTACGCAAAAAACATTAAAAATTGATTATTTAAATTTCTCTATACGCCTCTTCTTATTTACTTTAAATCCTTATCTACTATATACTAACACTGTCTATATACTCCCACTTCAATGACATCAGCTATATGACTACGTCATTGTCTAGGATGACACAACAATGTGAATAAAAGTTACACAAATCTCAGTTTTTTTTTTATTTTGTATATGGATTTAATAATAATAATAATTTTATTTTTGTTGTTTATGATTTAAAATCACTTACATGAGGCACATGGATGTCGCCTTCTACACTATAGTTACAACACTATATCCGAGGCGCCATTATCGTGAGGCGCCCGCCGGCTATCACGTATTCTGAAAATAAAGAAAAAAAAATATTATAAATAAAAAGTTAAAGTTAAAAATAATAAAAAAAAATTATATATATTTTTATTAATCCAAAAATTGAAAGCTTTTTATAAATAATTAAATAATAAGTTTATATGTACATATAAATTGTTGTATATATATCCTGTCAAGGTCATATAACAAGAGAAATAACAATGCTGTAAGAGACTAATTAACTGCGTTTTTCCATATTGATTTTAATATAATTTATGTATAATGAAAAAAAAATCTGATTTCTTTTTTATTATCATAATTTTCGTTTATAGATATTATAATTCCTCTCATTATAATACAGAAAACTTTTATCAAAAAAAAAAATACGGACTGTAACCTCAATTGATGTATATAGTATATCCTTGAAAAAAAAAATTTGAAAAGACAAATTTCCAAGAATTTCTTGTGATTCGTAATCAATCATTTCCTTCTTATTTACGAAATATAAATAAATATTATCTTCTTATACCAAAAATTATATTTCCGTAAACATAATACAATATATTTTTTTTTTTGTATTTTTATCGAAGGACGAAAAATATATGAATTAAAAAAATTTTTTTTTTTTAGATAAATAAAAGTATAAATCCACCCGAGGTCTGTTATGGGAAAAGACCTTAACAAAGAGGTTTCATATATAATCAAATATGATTGGTGAGCATCTTTAAAAATAAACGTATAAATCATTTATGATTTTTGGAAAAATTTTAGAAAGGGATTTTAGAAATGTTAGATAGATTTAGAAATGAGTAAGAAGCAACCAGTAATATAAAAAAATGTGAAGTAACCATCAGTGGTTCCTCTAAGCCTGTAGAGAAACCATCGATCCCTTTTAGTTAGATTGAAAATGGTGTAGATCAATTCTTCCTAAGTGGTTTTTAATTCAATTCTAAAATCTTAATGTCCTTAATTATAAGTATTCTATTTCTAATCATTGTATATATAATATTACATCCTTAAATATAACAACTCGTAATAATATCTTTATTATTAAAATTTTCATTAATATAATTTTCTAAAAAATTATTCCGAATATCACCTAAAAATTTTTTGCATATTTTCTATATCATCCGCTTTTTTTAAGGATATCAAATGAAAAATCCTTAAAAAAATCCTAATATTATTATTAATTTGATATTTCAACATAAATATTTTTTTTGATCCTTAATTCTTTCTTTACTATAAATATTAGTACAACGACCTTGGATTCATCCTTTACAATGTTTCACAACATATATAATACTTAATCATGGCATGTACGTAAATGTTATATCTGTCTTAATGTTGGCCGCACCTTTAATTTTTTGATATATATTTGTACTTTATATTCTATATATATCATCACACGCACTATTCCTTCTTTTAAAGCAATTTTCTTACATTTATATTCAAAATAATATAAAAATTCAGGATCAGGTAAAAATAATTTTATTTTTGTGGTAAAATAAAAATTCATCTTATGTGTAAAAATAACAGCTGACAATTTAATATTATATTTCATTTTACTATATGTATAGAATATGTATATTATATATGGAAAAAAAGGACTTTTGTTTTGTTTGTTAAAATTTGTTCTACATTCATATTAAAGGTTCGAAAATATTTACTTTTTTTTGTTGTTCTTGCTGACTAATGGTTGTATTATAACATCAGTAATAATATAAAGTATATACCATAAAAGAAAAAGCTCTTTAAGGACATTTATTTTGCTCAACAATAGAGAAATAACAACAAAAATTTTGAAAGCCTTATGACTAATACTATTACAATAAATTTTAGTCGATTAAATAAATAAATACATACATACTTAAATACAATCGAAAAATCTTCAGGATTTAATCAGGACAATACGGTATATACCAAAAAAGAAACAGTTTATTTTTATTTTATTTATTCACAAGATCCTTTTACTGGCCCAGGATAATATCAATTTAATATTAAACATTTCATTTTGAAAAAAAACTTTACAATCACATAATTTCAATATATTGAATGAATTTATTTATTAGGTTACCATATGTATTAAAAAAATTATATATCCTTGATATTTTTTTTTTTATTAAGTTTACTTCATATGCGTATGAGTATGTGTGCGTTTATTATCCCTAAAAACAAGAAATAAATATTCCTTTTTTTTTGTGTTATGTCAAAAAAAAAAATTAACTTGAGCACCGAACAAACAATAAAACTTTTTCTACCCCTCTTTTTAAAAATTCTCCTCGGAAACTATTTCCATCCTATCAACCGAAAATATCCTTTTTGGGTATAACAAAAAAAAAAAAAATTTTTCCTTTTTTTGATAGAAAATATTTCAGATCCTTTCTTTATTCTACATTCACATTTTAAGGTATTTTTTTATATAATATTATTATATTTTATGTGTGATATAATTTTTGATAAGGGCGCATGATTCCTATGACGTCACTCTACAGAGATTTTTTTTCCAACATTGCGGAAAGCGCGTCGTCCTGGTTACCATTTTTTTTTTTTTGGAAAAAAAAAATAAAGTAACTACAAAATTTGACCAAAATATTTTTATGTAATAATTTTTTTTATTAATAAAATTACAATCTTACAATTTTATATAAAAAAAACTATAGAAATTTTAGAAGACTCAAAATATTTTGGCATGATTTTTAAAAAAAATATGAAAAAGGATATATGCAATAATATTATATATATGATACGAAAATATTTTAATTGATTTATAAAAAAAGAAGAATTAAACTAAATTTGGTAAAACTTTAGGGTAATTTAATGTAAAAACCTATTAAAAATAATATTTGATGTGATAAAAAGATATTAAACAAAAAAATGATGTGAATAATTATTATTATATGCTAAAGAAAAAAACTTGAATAATTAAGGGGAGATATGAATTTTTTTTATGACAATTTATTCCGAAAAATAAAATTAAATAAAAACTACACACATTTTACTTTGTAACATATAAAACACATTTTAATGAAAAAAAAAAGAGTAAATGTTCATTTATTTTTTCTGTCTGGTTAATTAACACTTAAATACAAAATTTAATGAGTCACTGGATATTAAAAAGGATAAAAAAAAATATATAATTCAATAAAATTTAATTAATTAAAAAATTTTGAAATTTAAATAAATTTTCTGTTAAATTATATTACATTAATGTTATAAATATTTTAAAAGGTAATTTTTAAAATTGTATAATTTATTTTAATTGAACAGAGAAATAAAATAATGAGTTTAATCTTTTGGATTTTTTTTACTGGTTAATACTGTAAATATCAATTTAAATTTATGGAACATTTAAATGACAAAAAAAATGTTAAAAATTTAAATACATACTTAAAAAATATTATTTACCAAAATAAAATTTTGGACAGAAATTAAAATACAAAAAAAAATTTTTGACATGATATCGAAAATCAACAAAATATTTTTACAGAAAAACGATAAAATAAATATATTTAAATATCAATTAATTTTTTTTAATATTATTTTCACTTATATTAATTTTAATTATAAAATATAAAAAATATCAATTGAAATGACTAATTAATTTTTGTAATTCTATATAGAACGAAAATATAAAATTCAATAAAAATATAATTAAATATTTTACCATTAAATGGATAAAGTTAGTTTTTTTATATGCAAAACCGATAATTAATTGCACGAGAAAATATTATAACTAATTCATTGTTTCTACTATATTATAATTAATTTTTTATACTGCGCCTTTAATATTTCTAAATATATAATGACCAGTTTATAAATTATATTAAATTTTTTATAGAGTTTGTTAATAAATCATATTTTAAATAACCGAAAAATGAATTATTTAACTAACAAAATGTTGCAATTTTAACTTATATCGCAGATCCTTTTTAATTTATTCTATTTTTTAGACAAATGCATAGACCTAAAGAAGCAATAATGTAATTTTGGTATACTATATTAATCTGGGTTAATCGATAATTAAATTCGCCTTGTCGATTGTTACTAAAGTTAAGATTCAAATTTTGGTAATTAATAATTATGGTAATCCAGATTATAAGAATTTTAAGAATTTTGTTGGAATAACAATTATAATATGTTCGAAATTTTATGAGTCGATTTTAGCAAAAGGACATCGATCATTACTATTTTTAAAGTAAATTTTCAGGAAAGATTAAGAGTATCGAAACTCATTTATCTAAAAACTGAAATTTCCAATGTTTGAAGTTCGAATACAATGAAATTTAATAGTACATTTTTTATAAATAAATTAAAAAGTGCTGAGTAACAGAAACTAAATCAATATAATGTCATGTAAGAACAATACAAATACATTACTATAAACTTTAAAAAAATAATAATATTATGTTAAATTTGTGGCGACAAAAAACCGAATAGTTTGTTTGTTTAAAATAGGTCCTTCAAAAAATCACAAAAAGGAATTTTTTTTTTCAGATATATACCACAGTTTCCTTACTTTTCTTTTACGCAATAATTATATTTCTATTTCTTTTTTAACTTCTGACACTATTAATTTTCTTTTCGTTTTTTTATAAATGATAGAAAAATGGCATTAAAAATATCCTTTAATGGTTAAAATCGATTTTCAAAGAAAATTTTCTTCTTTTTTTTTCTATTTATGGAAATGAAAAATTGTGTAGGTACACACATACAATTCATTTTCTCGTTTTTGTATTACTATACTAAATTATGGTAAATATTTACATAAATTAAATTTATACTTTTATATACAATATTTTTTTTAAAATAGAATTTTATTGGGTAATAGTGCATAAAATTGTTCAATATATATTATATAGGAAAAAAGGATCAATAGAAATTAAACAATGTATTGACGACAATTTGAATTTTTTGCTGTTTGTGTTACTCAAATATTGTCGCAGTGTTAATTTTGTTTACTGCACTTTGTGGCACCTTTAATATTGGATTTAATATAAGGAAAATATTTATGTTGTCATTGTTGGTTGACGAAATACAATGAAAATTTTTGATTGATGAAATTTTATATAAACATATTACATATATTAAGTATATGCATAGGAATATAGATTTTTTACTGCATGCAATCAGTAAAATTGTTATACAAGTTTCCTTTTTTTTTGGCATTAATTTATATGTAAAAATTTTTTAATGTCATTTTTGTTCGAGAATGAAAAATTTAAGTGCAATTTTAAATTAAATTGTGACCTACTCTACATGGCATTTTGTATAATATTTTTTATATATTAAAGGCGCCATTAAAGTTCATGTTAAAATCATATTAGATTTAATTGGTTAGACTCCTAAATGTACATATAAATTTTATATAAAAATTATTTGTTATAAATTTTAAGTTTTTGTTGGAAAATGCACAATATATATTTGGATAACGAAATTATGAGAAATAACTTAAATATTATGTTAGTATATTTGTATAATAGAAAAACGTATATGTACATGAGAGAATTCTGTAACTCAAAAAAGAATTCAGCTAAAAACTTACTACTTGATTATGGCAAGTATGTTTTAAGGATTGGATATGACATATAAGTCAAATATTTGAAAAATATGAGTAAAGTAATAGATCGTATAACATCTAGAGAAACATTTGTCTATCATTATATCTAAAAAACTTATCAATAATTTAAACTAAAATTCAAATTCGACTCCATTGGGTTAAATATAATACATACTACCAATAATTAGAAAATGGTGAGTATTCCTATTTTATCGCCATTTTCTTAGCCAATAAAATTTTAATAATGTGGTAAATTTTAAATGGTAAATTCTATTAAAAAAATACTTGAAATAAATATTATATCTTATTAATATAATTTTAATGTAAACCACAATTAAATTATAATCCCACTTAATATTATTATTTATGAATATTCAAAAAATATATAAAAGAATTTAATCCGTTTAATTATTTTTCTATTAAATTTTCTAAAATTTCTATATTACAAATTCCAATACATATATAAAATATATTGAAATAAATAAACAAAAATATTATATTATTATATTATATATTTAATATTAAATCTACAAAGAAATTCAAATTTTATTTATATATTTTTTTACCCTCAGGTTAATATATTTTTTTTTGTATTAATTGTTGGAAAATTTTATTTGAAAAATTATGTTATTTTTATGTTATTAAGTAATAGTACAAATAGAGACACATATAATCAACATTAGATGCTATAGACATAATATACTGAGAATAAATAAATTATCATTTCCAATTATCAGCCCTAAATTGATTATTTGTGCGATGACAAATTTTATTAATTTTGTATTTATAGAGAACATAAGTACACATACTCTTAATTCCAAATGGGAATTTACTTCACCCAAAGTGGGAAAATAAATCCATCAATTTGATGTGAAGTTATTTCCAATTCTATTTGGGAAATAACTCAACTTCCGAGTGCGAATTTACATATTTAACATATTAAATGAAAATATGTTTTATTACAACCCTGTAACCATTTAAAAACATGTTTGGATTGTTTTAAATTGGGAAATAATTCCATCAATTTTCTTGGAGGACTAATTTCCCATCTGGGTGGTAAATAACTCCACATCAAATTGATTAATTTATTTCCCACTTACATGTGGACTTATTGCGCCCTTCCCAATACTACAAGCCATCTATTAGAATTTTATGAAATTACAATCTCCATCTGGTATTATTCTCAAGTTAAAATACGGAATTTCTGAGTATTATTACCAAATAATAATTGTTCACGAGAGCATGTTGTAAATATTTAAAATATTTGTATACACAAATAGCATAATCTGATTATGTAACTTTTTTTTGTTTTGGAAATTAAAGACTCTGGTGACTAAAAATAAATTGACTGTAAATTAAGCTTAATTATATAGCCGAAAGTATATTTATATATATATGTATAGTACGAGGCGCCCACGTTCTTTTCAATCATTAAAATGAATAAAATATAATATTACATATATTATGGCTTCGTAGAATTATTTTAAAAATGTTTTTCATGTAATTCTTTATTGTAAAATATTATATTTAAAGCTTTTCATAATTCCAATAAAACATTTCAACAAGTGTTTCATAATTCCTTGATTTATGAGTATACAAAGTTCAAAATATTAATTTCAATTTTTTCTTCTTTTTTTTTTTGAATAAAAATATGTATAGATACAATTTCAGCAGTTTATTTTTTTGATGACAATCATTATTATATTCCATTTTGAGATATAATTTAAATCTATTTTTGATGTATTTTATGGGTTTGACAAAATATAATTTCTGAAAGGATCTTATTTTTGGCTTCCAACATAAATGTAAATAATTATTATTTAAAGTTTATATTTACATAATTATGATTTCTTTGAAATAATTCTTAGAAATATTGAAAATTTTATTTTGGTGTTATTTTTATAATGCACCCCAATTTTGGAAATGGTGTATTTACTTAAATATGTATATGTATGTACATAAGTTAATATTATGACAAAATTATAATTTTACTTTACTCGTAGTAATAATTTGTGAAATTTGATAGATATTTCAATTCAAAAGCAAATATAATTATGTATGAAGATTTTCGAATCATTAATTTTTGGAAAATACTAGACTGAAAATTCAATATCATTATAAAATGTCCTTCCACCAGTAATAAAAAATATTTTTAAAAATAGTCTTGTGACCAGTTTTTTTATGAATATTTATGAAAATTTATTTACGCTGTGTAAATATAACAAAAAAGAAAATATTATTCCAAAATTTATCGTAATATTTGTTAATGGTGACATTTACACAAATTTCTTTTTTTATTATTTTAGTATAGTAATTAAGTTTAATTTATATTTAAATTAGTTATTGGTAAACGATGAAATTTATAAATGATTTAAATTTAATGTGTAAAACGTAATTGTTCCAATAATTTTCGTGTTTTTTTATATACTATGATTATAAAGACTTTGGTTATTTTCGATGAAGAAAATGGTGCGAAAAAGTCTTCAATGGACGTACACAATTTAAGGAAAAACTTTTAACTCTTAATTAGATCCAATATTATTTTTTATTATTAATTCAAGGATATCTGTTATGGTTCAACGATCTATTCGCATAAAATTCCAAATTCAATTACATACTTATACATAATGACCATATGCGTGTTTTATCTTTATATATTATGCTCATGTTTGCAGAAAGGTTAAAAAAAAAGTACATAATCTCCCACTATACAAAATCATTCTAAGTTACATAGAGAAAAAAGCAAAAATACGATTAATTATCACCAGGATTGAAGTAGGATATATTTGTGAACCACTCAATGTGATTTTATGTAATTTTATAAATAAAAAACAACTACTAAACGAAATACAAATTCAAATTCCTTTCTTCTTCGTCTTTTATGTAAAATTTTATTATCAAACTTATTTTGTCAAGCATAATTTTAGGCGTCACTATTAAATAGACATGAACATAATATCGTATTTATAATTCTTACAAATATTATACATTTTATTTAAAAATATAATGTATAACATATGTAAAGAACCTGACCTAATTAAAATAGCATAAAATTATACATAGAAATAATAAATTTATAATTTCACGTATACTATATGTAAAAGCTAAGTAAATATAAAATATTATACATATATTTACATACTTGAAATTATACAATATTATATATATTTTTTAATGACATTTTACCAAGAGAAGAAAAAGTGTCATTTTTATTATTATATAAAATAAAATTTTTCTCGCATGTGATAAAAAAAAAGAAATTTGTATACATAAAAAACATGTTTAAATTGAATACACGCAGTTTATGTTTTCATATATATAGTATATATATATATATACTATATGTATATTATAAAAAATACTTTTATGTAAATAAAATATTCAGTAAACCATTTTTACTATACACATGTAAAATAATTTTACATAATTCATTTTTATCTACTTATTCCTTTTTATTTATTCAAAAAATACATAATAAATAGCTACACTATGCTACTATGTAGATTTTTAGTTCAGTTTTTTTTTTGTGGTTAACTGAACAATAATGATAGAATTAAAGTGAAAATGGGTTGGCCAACTTAATATACTTTTACTTATTTAATAATAATGTAATCTATTTTGTACAATTTTAATTAACATTAATTGTTAAAAATAATAACGAAGTAATTAAATATCGTTGACATCAAAAGTACAACAAAACTATATTCAGATCTCAAATAGTTTAAACGGCCACAAGTTTAAATGCAGCCAAACATCAAATCGATTTACGATATTTCACCAGTCGCCTTTATAGATCCTTAAATTATGCAGGTTTATTCATACACAAGGTCCGGTGGACTGGCTCAGTTTTTGTCTGCACAGGCGTATCTCTCCGGTGCTCCGAAACGAATGTGGCTGCCTTAACTGAAATAAGTCATTTAAAACCGGCCTTTTTGGCTTCTAGGATATTTTTAGCGAATCATTAGTGATTTATTAGTGATATTAGGATGTTAGTGAAGCATTAGTGAAGAAGTAGAGAAGCATTTAAGATGGTATTTAAATTTGCAACATAAAAACTGTAAAGCTTTAAAATGTGTTAGATTTAATTTACATAAATAATATTTGGAAATCCTTATAGAAAATGTCCATTTTAGGTACAGAATTTGTTATACTCCAGAACTTTAATACATTATATTTTTATTTTTCCGATTGCGTTATCTTGCCAGGACATATTTTTAAAGTGACGTTTTTAATACGTATTAATGCAAAGTTGTATTTAGTAAAACACAACAAAACTTGAAGTAACTTTTCTATTTAAATGTTGTGACAACAAAAATAAATTTTTAATAGTTATTTGTCAAATGATAATCAAAATATCATAAAACTAAATAATAATAAGATGAAGAAAAAAAACAATATTTGATTAATTTTGTGTTACATAAAAAATATAAGTAAAATTTATTGATATATAAAAGATAGGATCAAATAAATACTCGCATTTATAGTGAATTAATAAAACGAAATTAATTACTTTTTGTACAAAATAAAAATTATCTGCAGAAAAATATTAATTAATTTTTTCCTATAATATTTATGATACGAAAGGATAATAAAAAATGCGCAAAATTATAAAATTTTCAGGATTATAATTTATTTAAAAAAAAAAAATCTGTTTCATTTTCATAGAGGAAAAAGTTTTTCATTGCAAAATTTTAATAAATTAATGAAAATATTGTCTCTTCTGGTAATGATATATTTTCCTTGAAAAAATTTACATTTTGTCTTGAAAAAATTCACTTATATTTGGGTGTTACATCTAAAAATTTGTTTATAAAATATTTTCCTTAAATCCTTAATTATTATTAATAGAATTTACTTTATGGTTGGTAAATTTTTTTTATATGCCAAAATGATTGAATCTAATGAAGTAAGTGCACTCCAATAGCTTTAAAAGTAATTTATGCGCAAAAAGGATTTTTTATAAATTTTGGTTGTAAATTTATAAATTTTGGTTGTAAATTAAAATTACAATTGAAAAACAAAATTTTTATATATACTAAACCATATTTAAAATTGCTAATACAACAAAAATTCAAATTATATTAGAAAGGGTAAATATATTTTATTAATTTTGGTTCCTTTTTTACATTCAATAATAAATTCTTTTATTAAAAAATAATATTCAACACGTGCAAAATAAATTTACGTTATCTCAAAATTTTTAGCATATTTTTATATATAAATAAATTCAATATACATAATAAGAATATTAATTTTCTATAACTTCCATTTTTTTGTATCACATTTTGAAGCAAATTCATAGAATTTTGTAAATTTTCTAATATTTATGAAATGTGATAAATAAACTTATTATTGACATTAGTTTTGCGGATTTGATTTGCTTGAAATTTGTCCCAAAACATCGAATTTGGTTGATGTGTCAGATTAATTTTAATAGTCCAAAATATAGGGTTCAATATAGCTGAAATTTATTATTTTGAATTAGTACTGATCGAAAATCTACATAATATGAATCAACATAATATATTTTTTCTTTGAAGAAACTCCGAAATATCAAGGATAATTCTTCTAAAAAGTATGAGTAAAATATTCGACAATCTCCTTATATTAATTTTTTGTCTATATCCTTTTCCAAAATATACATTCAAATAAATCGAAAAAAGTTACCATATAAAAAAAATAGATCCTTTTTATTTCCCTTTTTTTTTTCTTGCGTAAACATTTTAATAAAATTTCATTTTTATTTAATTTAATTTTTTTATGGGAATTTATGTAATAATAATAAAAAACTCTTCAATTCCAAAATGAAGAACTAAATATATACGTTTTTAATATCAATCGCTACAAAAGCCACAAGGACATTAAATATTATATATATGTAGTATAGCAAAAATGCTGGTGAAATAAAAAGGTCATAGTTCAAAATGAAAATATTTATTATCGTTTTGTTAGCCGTCATTTTATATTATTTTTTTCATAAATTTATTTTCGGTTTTATTTTTTTTTTTTGGTTTTTTCCTTTAAGGATAAAAATGATAATTTGATTTTAATGTTATACTATGAATAATTTATAGACAATTTTATTCCGAATAACGAAAATATTTCTATATATATTTTTATTAAAGAAAAAATAGAAATATCCTTGGATAAATAATTGGTATACTTAAAGGCATTTTGGATATATAATAATGAAAAGTTTTCAGTTTTAATGGTTTTTAATAGTTATGTAATTATCAAAATAAATTAAATATAGAGTGAAAGAAAAAAAATTATTGTGAATTTTAATATTTGATATTAAATAATAACAGAAAATTAAAAGTTTTAGTTTAAATCAATATAAGGAAGATTTGAAGATGAAGAAGATTTGAAGAAAATTAAAATAGAGTAGAAATTATTTTTTTAGAAACATTAGTTAAGCCAAATGATTAAATTTAGCGTAGAGAACATAAATGTAGTCACGAAAAAATTGTATTATTTAAAAAGGATTAAAAAAATGGCGAAAATTGTTAATACTTGCAGAAATTTTTTGAAAATATATGTATCAAGTATATATAGTACCAAACGACTGTATTTGTAGTGTGAAAATATATCAAGTGTAGTGCCAAACGACTGTAATTTTATAAAGAATTGTTTAATATTTTAGATTTTCTGTTTCTAGAACTATGTTGAAAATGATACAGATATGGTAAATTATAGATTTCCTTGATATCAATCCGAGAATTTCTAATTGCAACATACTATTAATAATTAATTATTCAGGAATTTATCGAAAAAGTAAAACTAAAAACTGTTTGATGTCGAAAACTAGTAAATTTTTGATATATATAGTCGCTGTTTAGAAACTTGTAACCAAAATTTTAACTCACTAACCACTTTGTTACTAGTATACTTGAATTTATCTCCCTACCCACCATTGAGAAAGATCCAAAATAATTATAACAAATATATTTATTTCTAAAAAGTCCTATTTACGTCACACAATCAATTAAACCCCAAACGATCAATATTTATAAAAAAACCTTCTCGACTTCAACTTTTAATCTAATTTCAATCTATTTAAAGAAAATTTAATTACAATTAGATGACAATATTTTTGTGATCCAAAAATAAATAAATAAATAAAAAAAAACTTCAATTACTTTTAATATTTTAACTTATAATGGAAACTTTTAACCCCAATCCACAAAGAAAAATTTTATTATTAATAAGAAAATGAAAATTTCTCAATTCTATTTTTAATATTAACTTTAAGTATATAAAAACATATTAAAATGGAAAATGAAATAACCACTAAAAATAAATGACAAAACATTATTTTTAGTTACACACACTTTTTAAATATATATTAAATAAAATATATAACTACTTTTTACAATCTTAATAAATTATTTACGATTAAAAATGATTATTATATTTTCTATCTATAATCAAAATTAAAATCGATTATAATTTTATATCGATATTTTGGTATACAAAAATGTAATTATTATTACCTACTCTTCTAAATCCTTAAAAGTTTCGATTATAATTCTAAGATTTTTAAATATTTATTAATCTCAATTATCCTTTTTGTGTCTATAGAGATATTAAAAATAATGTTTATCATCAATTTAAGTGCTCTGAGAAAATTTATAGATTATATGTGGTAAAAGAATTACTTTATTATAAATATTGAACAACAAGGATAAAAAAAAAATCTTTAAGGAAAATATTTCTTGTCATTTAAAATATTCTCTTTTTTTTTGAAGATTAAGAAATTGTTAATATAGAAGCAACAGACAGTATGTAAATTTATAGATAGTTTGGATTTGGACTATAATTTAATATTTGTAATATTATTTTAATTAAATATTTTTGTTATCATTTTAAAATTAAATTTCTTTAATTTATTTAAAAAAAAAAATGAAAAGAATTATTCTTATAATAATATTAATAATTATTGTTTGTTTGATATTTGCATATTTCCATATTGAAAATTGAAAAATGAATCAACATGACCCCATAAAAAATATCATAAAAAAAGAAGATATTTATGTATAAATAATTATATGCAAAAAAACGAAAGCTATAGTGAAATATTTGTATATACATAAAAAATTTATTCAAAGGATTAATTTATGATAATTATAATTGAAAGACTAGAATAATAAAATGGCTATTAAAATTAATTTATTACAAATATAAATATTGCGAAAGTTTATACTTAAGTATAAATTTTTATTGCATTAAACTAATAATCATAATATAAATGATAAATTATAGGAGTATATATAATTTGCAGTATAATGAATTTAATTAAAATTACAAAAATGCTATATACGATGGCGGTATTCGTGCAGCTGTAATAAAATTTGTAAAATTAGAATTTATTTAATTAATTTCAGTTTTGTAGTATATTTGCCATCACATTTGAAAATTTTATCAATTTGCATTATGTCACTCACAATTGGGTTCATAATATTCTGAGATATATGCTCTATAAATTGAAGATTTGACATTTATACAGATATAACGAAACCAGCTTTGCCACCATTTTTATAATTTGAAGATTTCACTAATTCGTATCAGCTTTTTTGTAGTTCTTTTATACAGCAGCGAATTCAACTAATTGAAATTCTAAGCGTGCACCTACTGGTTTACGTTTCGGACCAGAGTTATATAGTCCTAACAGTGCCCAAATTGTGTCAGTAGGCTAAATGATATTGTTAAGCTCATTTTTAAGCCACATACAAAAATTATTTCCACAAAAAATGCTCACTTACAACAAGTAGAGATAGGATAAATTTTCTACGCCCATAGTATTTTATTTCTTTATCAATTAAGTAAAATTATTTAAATGGACCAAGAATCTTTTACATTTTTTATAAATAATTCCAAATGTAAATATTAAAATTTTTTCGTTTTAAGTCATAAATATTTGAACAATTCATTTTATATTTTATATTATCCTCTTCTTCTTTTTTAAAGGACCACATAATATAATTTACAAAAACGAAATATTACTCTGGTATACAGAAAACAAATATTGCCATATATAAATTAATTATTCAAATTCAATAAACATCTCTAAAAAAAAAGAAGCACTCGAAAAGGTTTTATGACCATAAAACTTTTGACCCTTTTACCTCCTCTGGATATGTAAACGTAAATCGAGAAAAATAAACAAATTGTTAAAAAAAAATTTCAAATAAAATTAAATAATTTTGTTTGTTTTTGTGTTTTTTTTAAATGATATGAAAAAGTTTTTTTATGGTTTAATTTTTATTAAGGGTTGTTAAAAAATTTTTTGTTTTTGTTGATATATAGAATTTCCAAAGAAATTTTCATGAAAATTAATTTAATATTTTTTAAAAACCAAAATGGGTTATAAAAATGTTGTAAAATTGAAATAGTTTAGAGGCGAATTGATAAAAATAAAATAAAAATATTTAACCCTAAACAAAAGTCAAAAGGTAAAGTTTAAATTTAATGGTAAAGAAGAGGAACCACAAAAAAATATTGTTTGTTGCGGAAAGTTTACATCAGATTGGACAGTAAGTAGAAAAGCGTTTTTTTTTTTCATAAACAAATCTCAAAAATTGATTAATAGTGTGGGGATAAAATATGAGCTTAGTGTGAAATATACTATGGTATGCGGCAATAGGTCATAAACTCAATTCCCGGCCAAGATATCCATTTAATGCTAGATGGATTCAGCTTTAAATAAATGCCACCACTAAAAATATACAGAAATGAAGTAGTTCAACAGAAAAATTGTGATCTAGTCTAGTTCAATTAATGACAGTAATTAACTCACTTCTTTTGAGCAATTTTAGCTTGTTACAATTAAGTTTCTCAGCTACCTACATGGGCATTTATGTTTCGCAATCCATACAAAGTTATAGTATAGGTCTCTAATTGCAAGAGAATGAACCGGGAAACCTTTAAAAGGTAGACTAGGCCCATATTTAGCCAAGAAGAAGAAGAAGAATAATTAAATTATTTAATATTTGATTTAAATTTAATTGACCACTGACCAAAAGTAGTTTATTCCGATTTACCGAACTTTCAACAAAATAATCGCATAATAAAATTTTATAAAAGTTAAATTTAAAATTTGAATAAACTATTTTAGAACAATTAAGCATTTTATTTAAATTTATACACACAAAAATATCCTTTTTATGAACTATTTTTGTTATGGTGTACACGTTAAACAGCAGGATTTAAATTATGTGTATAATATCTAAATTGTAATCATATAGTGACTATTATTTGTTTCTCTTAAACAGCTTTTTGTCTATTGTAATTTTTTTTTTATTTTTGATCCTTTTACATAAATTTTGTATCCTATAGTGACGTATAATGCTGGTACAATGATTAGCTCACTTATATACATTATAATACATTATTTCATAAATATTCTTTAGAGATAATTATAATCTTTTGAGGTGTAAAAATTATATAAAAAAAAGGATAATACTATAGTTTAAGCTTTTTTTCTATTATTAAAAAATGGTTTACAAAGAAAAAGAACACAATGTTTCTAAGGACTATTTTACATATACATAAATACATAAATATGTCCTTAGGTTAAATATTCTATTATTGTGTAGTTAGATGAGTTTTAAGAGAATTTATACCCTGAGCAATTTAAAATATTTAAGAAGATTTTTTATTGTAGAAATACAGAAATTTGCTGTTCTTAGTGTTGTTCCTGTTTCTTAATAATTCTGGGGGATAATTGATATAATATTTTTTCTAAATGTTATTATAATTCTTTTCTGTAATTAAATACTTTTTTAATATTTAATATAATTGAAAATTTTCTTAAGTTCTGTTCATTATTTCACCCAAAACAGCATTAATTCAAACTAATCATTTGAGAGTTTTAAATTAATAATTAAATTTTTATTTGATAGTTTGAAAACTTTTACCAATTTTGTATCGATCAAGTGACAATATAATGGAAAAATTGAAATTGTTCTATTACTACTAGTATCCAAAAGACTATTTTAGAATAAATATTGCATAATCTTCAATTGCATATCTGGAAAAAATTGAAATTCTTCTAGCCATCAAAAATATAGAAAAACTCTCAATTCTTACTTTAAAAGTAGTCGAATCAAAATGGGAGATTCTTAAAAGTAGTCGAATCAAAATGGGAGATGATAATTGAATTAAAAGTCATTATTTTCATTTTAGTTAATTAACAATTCTTATTTGACTATAAAATTTTCATCTACTTAACATTATTAAGCAAAATTAAACTGAAATTTCCAAATAATCTTGTATATAAAAATTAATTCAAAAATTCACATTTAAGTATATGTATATACAACAAATTTCCAATGTCGCGTCAAAATTTAATTATAAAACAAAAAAATAATATAATTCTATATGAATGTCCTTTAAAAGGTCCCACCCACCCAAAAACAAAAATCTTAATTCAAAATTCAATAAAATATTCGAAAATGTTTATAAGAAACGAACAAAATTTCAGTATAGTAGATTAAAATTCTAATGTAATTGTAACAAAAAAAAAACTGAATAAATAAATGTTATTTAATCCTTGTGACCTATATATTTATTTAATTCTATATTTTTTCTGTAGGTATATTATATACGATACTCAAACCTATACACACATATTAATATTGCGTAAAGGATATTATATAGTATACCACCCAAAATTACAAGAACATAAAAAATATAATAAGATATTCCTACTTAGAAATGTCCTTGACAAAAAAAACCATATATGTATATACAAAAAAATTTAGTATAAGCATTCAAGAGTTTACTCTGTACAAGAAAACTTTGAATATAACAAAAGTAAAATAAAGGATATAAAATACAGATACAGAGACAAAAATTCAAGCTTAAAACTAAATAAAAATAATATATATACATATGTATGTATATATAGAAAATTGTGTAAATACAGACACAAAAGATAAACTGCTATACAAAAAAAATAAAATTAATAAGCAAATATATATACATATATATAAAAAAAGGATTTAAAATTTATTAAATATTCCTTACCGTTGAAACGATTAAAATCGAAAATTTTCGTTTCTTACAGATGAAAAATTTAATTTGGAAATGATTATAAATTTGAAAAGTTCTACAACCAAAAACTAACCAAAAAAAAAATTAAAGCAAACTGAAATCAAATTCGAAAATTCTAAAAATTTTTAATATTTTTTTCCTTGTAGCTTTTGAAAACCAGTTTAATCCTTTTTTTAATCCAGTTCAAAAATCCTTTTTATTTTTTTATTTTGATGACGTCGAAACACAATTTTAAGTTTTGTATATAATTTTTTTTTTGGAAAATGTTTAATTCAAATATTTAGACAAGCAGCACACAGACACAGTTAAATTGTTAGAATATCCTTTTTATTTTATTTTAGATAACTAACGATATATCCTTAATAATCATAAAAAATTGTATATATATATATATTTCACAGTTTATTAATATTTATTATATGATTTTTTTTTCATATAAATTTATTGTGTTATCCTTTTTTCCTTTGATGAATTACACACACAAATACATTTAAAAATTGAAAAAAAAAAAAATTACAAAAAAAGGACAAACTTAAAAAAAAATATACAGTATTTCACTATAATTTTTCTATTATTACACACATTTACAATAATTTTTATTTATATTTATTTATTTAATTTTGATTGAAATTATTTTTTTTCTATAATATATTATATAAAAATCGTGTTGTATATAATATATTTGATTTGATTTTTTTTTTGAAGGTTATTCCGAAAATATATAAATGTATATATGTATATTATTATTATTCACTATATTTATATAAAGAGAAAATGATTATATTTTTTTATATTATAAAAAATTATTTGTTAACGTATGATGGTAAATAAATCATTATATAAAATTATTAAAAATGAATATTGTGTAGCTACTAAGTAAAATGCCATATATATTTAGTTGCGTGTTATGTAAA
This sequence comes from Empis stercorea, assembly GCA_949752835.1. Lineage (NCBI taxonomy): Eukaryota > Metazoa > Arthropoda > Insecta > Diptera > Empididae > Empis > Empis stercorea. The sequence continues at coordinate 11,499,909 of OX457087.1, forward strand.
ATAAAATAAAAAACATAAAGTATTAAAGTAAAATTACATGGAAAAAAAAATAGTTAAAATACATTTTTTTTTTGAGTGCACGATATACAATTTAAGGATATTATATGTCCAATATATAATTTTCAATTTATATAAATGGATAAGAAAAATGAAGGAATTTTATGCAAGTTATTTTTTGAATTTTTTTTTGAAGTAGGACCAAAGACTTAATAATTTAAAATGCAATCTGTTCATTAAATTTACTTACGAAATCATATTTGACGTGAAAGTATATTTAAAATAATGTTGCTTTCTGTTAAAGTTTCAAATAAAATTATAGTTTTGTTACAATAATTTAATTATTCACTATTAATAATGGAAAGAATCCTTTTTACTTAAAGCGTTTTTCGTTCAGAAATATTTTCTATATAAATTTATAGAATTTATATTAATTTTTAATAAAATTTAGTCCGAAATAATACACATACATATATTATTTTATTTAACCTATTTAATTTAATTACAATTCAAAAATTTCAATTTATACAATAAAAATACACAGTTAATTTTGTATAACACCTAAGGGTGTGCAATACAATTATATTAACTTTAGAAAAAATGAAATATAAATATAGTAAATTACTGATATCAATATCAATTTAAGAAATTTTAAAGAATTAATAATTAATATGAAAAAAGTAAAATGTCAGATGTCAAAAAATATTCAAAATATTTTAATTTGTATTCAAGATACCAAAAAAATCAGTACGGTTATGTGGTCATCTGCAACAATTATATTAATTTAAATTTTCACTAATTTTTATTATGTAGTTTCGTTAAATAAATTTCAGATTTATTTACTAAATAGGATAAACGAATTAGCTAATGAGCAATTGAAAAATGAAATAAATTCTTTATGAAAATCCTTATTTTTAGTATTGCATAACAAAATATAAGAACATAGAAAAATTTATAATTAATTAAAATATTATTTTTACATTAATTTCGTAATGTAATAATTGAATATTTATATTAAATTTTAAATAATATCTATTCTATTTTCAATTAAATAATTTTCTATCATGATTTTTCGACATTATTCAATTTTTAATTATTATTTTGTTAATTTTTTTCTATCAATAATTAAAATGGATAATTTAGGAAATTTATTATGAAAAATTATGTTACGAAAAATGATTGAAAATCTTTAAAATAATATTTTCAACAAAAATCCTAAAAAAATTAACTTTTCGAAAAGCATATATTTTTTTTTATAAATTTTATGTTCTGATATATTTTTTACCCCATAAAAAAAGAGGAATATTTTTATGTAGTAGTGTGATATTATAAATATACATATATATAAAATTATATACATATATTTATGTTGAAGCAAAAAATAAATAAAAAAAAATAATTTTTTTTCTATTAAATTTCGTTACGATTTAATGATTAACATTTTTCATGATTTGCAATTTCTGTGAATTTTTATATTATATTAATTTTATTACATATTAAAGCGTGAATTTTATATATTTTAACTTAATTAATTTTATAATTTTCTCTTTTTATTTAATTTTAAGAAGAAAAAAAATATTTAAATTATTATCATAGAAAAAAGCACCTTTAAAAATTTGCACATTAAAAAACAACAAAATAAAATTTAATTGCTAAAAAATTTACTATATTTTATAAATTTATTAAGAGTTAATAAAATATTTTATATTTACACTTTATTCATAGAATTTACAATTTAAAAATAATTTTTATTTTTTATAGTTTAATTTTTTTATTATATCTTAAATTTTTTTTTTAAATTTATGTAATTAGTTTATTTTTTTTTTTTCTTCAAAACTTTTGGTTATCCTGCAATCACTGTTGTAATATACGAAAAAGGATATATTATTAGAAATTATAAAAATATACAATTTATATAAATTAATAAAACTATGTATATTAATTATAAAATTGTATATTTTTTATCTAATTTAACTAAAAAAAAAATGTTTATGTAATATGTTTAAAAAAAACTATTTATCCGCACGAAAAATGAATTGTATAAGGACGAAAAAAAAATTTCTTTATTTTCTACATAAAATATTTTCACATTTGAAACAAGAAAGAAAATATATAATAAGAAAACTTTTTTTCCACAAATTTTCTACAATATAAAATACAAAAAAAAAATATCCTTTTTCCAAAATGTGTTTTTTTTTTGCTTTTAATTTTAATCCTTGGCTTTAAAGGAGAGTAAAATAAAAAGCTGTTTTTTTTTGAAAAACTGACACAAAAGAGCTTTTTTATTTAGTGATTATAAAATTTATTTTATACACATATTCAAGTACACTTGCACTATGAACAAATGTTGGAAAATTCATAATTTTTTCCAATTAAATTGATTTTTCTAATTCATTTTTTTTTTTAAATAATTAAATATTTCCAAATTTCTGTTTCAATTTAATCCATTTTTTGTTGGAAATTCTTTATATAGTAAAATGTGTACGAGAAATAAAAAATCCCAAAATTTTTTGAAATATTTTCCATTAAAAAGGAAAATTGGAAAAAATTAAATTTTTTTGGATGGAAAAAATTACACAATAAAGAAATAATTGTCTTCTTCTTTTATATTATTTTCACTATAAGAGTGTACACACATTTAAATGTTATATATATATATTTGTAATACATCTATCAAAATATTCAAGTTTTGTATATGTAGTGGAAAAAATCGAAAGTCCTTTTTTTTCATTCGCCAAAGGTGACGAAGACGATTAAAAATGGAAAAAAAAAATCAATTTTCACCAAAAAAAAAAAAAATTTCATTAAAAAAATTTTCATTTTAAATTTAAATTAAATTGAATAAAATTATATTAAATATTTTTTTCAACGATTTGAAAATATATAAAAATTAATGAAAATTTCAAGAAAATATTATTTAATAATAATTTTTTTTTTGTCAAATATTTTTTAAGGACCACTTTTGTTACCCGTAATCCGTTCTTGTTCGTGGTTCGCTGAAACTGCAGTCCGCATAAAAGAATAATATAGACCAAACCCGATAAAAGGAAATTTTTTTTACATTTCTTTTGAAGGGATATTATCCCTTTCTCTTTGTCTATATATTTGTGTTTGTGTATATAAGAAAAGTAAAATTTCCCCCCGAAATAATATTTTTGTATTAGAATTTTGATTTTTCGATATTAAAACTAGTGAAAGCTTTCAATTATTATAATTATTGGGAAAAGCTTTAAAGAAAAAATAGAAAATTATTCAATTTTACTAATATTATGATAAATAGAAAATTCGATGTTTTTTTTTGTTGTCCATTGTTTTTCGGGTAGAAAAGCATTTTCCGAATTCAAATTTTTAAGGGTGTGTTTAAGTATTTAATTAAATATATATATATATATATAGATACGGAGAGAAAATTTTCATTATTTTTTTATATGTATTTATATATTTTACATTTGTATTTTGACAATTTATGACAAAGCTAAAAAATTGTATATAGAAAAATGAATATACGAGTAATAAAGAATTTTCCTACCCCAATGAGTTGCATGTTTTCATATGTTCGGAAAATTTAGTATATAAATTTTATATTGTAATTATTAAGTAATTTAATTTTTTTTTATGAAAAATTTATACTATGACTAATAATCTAAATTAACCATAAGAAAAAAATAAAATTTATAATAAAGTTAATATTTAATTTTAGTACAAAATTACTAATCAAAAATTTTCTTGCGGAAAAATAAGAATTTTTAATCATTTATAAAACTATACAAAAAAAAAATTTCCCTTTTTTTGTTCTAATAAAAATTGCCCTTAAAACAACAAAATTATCAAAATTTCCCATATTTTGAAAAAAAAAATGAACAAAAATTGTTCATAAAAGGACGATCAATGACAATCGTTATAAATATATATTGTATAATATAAAAAAAATGTTTTAAATAATAAATATATATAAAAAGGACAATCTATGACATGAAGATAAATTTAAGTTAATTTCTCTGCATTTTCTCTCTCATTTTATACAAATACATTTTCAGTGTTTACTTTAATACTTTAATGTTCTCTTTTATATGTACATAAAATAAAATATACAAAAAAAAAGCTTCGTAAGTTTTCGTTTTCGTAATTTTAACGTATTTTGCATAAGATTCTAAAATAATGTATAATTTTTTTTTTAATATAAATTTTCATTCAAAATTTTCTCATCAACCACAACAAGAAAATTATAACAACAAAAAATGTTTTCATAAATCTTCGTTTACGAAGTTTTCAACAACAACAACAACAAAAAACGAACTACAAAATATCCTTTTTTTTTATCCTTATACATATATTTAATATTTACTTTAATATGAAGGATATTTGAAAAAATTTTCTTGTATATATGGTTTAGGAGACACTTTTTGTTTCAAATTTCAATGAACTATTTTGAACAGGATAACCAAAAAATAAAATTATATACATATACTCGTATGTGATAAAAAGCTCATTTTAATATGTTGGATTGTTTTTATTTCTTTAAATCAAAACTGTTACAAACAGTTTTGATTTAAAGAAATAAAAAGTTTTACTTGTCATTTTATTTTTATTTTTTTTGGAAAAATGGGAAAATTATGAAAGTTAAAATAAGACAAAACGAAAAATTGGTTAAAAGCTTTTTGTTATAAAAAAAAATTTTTTTTTGGTTCAGATAATTTTTTTCTGTTTTTGGAAATTGTTCGATTCTGTTCACTTGTGATTGTGAGTGTTTTTATGTAGTTTTATTTATTAATTTATTCATTTTCAGGAAAACCATATCTATTTTATTCTATGATAATTTTTCTTTTGGAAAAATAATATATTAAGGATTATGTACCAATAATTAAAATAGGAAACAAAGTACCTAATTAATATGAAAAAACTAATTTATATATTTTCATTGCATACTTTTAGGGATATGGGAATATTCAATATGTTAAAAAAATCGAAATTCCAAAAAGGATTATAAATATCTTAACAATATAATGTAACTAAAAAGCTTTTGAAATCTTAATTAATATATCAAATTAATAAATTGCTAATTATAATAATCTTTTTTTGTTTGTTCTGGTATTTAAGAAAACGTTTAAAAGCTTTTTTTAAAAAAAAAAGATTAAAAAATGAAATTAATTATCAGAAAAAAATGGTTTTTAATTAATCAATTTGAACATAAAAAATTTTACAAGAAAAAAAAAGTATTATGAATCATTTTACGTATCTGTAACCGTTTAAACTTTTTTTTTTTTTTGGATGATTACTTGGTTTCGTTTACATACAAATTTATAGCGGCGCCATTGGTATAATTTATTATTTAATTCTTTTCTTTTTTTTGTGGATTCTCTGTGGGTTCGTTTGCCCTTTTAACTTTATAATAATTTTTGGTTCAAATTTTTTTTTTTTGGCTTTTTATTTTAGTTTCCAATTTATTTATATATTTATGTAGTCTTTTCTTTATATGCACACTAATTCAAAAATTATTTGTAATCAATTTATTCGGATTATGTTAACAAATTATTTCCATTGCATAATTTTAGGAGTAGAAAAAAGTGAACTCTTGAAGGTTTTGTGTATAATTTGCAATTTTCAATGAATTCTTTGCATCAAATTATTTAAATTGCATATATTAAGGCTGATTTAGATAAAATTTAATTTCTACTGCATATATTTAGGAGCAGTAAAATTTTAATTATTAAAAATTTATGACAAAAAATGAAAATTATATATACGTCAAAATCCCAGTTTGCATATCTAATGTAAAATATTATTTAAAATACAATTAAATGATTTGAAAGAAAAACGAAACAATTTCAAATTATTTAATTAACATTTTTTTATTCGTGCACAATTTTATACATAAAAAACGAATTTAAATAAACCAAATGACTCTACATGAATGTCCTGCTGGGGGTTTATCTTTTATATCTTTCCATTTTTTGTACGGTGTGCTTATGAGGATGGACTTTATTTTTTTTAGTTTGTTTGTTATATGTGTTATATTCCCCAAGTGCATACACGTCTCATTGGGAGCTTTTCGTGTTTTATATATGAATCTGTTTTTTTTTCTATACATTTTAACAATGAACCAAAAAAAAAAACAAAAAACAAACAAACAAACGCAAAAATTGAAAACTTTTATAAAAGAAAATAATAAATACTAGCCAGGATATTAAAGTATATATACATAATATGATTATAATAAACTTTAATACTATGTAGATATTTTATTTTTAGAAAT